>JAJJMC010002939.1:756104-1116938 GCA_023531435.1 Papaver californicum
AAAAAAATATTATAACAAAATAATAACTCAACGTTATAGATTTGGTCGCTGATGATAAAAATTTAACTGTGTGACCAAATCTTTATCGAGCCGCAGAGTCTTTATAACGAAGTCAACGATGTTTGAGGGATGGTATGCCGATACTTATTCTACCATTTGAATTTTGTTCTTCATTGAAAATAATTTTTTTCTTAATTTTTTCTAAATTAATTTTGAATGTTTCAGAGAGGAGTAATATGCGCATTACATAGAAATCGAAATCGAAATCATACCCAATAAAATATATAATACAAAGATAATTATATTTTTGGTCACAAATGAGCCTTAGAAATACTATTATACCTTTAATATTATTTTAAAAAAGTTATAAACCACAAAGAAGAAAAATAGAAACAAATTTTTGTAGCTTCACCCTAGATCGTAGCTCTAATGGATTGGATTCTGAGGAGGGAATGGCTAGTTCAGGCCAAGTCCTTTGAGAATGAGCAAATATTTGTATTTGTTATGTCACGTGGATGGGCAAATGTGTTTCTCCACTATAGTATAACTAGCAAATTTTAATAACATAATATATTCAGTTGTGTTTAGATGGACCTATATCAATAAAAAACCTATTTATTTATGTATGATGGGGTATTTATAAAATTTTAGGTATTATAATATATTTGGTAGAATTTTTATATAATAAAAATATATTAAAATAATTAAAAGATAGGAAAAAAAATATTATAACAAAATAATAACTCAACGTTATAGATTTGATCGCTGATGATAAAAATTTAACCGTGTGACCAAATCTTTATCAAGCCGCAGAGTCTTTATAGTGGGTCAGAATAAACAAATCAAACCCTTTTGCTATGTGCATACGATTTGCCTCAATTAAGTAAGAGAAAGAAAATAACCTACCGTATACATTACTTGTCACCTTTTATCAAATGGGGCCCGTTGTTTTCAAAACAAGTTCCAATACACATTAAATTAGATACACTTTTCTTAATTTCCAATATTCAATTGTACATAACCCTAAAATAGGTAATAAAAGTGGTTGTCTCTCCTGCACAAAGCCCACCACGATATTTGTATATACTTAGTAAATCACACCTCATTTTAGTAACATCCCCTATACTTAAATATCCATATCTCTTCAAAATCAAACCCCCAACTCTATTCGTCTTAAAGTCTCCCAATTCATCTCATCTCATCTCTTTTCTCCTTCTCCTTCAAAAGTGTTAACGAGTGTGTTCAACACGAAGTAGCTTACTATCCAAATTCCGAAGACCTCCAAACAGAAACCTCCTTCACTTACCTCCTCTTGTATCACAACACGTGTAAATCACCAACTGATCCCACGAATAAGAAAACACCTCAACCGACACGCCACATTTCCACCTCATCACGTGGCATATCAATCCACGTGGACTAAACTTAAACTAAACGTGTCACTCGCTCATGCATCAACTGGGAAATAGTGAACCTCAGATTATGACCTGGAACCAACACTTGGCACTTTTACAAAGATATATTTGCAACCAGTCCCCAGCTTCTCTTTTCTTTTTCCCCCTCTCTCTCCACTTTACTGCTACTCTTTCGGTGGGTTTCAGACGAGAACTGAAGAAGAAGAAGATTAGACTTGAGAAAAGGAGAGACTAGATTTTGTTTATGGCAGCTGAAGAAAGAGTCAAGAAAGAAATGATAGTAGACGAAGTAAAAGAAAACCCTAATAAGAATATGGTGGATACAGAGAGATGCTCAGTTTCATATGATACGTCAACAACTACATCTTCAGCTGCTACAGTATCTGATTCAAAATGGGAGTCAAATAATCAGATCGTAAAGATCGAGCTTGATGCAGCTAGAGCTTTAGCTGATTTTGCAACATTAGCACTATTAGAGAGTGGAAAAAACAACCCTAGTTGTTGTTTTGGTGATGCATCGAGCAGTAGGAAGTGGGGTCATAAAGGAAGAAGGTCAAAAAAACGTGTTAAAAATGAGATAGCAACTGGAGGAGTAGGAGAATGGGGGAAGAACTTGGACAGTAGCTCAAAGTTAATGTCTTCTTCTTCGGATCTTGTTCAGGTTATTTCCCAGATATTTAACTTGTTCTATATGTACTAATTTAGTTAGAGTAGATTTTGTTTGTTTCTATGTTCAATTTTGGGTAAGTTGTAGATTTGGGTTTGTAGAGTTTAAGGATCATTTGGTGGATTTTTAGGCAATGTAAGAAAATTGAGATTTAGGGTTTGGGAGGAAAGGGTAAGTAGTTAAACTAAGTAGTAAAAGATGAACTTATTTGAGATATTTTTAGCTTAATAAAGGTGTCTACTTTTGTTTTCTACTGGAGATATAGGTAGTGTATACATTTAACTTTTTTTAATTCTTTGTATAGTTGGCAAAAATAGGAAATTTTCAGCACTACGGGTAGTTTGATTTTGTGATATGATTCCTAATTCAGAAGAAAAAAAATATCTGCTTTGGCAGTACGATGTTTCTGTAGTTATTACTAGTGCAAACTCCAGACACTTATGCGATGTCATATGTCTTTTGCTATGCTAGAACTGTATATAGGCTTATCAAGTAGAAAAAACTCAATTTCACACCTGACATATTAGTGTATGAACCTGCATTAGTAGTGAAAGGGTGTATTATCTACATTTGTTCTTGTTTGCTGTGAGGCTAAGAGATGGGTACTATCATGCCATTCTGAAGTTACGACTCATGAATGTTGTGTTCATTTCTACATATGAAATTAGATTACGTATTATTTACTATCATAGTTTTAACCATCAGGTGATGAAAGCTGTCTCAAGAGATTAACAAACATAAATATGAACCTAAATGTTTATAACTCTGTGCTCATTTTGCCTTTACTGTCTATTCTCCTTGGGATGCTAACGCAGGGGGTAATTTTGAATGCTAAATAATGTCTTTGGATGTCACTGCCATTACTCGTAAGCGCATTTTACCATCATTCAATGGTTTTATTGTGGTTATATTCTTTAATGAATATTTATTTTGTACTTTTTTCTTCTCAGGTCCTCTAGATTCCTTTCTCCTTGAATATATAATCAATATATCGTGGAAGGGACCAGAGGGTCGTTACTTAATTGGTCGCACAAGTTATATTAACTCTTCTCAATCATGCTATATATGCAATATTGATATATTTTCTTTATAGCAAGACCATTCAACGGAGACTCAGCCGTGGGATAAGAAGGTCTGTAAAAATGTGGAAATAAAAACAGTAAAAGCTGAAGAAGATTTTGAATTACATGCTGCAGCCCATCCATTCCGCAGGAATTTTGGTGGAGGCAGGTCGAAGCAGCATTTAACTGAGGTAATGTAGTGTTAAACTTGGCACAAACAGAGACACTTTCTCCATTATGCTGAAGCCCTCTATCGCAGGCAGAGAAGGAAGCAAGAAGAATACGTAGGGTTTTGGCTAATAGAGAATCAGCACGTCAGACAATTCGTCGTAGGCAGGTAAACCAAGGTGTTTAATTGTTGGTCAAATTTTGTATGCTCACTAGTCTGTGTAGTGGTTTGTGGAAACTCAGAAGGAGCAATCTTTTGTAATTTGCTTAATGTAATTTTCATTTGATGTGCACAAGCTATTTAATAGTTCAGAATGAGCTTTAATTGGATCTGTTTTTACTGCTCATATTTTTTCTTGCATTAGGCTATGTGTGAAGCATTGACCAAGAAAGCTTGTGAGTTAGCATTGGATAATGAGACTATGAAGCGGGTATGTAGTTCTTCTTTGAGAAGTTAATGACTGGCTTTATCAAGACCATTTTTTCCTCTCTTTCTCTTGTTTGATTACAATGTAAACAGTGAGGATGAATGGCCCATTGTTTGTTTTGTACTTAAAGCTACCAACACCCTAGTTTTCCGTTTAACTTGAAGTTTTATGGAATTCTGCATAAAATTCTTTCTTATGTAAAGGTCTCTATCACTTGCTGAAGCCATTTTCATTTTGCTGATGGTCTTACTGAGAAAAGGAAAAGGAGTTGGTCATGAAACAGTATCAGTCACTGAAGGATACTAACAATCAACTAAAGAAACAGGTAAATATAGGTTTGCCTGAGAAAACATATATTTGAGTATATTCATTATGTTAAAGTGAATCTGCACTGCAGTTGGCTAGGACAGAGGCTGAGACTGTGGAAGCTCCAAGACCCATTTTGAAGGCACCACCGTTGTCCGAGAATCTGCCGTTGTCTGACTACAAAGGACCACCATTTACAATCATCTGGCCGTCTGTAATGCAACCTGTAAATTCTGTCCGAACACAATCCATTGCTCAACATGATACCAAGGTGCAAGATCCAGTACCACCGATTAGCAACCAAGAAAAGGGTAATCATTCAAGTGTTAATGCACTAAATTCTCCCTTCTTTGTACTTCCTTCCCCATGGTTTGCCCCTCTCGATCATGGTAATAATCTCCACCCTCCCGAGGATTCCTGCATCTCAAGGGATACAAAAGACGATAATATTCCTTATAAGATACATGAAACTGGGTCGTCTTCGAGTTCAGTGGAAAATGCAATGTGTCAAAAATCCGTTTTATTCAGGAAACTGAAAGCTGATACTTTTGGTTCCTCAGATATGGGTACAACTAATAACTTACCCGAGACTTCAATCAGGTTAACTAAATGTCATCCTGAAGAGTTGGTGATTTTCCCTGCTCCTTCAAGATCTGCACCAGCAAAGGCAGTTGTCAAGAGTGAGATCGATCAGCTACAAGAATCCACCTACAATACAGAATCTGCTTCTACCTCAAGCAGCCATGTTTCAAGTGCTCTCCCAGAGAGTAAACACAAAATCGATACCTATGCAAATAAGAAGCTGTTAGATGCAGCTGCAGCAGCTGAAGCCAGAAAGAGGCGGAAGGAACTCACAAAGACGAAGAACCATCAAAGTCGACAAGTCAGACTGCGGTGCTGAGGTTTTAACACTTTGCTTGTCAATCTACGAGCTGCGTATGATGTTTTTTGGACTGTAAAGAAGTGAGCCGGTATCAGCACGACCTTGTCGCTAAGAGCTCGCTGTCTTGGCTCTTGACAATTTATAGAAGTGAATGTGCAGACATTGTCGTCATGCATTGCCTGGGACTGCAAGAGATTCGGCTATGCAGAATGAAGCTAAAAAGCATGACCCGAACTTCCAGATGAAGATGAAATTGGTGAGTTTTTCGATTCTCAGCGGCAATAGTTACTAATTGTAAGAAGAGGATTAGATGTTGAATCTTGAACTGGACAGCACATTATACGTTTTCCACATCTTTTAATTTATATTTCACCACCTAATCATGTACCCCTAATCATAACCTGAGCCTTATGGTGGGTTTAGAGCTACATTGTTATGAGCTTGTATGGAGGTCTCACAAGTTTCTGATCCAAATTTTATTGTTAGGCTGTTTTATGTTTTCATTTGCGTGAAAAGACTACAAATGACTGTTCACTCTCCCGATTATGAAGCAGAAGGGGAAGATAGTCATCAAATGTTCGCCCCTCAATTATCAGGGCCAGGAAGATCTGGTCTATTGCTCCTAGTAATTAACGGCTACAGAGTGTCTTAATAATCTTGAAATCCCACGGTATATTCTGCGTTATCCACAACCAGCTAAAAGACCAACGGTTTTACTAGCTGTCATGAGAGGTTCTCCATATCACCTTGAAAACTTCAGGTTTCTTTGGAGCCACAGTAACATTGCTATCGTTAACCCTTGAAATGCAGTTATCTTCCGTTTGCCAAAATAAGTGGTTTCAAAGCCATGGTTATTTGCGGCACGGCCCCCACTAAATTTCGTACCTCCATCTCCCATTGTGTAAAAACGTGATTTTTGAGTCATAAGACTCGTAACGAAGAAAGCCATGTTTTTGCCTCCAAAATAATAGATTGAAAAAAAGAAAGAAAGATGAGAGTTTATCTGCTGCCAAGACAACCGTCAAAGTTAATCCTCAAATAGGAAGAAAGAATTGTCCTCGCCAATTCATAAATATTGGTCCTTGCTTGCCATCATTGAAAACATTGGCTGCAATTTTTGTCATTGCAACCATGTGATTTTTTGATGACTTCTATCGTAGCATTTCTTCCTTTTGAATGAATGCGCCTTCTAAGCCAGAATTTGGCAATCAATATTTTTTTGGCTCTCGCAAGTCTCGGCCATAATTTGACTAGCATTTATGATTTATCAAATGGTACAGTAGCACTGTTTGGTTTTCTTGCCAAGTTGAGGAGTGAAGCTCATTGAGCATTAGCATTAATCTTTAAATTAACAGATAATAAACTGAAAATTTAGAAGTAATTTAAAAATACAGATTTGTCTGTTGATTAATTTTAGAGAGCAAAATTAGTAGACAAATAAAGAACCTACACGTACAAACTAAAAAGAAAGCATCATCTACATTAAGCTCAAGTTCTCTCCAGTAATGTACCGTCGTTCCGATAGAGAGGGACCGGCATTAATTAATGGAATTCTTATAGATGACTCTTAGATAAAGCCATCGGATTCAAAGGCTACTTCTTCGTTTCAACTAGTCAGCTTCGGAATAGAGATCAAGAATAAGGCTCGGCCGGTCATTAGTACAGGGCCACAGGGTATAGTTGGTTTCTTACTCGAACATATTAAAATTCTGCATCCAGTAGTAGAAATCATCCTATTTATCTTTTGCAGACAACACCTGTTCCATCAATTCCACTGCCACAAGTTAGACTAGCGTACTCAGAAGAAGACCCGCTGTCGGTAGAATCAGTGCCTGTGAATCTAGCAACAGCGCAATCTTTGGCAAAGACATTTGAAGTGATGAATTTTCTGTCTCCACCCATGACAGGCATGGATTCACCCATCTTCACTTTACTCACGTAGTTCTTTGCGTAAGTCTGTCCCAAGACACCATTCACATCTTCACTCAATGAGTAAAACTTGAAAGATAAATCAAGATGAGCATTGCAATCTTCACTTGTTATAGCGTAGTTGTGAATGCTAGATTCTTCTTCGGTGATAGGTACTACATTAGCAGTTATTTTAAAGTTTCCTTCAACTTCAACAATGATTCTGTTGGTTACACTTGACCTACTAATGCTGATACTTGGGTCAACTTCAGACTGCCATTTAGCACCTTCTAATTCAGGCAAGTAAATGGGCTGTTCATCGAAAGAAAGTGCTACACGGTCGACTGATTGGTCCCAAGTGGCGGTCTTCTGAGCACCAACATAGATTTGGTGGTCATCGAAGAGGATACCAATAGCTTGGACCCAGGTAAAGTCTCTTTTCATGTTTTGATTTCTTTTACCGATAAAATGACCATTTATGTGGAGATTAGAATCTGAGAGAAGGCAAAAGTCGCGGTTTTGTTTACCATGGAAGTAGAAGGTGATGCCATCATTACCCACAAATCGTGGATCCTGACAAATAGCTCCTGGTCGATCACAACCTGTGCGCATTACTAATAAATTAGCCTGTATACAAGATTATTAGCCAACAATAAATGTACTGAACTTAGAAACTTAATAGTTTGTCGCATATAAATGGTATTAAATTAATTATTTGTTCCAGCAACATATATATAGTAAACTCAAACTTACTGCACACGGGTTTGCAAGTAACACAATCGACCACACATCCATTAGGGCAAGCTGCAGGGCAAGTATGCTCGACATTGTAGCAGAAACTGTAGTTGGGGTTTCTACACCTTGGTCTCTTTGATGATTCACCAGATGGGGTAACTGGAGCTGAAGGAGTTGGAACGGTAGGTGGTGTAAGGGTTGGAGGTGGGTAGGTAGGTGCCGCCTCTATCATTACCGACATTATCATTAAGATCATAAAAGACGCATTAACAAGATGCACCGTAGCTCGAGACATAATATTACTTCCTCTATTCACCAACCCTCTTTAGCTGTATGCAAGAGTTAATCAGTTACCTATAAAACTGAAACAGAGAAAAACTGATGAATCGAGCTTCTAGTCGTATACCACTATTTATAGCGATCTAATACTTTCGTTTATGTACCAAATCCAATCCAGTATAGCTAGCTTCAATTTAGGATCCTGACCTCTAGATTTTCTTATTCACATGGGCTAGCTATTACAAAAAATAATTTAAATATAAAGTCCACCCTTTATGTCAGTACTTTTTTTTCATTTTATTCAGTGGAAATGAATAAGGTATTAGTATCTGTTTCCCTCTCAAGAAACAGAAGATTATCATAAATGAATCTTAGTTCGAACATGAAACGAAAAACTATTCTATGCCACTTTACTTAATTAATAATAAAGTGATCAAGTTGGCAACTCTTTCTTCTTGTTTGAGTAATCTATCTTTGTTGTACTTCGGGTAACGAGCAAACATTAATGGAGGAGGTCAGGGGCTGAACAAACACTGGAATTTGATCCGATTGTATCGGCATTTAATGCATCTGGAAATGATCCAATTTTGTAGAGTTTTTCTTTTCATTTTTCAGCGGAAAGAGTTACTAACTGTGAGAAGAGAGGATATGCTATTCTTTCCTGAGCTGATTTAGCAAGAGAAATAGATAAGTACTGTACATGAGTACCATTCGACTTATGATACCCCCTGACTCCCTGAGCCAATCTTGTACTGAGGTCTTAGTTACACATTCTTGTGCTGATATATATGAAGGCTTTCATGCTTTTTTTTTTTTGCGTCCGGATTCTCGAATTTTGTAAATCTCGGGGAAGAATTGATGCTCCATAATGACTATAAAAGATTCTAATAAGTAATAGTTACTTATTTAACTCGTAATATTGCCACAAAGTCGCAGTTATGGTGACGCTTACGACTAAGCACCATAGTCTTATACTTTGTAATGCGTTTTCGTCGGCTATCCTTCCGGATCATCCACTAAGAGTTTCTCAAGTGGATTGTGTGTAAAGAAAAAAGTCTTAATCCATATTAGGGTTGTCAACTCCAATCCGAAATCCGATAGTCGTTTCTGAAAATCTGGGATCCTATAGGAAATTATCCGACATAACGGTTATCGGATGTCGAAAACGGAAAACTATTGGAATTTATTGTGTTATCGTAACAGAAGCGGTTGAGACAATTTCCGTTATAATAGGTTCCGCTACCGATAAGATAATACCCCTTAGCCTTAGATAGTAGCTACTTAGCTTAGGTCCCTTGACTCCCTTCTCATTATCATTAGTCGATACAATCATACAGAGAACTGAGAATCGGAAGAGTTAAGCGTCCCCCCTTCTTCTTCTCATTTCTCCTCAATCCTCATATGATTATCTTTTTTCTTAGTTCTCGAGTCTACTATCTATCTATTTTTCTTCTCTCATTTCTCAAATCTATTTCGATCATTACACAAATCACTATCAGTAGCGATTCACTGAATTTAGGGTTTATGTTCAAATTTAGGGTTTCTGTCAATTCAGGGTTTCTTTGAGAACATGTGTGATTAGAAAACTAGGATTTTTTTTTAAATCCAAATTTGGGTTCATTTTTGGCACGTAATTTAGGGTTTTAGAAATCGATTTGTGCAATTAGGGTTTTCAGAAATTGATTTATGATTGTGAAATTAGGGTAATCAATCAGTGATGTCACAAAGTCAAAGAGCATCAAATCAATTGGGTACCTCAACTTCATCAACTTCAGTTGCATCACAGTTACAAGAAGAAAATGTTCAAGGTTCAGAAATGAACTTTTTCTCTGTGTTTCGTCCCAGAGAAGAAGGAGAAGAAGAGGAAGATCCACTTATAGTTGAAGCAAAGAATAAATTACGTACAACAAGGTCTGATGTATGGAATGATATTTTGAAAGGATTATTACTAAAAAAATTGGAGCAGATGGGAAGAAGGAGATTGAAGTTATAGGTATATGTAGTCATTGTAAAAAGAGAATTGAAGCAGCAAGTGTAAAAGGAACCAGCCGCTTGAGATCCCATCTCAATTCCTGCAATAAGAAGCCTGAGAATCATCCTGGACAAAGAAAAATTACTTCTATCAAAACAGGTAACACACAAACTAAGTTAGCTAATTGGAAATATGATCCCGATGCTACTAGGTTACTTGTTGCTAAGATGATTGCTAAGCATGATTATCCACTAAATATGGTTGAGCATGGATATTTTAGAGAGTTTGTTAGATCTTTGAACCCTTCTGCCAAGTGTTATAGTAGGAATACAACTAGGGATGACATTATGAAACTGTATGTTGAGTTCAAAGTTCAATTACAAGAACAACTTGATTTAATCACATACAAATGTAGTTTAACAACTGATATGTGGACTTGTAAACATATAAAAAATCGATGTTGTTGTGTAACATGTCATTTCATAGATGATAAATGGAAACTGAATAAGAAAACACTAGCGTATATTTTAGTGCCATCACCACATACTGGAGAAGTTCTTGCAGATTTTGTGAAAGCAGTAGCTCTAGATTGAAATATAGATAGTAAGTTGTCTGCTTTAGCCGCTAACAATGCTAAATCCAATGATGTTATGATGAGAAATATGAAGAGATGGCTTTCTAGCAAGAATTGTTTAGTTCTTGAGGGTGATCTGTTTCAAATAAGGTGTAGCAATCATATATTGCATTTAATTGTATTATGTGGGATGAAAATAGCTGCTGGATTATAGAAAGTATTAGAGTGTGTGTCAAATATGTCAAGTATTCAAAGGCTAGAAAAGAGAGGTTTGCAAATGCTTTAACACAACTTAAACTTCCTGCAAGGTCTGTAAATTTAGATGTGGACACTAGATGGAACTCCATCTTTAAGATGCTTAAAGAAGCAATTGATTAGAGATAAGGATTTTTCAGGTTAGCTGATTTAGATTCTGATTTCAATATACTACCAAGTTCAGAGGAGTGGCAACAAGGAATACATATTTGTGAGTGTTTGGAAGTGTTTGATGTTATTTCAAATAAATTTTCTGGGATTAACTATCCAACAACAAATATGTATTACAATGGGGTATATGAGATTAATAAGAGCATTAGACAATGAGAATCTAGTCTTCATATGTATATCAGAGATATGGGATTGAATATGAGGGAGAGGTTTGATAGTTATTGGAACGAATGTAACTTGTTGATAAACATTGGAGTGGTGTTAGATCCAAGGTACAAGGCTAGATGGATAGAGTTTGTTTATAAGAAGTTATATGGAGTGGATGGCTATGTAACTCAATATAACAAATTTCATATAGCAATCGATGCTCTTTTTTCTTCATATGAATGTGATAGTAACTATACAACTGTAAATTATTTTGGGCATACATCTAGTAATGGAACAGGTTCAGCTGGAATTGATAATTCTAGAACAACTAGAAGTGATTATGAGTATGATGGAAAATAATGATATTGACTTTCAGAAGTCAGAGTTGGAGAAATGCTTAGAAGAACCACTGCTTACTAAAGGCACACCCAAAGAGGAAAGTCTGTTTGATATATTGACTTGGTGGAAAAATCATGCTCCTAAATACCCAACTCTTGTAAATATTGCAAGAGATATGTTGGTTGTTCCAGTGACAAGTGTAGCATTAGAATCCATGTTCAGTGCTAGTGGAAGGGTTCTTCCAACACACATAAGCTCATTGGCTCTAGAAGTTGTTCAAGCATTGCTTTGCTTAGGTGATTGGTTGCCAGATCTCAATGACAATGCTAATACTAGTAGTACAAGTTAGTAACTTTCCTTTCTTTTCTTTTCCTTTCATATTTCTTGCACTGCAGACTAACAAATTTCAGTTTCTTTGAAATGCAGATGTACTTTGAAAGCTGCAGGCTACTATATCTCAATGAGTCAATGAAAATGCTAGTACAAATGTACTTCATTCTAATGCTAGTACAAATTTCGGTTTCTTTGTGTTTTCTTTTGCTGCAAGAATAATAAAACATGTAATCTATAAACTATGAACATTTGTGTGTGTTTTCTATATGTTTGAACTGCATTATGAACTGAAAACGCTTATATGAACTGAAAAAAGGGTTTTTTGATTTCCTTTCAGATATCGCAAATTATCGGAAAAATATTTGATATTAGATAAGCTTATCGTAACGGAATCGGAATTGATTTTTAAGATTACGTTGGAAATTATCGGATATCGGATATCCGATAAGCCTTATCGTAATGGAACCGGCTGAGCCAGTTTTCGTTTCGATAAGTTCTACAACTCTAATCCACATAGGATACACAACCATATTTATAAAAAATTATCTCCAATCCATTTATGTGAGGATGATATGGTCAAAAAAATTTGGACATCCTCTATTTGAACCTCTAGTTTTAGACATTCACCTAGAGGATGTCTTTACACTTTTATTAACAAAAATAATTAAAAAAAAATGGAAATAATGTTAACCAATTGTATACCTACAAATAAGTAAAAAATGGTTGAAAACTTTATGGGTTGGAGATAAAACAAGTTCCCCCTAATATTTAGAATTTTAGACCTAGAGGATGTCTTGAAAGTAATGCCACATATAAAACATCTACATTCACCATTGGAGAAGCTCAAAGAATTGTTTGTTGTCCATATGCCCAATTGTATACTAGTTTTCATGAGAGGTTGTCCATGTTATTCTCTTCCAAAATGAAGAAACACTTCAGGATTAGAGGTAATCTTGGAAACTAAAAAAAAAGTCTGCGCTCTTTAGATCCATATCTTACACTACAAAAACCCCAACAATAAAAAAATTGTAAAAAAACTACAATGATTTTGTTTTTGTCTAAAACCTCCTGTCCTTTTAATCAAGCCAAAGTAACCAAAGAAACACCTTATAAAATACATCAAATATCATTCAAACACCACCTACACCATCTGTGCCACCACCATCAGTAGCATCACCAGCACCGCCACCAATAACTAACATCGTATCATCACCACCAATACCAACAACCAACACCACCGCCGCCACCAATACCAGCACCAACAACACAACCACCAACCAGCGCCACCACCGCTTTATCGTCGTCGCCAACCAACACCGCCACCGCAACTAGCATCACTATCACCATCACCACTACCACTATAAGCACCATCGCCAGCATACCTACCACCAACCAACACCACCAACCAGTACCACCACCGACATTGTTACCACCAACCATCAGCACAACCACCAACATTGGTTTCGACGATAAATAAACTCGACATATCAATGGAACCAAATTTGGTTTCAACATAAACTTATCGTTTCACCAACTTGATGTTGTTTAATTTTGTCAAAACTGTTGAAATAAAGCCATAAATTTTCATATGACCAATAACATTGTTTTCGACGACAAAACTCAATAAAATCAGTTGAAATCAAATATTGTTTCAGTAAAAACTAACCATATTACCAACAACATTGGTTTCATCAGAAAAAAAAAAACTAGGAAAAGAAACAGTTGAAACCAAATTTGGTTTCAACATAAACTTACTGTTTTCACCAAAAAAACATTGGTTTCAACGTCGTTATATTTTATCAAAATATGTTGAAACCAAACCTGGTTTCAACATAAACTTTCCATTTCCCCAACACAACATTATTTTTGATGTTTTTTTATTTTTCCAAAATCTTTTGAAATCAAATCTGGTTTTAACATAAACTTTCCATTTCACTACCACATCTGCAACCATTATCACCACCTCTGCAACAACAACCACCACCACCACCACCTCTGCAACCACCACCACTATCACCAACCAATACCACCATCACCTAGTTAACAAAACACAACATTTATCGGTGCCCAATTAACAACTTGTATGCTTTTAAAAATTAATTTACATAGAAAACACTACAAAGACGTTTTTCTATAAACAAATGATTGTAAGTTTCATAAGTATAACCACAAGGATGAAGTATTATTTAGAACATATACTCTTACCCAATAATAATATAAGTCTCTTTTTTATTCCCGTAAGTAAATTTATCCTTAACCCCTTTTTATCGCTCACTTGGACATCACCGTTACCACCACCTCCTTCACATTCAATTTCTAATTCTTTATCTTTTTATTACTGTTTTATTTTCAATTCCGCTAATCATATTTATCTCCTTCATATGATCTAGTTAACCTCTTCAAAAACCAGAACCTTAGAATTATAAGATGCCTCTTAGAATCATTCTATCTCTATCGCCATTGTTAAGATTATAAGATCCCTCGATTTTAGTAATTGATATTAGCAATAATTTTAACATTAGTCTTCTTCGTATCCTCTATAAAGATTTACTTAATCCATCACCAGCATCAACTAGAAAGAATGAAATTGAAGATCTAAGTAAATATCTAATTTTAGGTAAATTCATTTCTCAATTTGTATATGGAAAGGTTATCTTTGGTATTTTTGAAAACTGAAAAAATCTAATTTAAATGTTTTATAAAAATATGGAGCTTTTGTATTGTTTTTAATGAATATGGTCTCTTAGTGAAATTATATTATGGTTGGGTTTTTTATGCTATAAAAATGGTCACCTTGATGTTTTACACCGTTTTATGAAGAAAAAAAATGGTAATATTGAAAACATCATGTTTTCTGGGTTACCAAGTTTGAGACACAAAAGCATAATCCACTCATGTCCCCACCCATGTCCTATACAGCTCTCCAAGGAATACCAAGAGATTTGCAGACAACCATACCTATAGGGAATTGTTCTACCCTTCCTAAAGAAAATGTACAACAAAACTTGACTTCCCTTGACGTAAAACACAAAAAAATGACATCAAACACTAAGCACACTTTAAATTATACTTACACTCATCAGCACCAATTTTTTTTTTTAAAGACCGAGAAATAAGCTATCGATCTGCCTCAACAATCAGCAAAATCCAGATTGGAGGTTTAGACCAGAACATGGTTTCAATGTTTATTTTTGCCCCATGATCCAAGGCATGATAAACATCATTACAGGCACGAGGTTTAAAAGTAAGTTTACAAGCAACAAGGCTAGAACTGAAAGGGAAATATCTTTAAAAAGAGCATCTTACGTTGGTCATCATCAAAATTCCCAATAAAAAACTGGTAAAGCAAATTTTTAGGGTCACTTTCAAATACAACATGAGTGAGCTTAAGATCCATAACCCCTTTCAAAACAACCCATATAAATCTAGTTTCAGCTTCCACATGAGAAGAAACTTCAAAAATCATGTCAGCACAAAAACAAGCTTTGTTGGTATAATCTTTCATCAAATACAATGTACTATTATTTAAAGTAGCAAAATTAAAGGAACCATCAGTATTATATTTAATCCAACCAAAAGGATGGGGCATCCATTTATCCATGCTAATGACATCCAGGTAGGGTCTAAGATTAATGGTGGGCGATCTAGAGATATTCATAGCTCCGGTTGTGCCTAAGACAACACTAAGTGTTTCATTTTTCTCAGTAAACAATACATTTTTTCTAATACTCCAAATAGACCAAAGAATAACATATAATTAAGTACTAGAATCATCATACAAGGAAGAGACATGATCAAGTAAACAAAAATGAACCCAACTCATCACAGACTTGTGAGAAAAGGCATTAGTGATAACGCATAAAAGAGAAATAAACCAAACAAGACTAGCAAAAAGGAAAAGAACAAGGTTATTCATAAAAGATTCATTATCACAAGAGCATCTAGAAAAAATGGTAGAACCAATAGGTGATATGTTTCTAAAATACATTATTTGATTATCAATTTCTGATGTTTTTCTTAGTTATTTCACTTATATTTTTGTATATTACGCGTGTTTTAGATTTTGTAGGTACTTCTGAGTCATTTGAAGTGAAGAATAATAAGTTATTCAATTGGACTAAAAGGCAAAATCGTCATTTTACATGTGAATGTTATCGAAAACCTAGATAAATATGAGGGGAAGCTTCCATTTAAAGAAGTATTAAGGAAGACCAATTTTGGTTCAGGGAAGCCAATTTCTATAAGTATTATTTGAAGAGTTAAGCAGGAGGGAGCCCAGTATCCAACTGTTGGGGTTCCTAAACCCTTTAACTCTTACGACCTAGGTCGAACTTCTTTTACTCTAATTTCAGGTCCGTGTTCAGGCTTTAGTTTTGTGGCGCCGGAAAGTGGTGGCTCGGATTTCAGAGAGGGAATAGATTAGTATCAGATTTAAATAAGAAAAAACAAGTAACAGAGAAAAAGAAAACATTGTTACTGCTAATTGATAGTGATAAAGGTGATTTTTGGTTAGAATGGGATTCTTAGACCAAGAAGAAACATGGAATATAAAAAGGTGTTGTTGTATTGTTAATTTCAGTCGAGAGAAATCAAAAGAAGAAAGGCGTAATTGAGGCAACAAGAGAGATTAACAAGGAAGATGGGGTCTGTCATGTCAGGGGTTGTTGCTGTAGGAAACAGAGAAGCTCAGACGGGTTTTTTGGTGGTTACTTGGGTTGCTGATATTGAAATGAGAGGACAAGGTTTGTGGTTCGAGTGTTTATAGAAGATGGGTTAGAACCAATGTAGTCAATATCGGATTTTGATTTATCTCGTTCGGGAATGAGATACTGATACGACTTTGTATCAAGGAAATTATCGTTGAAATATCGGTGAAATATCGGTTCCTAATTTTGTACATATAAATATTATATCAAACGTTTATATATATAGATTTGAACATAAGTTCAATAATTATGTGTTTTAAAGAGAGTTTTCATTAGAGATGTTCATGAATATCCCATTATGGTTAGTATTTTACCATATTAAAAGGCAACGATATCAAACTAATTAAATAAGCCGAATAACTCTTCATTTCAGCCGAATGTCTCTCCTATTTTGACTTATTTTCTTTAGAAGGTAATTGAATAGGACGAATAACTTTAGAAGGTAATAAAAATAATTAGAAACCACTTATATATAGCCAATTATATCTCATCTCTCTTAAAAATTAGCTTTATTAGAAAACAATTTCAAGTTTCAATCCATGTTTCCTAAATTTTCAGTTGATTAATCAAATCACCCATATATATATATATATATAACCGACTATCTCTTATCTCTTATTAAGATTTTTTTATTTAATACAGTTGATTACCGACGATTTTTTCGCTCGAGTTATGCCGAGAACCTAAAAATCGTATCGTCCAACTGCCGATACCAGTAAAATCTCCGAGATCTCGGCCGGGATGGCCGAGATTGACTACCTTGGTTAGAACTTAGAAGATGAGAAGGATATGAAGATGGGTGTTTATGAAGAAATATATTCCACCAACAAAACAAGGAAGGTTAGAAGGAATGAATGACGACAATCAAAGAACATGAAATTGATTCTGGTGGGTTACGAGAAAAGTGGTCACTGCCAGTTGATCTCAGGTTCCAGTTTGGATTGATTTTGGGTTTGAGATGGTAGTAAAGTAGCTTGAAATGATGGTGGTATTGAGCGAGAAAGAAATATGAGTATTGGCAATGAAAGAATATAGAGAACCGTTACTGCCAGGATTTGCGAATATGAGGTCTGAAGCCGTAATATGGTTTTGTCTTGCTTTTGTGATGGAGTATAAATGGGGATTTTCGAGTTTTGGAAGGATTGTGAGTGTATTTGTATCAAATCTAACTACCAATACCCAACCATTCATTCACAAAGAAATAGATAAATGAGTAAATTAAGAATATAATAACATTCACACAAGAGAAATACGTGGTTCGGTATTTATAGAAAAATGCTTATAAGATAAACTACAGTGCTGAGCATCTATATCTAAGTTGTTGTAATTTGCTCATGCGTATGGCCCGAGTATTTTGATGTAATACTTTGACCCTCTTCGGAGGTGCTCCTGACATATCCCCTTGATTTCCTCTCTTTATCCTTGGTCACGATATGGAATAAAGACGGCCTCACGATTTTTCCTTGGTCCCTATCCGAGGTAAATATTATCCCCGACCTATGTCAGATGTATTAAATGCCTCTGACCACACCACGCGTGCTCTGCTACCAAAATTAATGCATTGTCTCCCCATTTGAACTCAACCAATGATCTTTTTTTTACTTTCCACGCGTCATAATTGATGTGGTAGATATCTTGTTTACTGTGTTTAGACCAAAAAGTCTCCTTTGATGCTTCGCTCTCACCTTCTCCTAAGATGTCCACACGTTTCCTCAGATATTTATCCACTACATTTTGCCATTTTCTTTCCATCTGGACCAAGGGTACGATAGGAAGAAACTCTTCGCTCTCCCTTTAACCACCTCCATGTCGCTTGGTAACAGCCACGTCCTTTATTTTTTTTCGCTTTATGACTACTAACCTCAAGTGCCGATTTATTTTTTCCTTCATTTCCTTTCATTTAAATAAGTGGATTAAATAAATTCTCTTATTATTTATTTTTTTACATTCTCTGTAACTCCATCTTTTCCAATTCTCCGTCATTGAAGTCTTTCTGACATTCCCTTTTAACTCTCTGATGTCTTCCCTCTAGTTCATTATCATCGCTGTTGTTGACGCTTCTTTGTTTTCCCTTCTTCTTGACTTAGATAATCACCAAAATCCTCATCAAGGTTTTCATCAAGATCATCATCAAGATCATCGTCATCAGGATCAAATGGCAGACAAATCATCATCAAGTTCCCCTCGTGCATATTCAGGAAAAAATAATGTAACCTGTTTGTTTACTGAAGAAGATTTTTATGTACTTGATTCTTCATTTCCAGCCGTTGATTCTTTCCATCATGCCCGTGATAGGATTAATATATTTTTGATTGTAGAAGTTCACATAAGAAATCTTCCTTGAGACCCTCTGAGATGACTGACCTGTAATTCTGCGCTAATCTGAATTCTAAGTGTTCTCTCTAGGCCTTTGATGTGTCTCTGCTATCGGGTCAGCGAGGTCAACTTGATCGGGCGAAGTACACTGAGTTACCTCACTCGAGTAGCGCCACCGTAATCACTAAAGGTCATCTTGATGCGGGGCTCAGGATACCCCTCTATATTCCCGCTAGGCCCTTTATGTATGAGGTTCTGTCTCAGATATAGACGGCTCGAACTTTGGGTAAATATAATGACAACTGTTATCCTTTCTTGCCGAATAGGAGAGGCGAAGCAAGGGTATATTTACTGAATCTCCTCATTCCACTTATATTCCCGTAGATGCCTCCAATTACACAATCCAGAGCTTCCTAGATAATTACAAGGATTGTACTCCCGCCTCGGGTCCGTTAGTTGGTATGTCTTTTGGGCCGTCTCGCCATATACCTCATTTTAAAAAGTCCGAGAAGATGATACTAGATGAGGATCCTGAACTTGTTCAGATTTCAAATAAACATCTTCGTCATACTAGCGATCATGTCTGGGACGGAACCCCATTGATTATTCGCGGAAATTTGTTGTCTGGGCTCATCTTTTGCCTAAGAATTCCTATGATCGTGCCCCTTATCTTCCTTTGGTTGTGAATACAGAGAAGGTATGTTTTTTACCAAGTGTTTACTCTTTGTTTTTTTTTCTATGTTTTCGATTCGTTTCGCAGTTCTCTAAGGGTCAGGATCGGAAGAGGAGCGGGAATGTTTGATCTGGGGAGGAGAGTATTAATTTAACAAATACTATGTCTCTCTAATCTTTGAAGTACATGTATTTTCCACTATTTGTTTCCTTCACAATCTCTAACCAATAATGGTGTATATTTACAGAGGTTGAAGTCCATAGTGATTGATGGAAATGATAATGATAATGAAGATGATGAATGTAGGCATAATCAGAGAAGTTCTAAGGGTATTGGTGAAGGTGGTGAAAATCAAGTTGTTGTTGGTGTTAAAAGTGGGAAATGTTGTTGACGGTGATGATTTTGATGGTGAAAATGTTAAGGGTACTACTGATAAAGTAAAAGGTGTTGTTGGTTCTGTTTCTGGTAACGTTAAATACATGGACGATGATGATCAGAAAGAAGGTAATATAGGGACAAGGATATTGCCCCTATTAATGATGGAGAGGAGAATCTGGAGGGCGCTGGTCCTGGTACTATCTCTATGAACAAGACCGTTTTTCAACCCTCTGTTCTGCCCCCAAATTCTGAGCTGGTGAGTGGTATCCCTGACTCCAGTGAACCACATTTAAAGCTTAATATAGAAGTGGTACTTCCAGAAGAGGAAGACTATGGCTTTCTTATAGATGATGGTGAGGAGGAGAAAGAAGTTCAAGGTGAAAAGGCGACCACAAATACTACTACTGTGAACCCTCCTACCCAGGTGGGTGAGAATGATGTCCTGGGCTTAGGGAAGTAGGTGGAGAATACTTTGGAACTTGGGCCTATTGGTACATCAACTTTGTCTTTCTCAAGAGTTGTTTGTAACTCGATTGGTCCCCTTATTTTTTCCTCCTTCGGGTCTCTCTCCCAGTCCGAGATGCTCTCTGATGCCCCTGCTCTTCCTTCTGGCGTTTATTCCGCCTTGTTGACTCTGGTCAATGTTGTGGTTTCCTTATGTTATTTGATCTGGGTATTTTTTTCCCTCAACTTTACTTGTTGCTGCAGGGTCAGCATATTCATCTCTAGAGCCGTGCTGCTTATGAGAATGTTTGTAACAAGAACGTCTTCTTAAAGGTGAGGTTCAAGAGTTACGGAGACGAGTTGACGAGCAACAAGGTAATTTTTCTTTTGTTACCAATTTTACTCCTTCAGTAGTGCTCTAGCCTTCAGAATGTTGAGTCATGACTATTATTGGTAGCTACCATCAACTGTCTACCATCATGCTATCAATATGTACCTCAATTGTTTTATGAATCCATTCCTCGAACATGTCATCCACCAATCTTTGATATGTTGCTCCTGTATTTTTTAGTCCAAATGGCATCTTTATATAGCATCAAAGTCTTATAGGTGTGAAAAATGATGTATGCTCTAGATCCTCTGGGGCCAATGGGATCTGATTGTACCTAGAGTATCCATCCATGAGTGTTAGCGCATTGTGACCATTAATCGCGTCAACCAACTGATCTATACCCGGGAGTGGGAAATTGTCTTTCGGGCATGCTTTATTGAGATCACTGAAGTCGATACAGATTCACACTCCTCCGTTCTTCTTTGGTACGATCACCATATTTGAAATCCACTCAGGATAATATGTGTTTCGGATGACTCGTGCTGATTGCATCTTTTTTAACTCAGCTTCCATTGAGGCCTGCAGCTCTGGTGCGATTCTCCTTATCTTCTTCTGAAAAGGTTTGAACTTTGGATCAATTTTAGGTGATGGCAACAAACCTTTGTATCAATTCCCTCCATTTCTTCCATGCTCCATGCGAACACATCAATATATTCTTGCAGCAGTGTCTTCATATTTGTGACTTGTTCTGGATTTAACAACGACCCTATCTTCACAATTTTTGGCTCATCCTCCGTCCCGATGTTGAGATCCTGGGTTGGTTCCAAAGATGTAAATAATTTTTAGGTTCCTCAACAGGGGCCGTGGACTGTAATTGTTATGCGGTCTGGCCCTTACTATCCTTTTCAATCTCTTGGGTTAACGCTGATAGGTTCTAAAATACATTATTTAAGTGTTAATTTTTTATATTTTTATTTGTTAATTCTCTCGTATCGGTGTATATAACGCTTGTTTGCATTTTATAGGTACAGATTTATACGGCATAAAAGAAGAAAAAAACTCGATTCATTATTACTCATTTATTAATTACTCAAAGGATAATGAGTGTTGATGGCTCAAGGCATAGCAAGGTTCCATATCTGATATCTCTAATATCTCGAAAAAAGAAGAATCATTAGGGGGAGCCACTTTTGGCTTAACCAGCAGAGTAATAGGGCACCACGTATCTATTCCTAAGGGGGCAAACACTTTGTTGTGTGTTCAGGGCCACCACCAGTTGTTTAGTTAAAGAACAGAGAACTAGGTCGAATGTTTACACATTTCGAACCACTAGTTCTTCTCGCTGAAATAAGAGCTGCACTTAATTCTTGACCGCCGGCGATCCAAGGGTACCTCAGCTAGTTGTTATTCATGGTTGTTTTGTAATGGATTAGGACAGAGTTGAAGTTGAGATGAAGATGGAACTGGTACTCGATTTGTGATGGAGTTAAATTGAAGTTAACCAAGATTCAGGGAAGTGGTGTTGTGGTCGGAAACTGCAGGAAGAAGAAAAAGGTTGTTGCTGCCGTGAAAAGGTTTTGAATGGTGATGATTATCTTTCCACCAGTTCGATCTCACCAAGATGGATTCACCTGAATTGTTTACGAGAAGACATGGTTCTTGTCCGAGAAAACAGAATGAGAATGAATGGCTGTGATTTTAGTTGGTTTTAGTGTTTGTATTTAATTTGGAAAGTTGGGTTGTTTCCTAATTGAGTTTGCAGGTCGAAGAGAAGCTATACAAGCGTGAACATAAAACAACAAAAGTATATCTCTGTCAATACAAATAAACGCATACTATGTGTTCGATAGAAGTTCCCCAACCAGTTTTCCTTAGTTTTGTGCAACTGTGAACCATGGTTCTGATGATTATTTTCTAAAGATTACGACATGGACTCGAAGTTAATAAGGAGACAGAGGTTGGGTGCGATTCTGATTTGGTTTTGGGTAAAGATTGAAAGAGTTTGAGGCCGAGAAGTTAGGTTTTAGAAGTTGGGATAAACAAGGAAACCACTCAGATGTTAGAGTTTGTATACGACTAGGAACTAGGTTGTTGCGTGAGATTCAGGTCACAGCAATAATTGAAACTTATAAAAGACCGAAAAAGCTACAACAGGGAAGCATCCCATACACCCCTCACCACTGTGCTCATCTCAACAGAGAGGAGCTCTTGCTCCTGTTCAACCTATACAGCCTACATCTCCACTTCACGACCTCCAATCACTTGCATACACCATCAATTGCATAGCACTCTACCTCACAGTACACAGCTATTATCATCCATTTCATCTGCATATACATCTCCAGTCCATCTCCACCACACACTTTGCATCCACACCACTCCATTACCAAGCCAGGAACATAGCCACCATCCGACCACCGCGAAGGCCTGAGTTCACGACTACGGCAGCGACACAACAACACCACCATTCCCCCTGCTTTTGGTTTAGTTGATTTTTAATTTTAGTTTTATATTATTTCTTTTATCATGAACTAAAGTTTGGTAGTTTGGCATCCTCAAATGTGAGTGGCAGTTATTTTGAGCTAATGAGGAAGATTGGTTCGCCACCAACTTTTGTGGAGGAGGAAGACTTTGTCAAATTTTTTAATGATGTAACGGGCAAATTCCCGAACAGAGAATGTTATGAAGCACTTAATACTCAAGATGGATCACAGGTACCTTCCTTCCCTAATTTTCTGTGGGCGAAAAATATACCACCAAAAGTCTCTACACTGCTTTGGTCCGCTTTCCATAATCCGTTACCTACATTACACAATCTTCAACATAGAAGCATATCGGTTTCTGCACGAACTTGTAAACTATGCGATAAGGAAGTGGAAGATAGCAACCATATATTATATCACTGTGAATATTCTAGGAAGGTGTAGTTCTATTTTATTAAGGCTTTCAATATATCCTGATGCATGAATGAGAATCTACAACTGAATTTTGAGGCTTGGCGTCACAATGTATTATCAGGAAGAAACAAAAGGATATGGAAATGGCTTCCATACGCAGTTATATGGAATATTTGGAAAGAACGAAACTATAGAACTTTTGAGGGAAAGAAGAAGTCAGTAGAAGACGTAATACTGGAGGTGAAAGCTTCTCTGATTTTATGGGCGACAGAACTATATTTTTAAAGGGATACCCATAGGTAGCATTTTGTTTAATTGGATGGCAGTGGTATCATAAGAAGTTTGTTTGTCTGTAGTATGTAAGTTGATAATGACGGTGTTAATAACTTAACTCTAGACAATGGCGGTGTTAATAGCTTAACTCTTGATTGTGATAATGATCATTCACCTATTCAAAAGGAAGAAGCTGAGTTTAGAAACACTAAAGTTATTGATGGTAAGACTTATATTATGTATGAGAGCGATGACGATTATGGCTTCTTTGTGCATACCACTCCTAATTCAGAAATATTGGACACTTTGAATGAGAAGTTGACTTGTAAAGAAGAGCATAAGTGCTACGGTGAATTACTTGGAGAAGATTTCGATTCTGATGATGAAGACTTGCAGGCTATATGGATTTTCAAGAATTTGAATAAAAATAATAATACTTGTGATGTGGGAATGGAAGTGTCCAGCAGTACTGAGGATCCCGTAATACAAGAGGTTTTGCAAGGTTTGTCTAACCCTATACATGAATCTCCGTCTAATGATGATCCTCCCATATTAGAAGTAGTCTCTAAAAAAGTTTTTAATCCATTTTTGGGAAGATACTTAATTTGGGGCTGGAATTGAATACTTCTAAAGTTTTATCCGAATTCCTTGTATCTTAGTATCCGCCATATGCGTTTGAGTCTAACACCATGCAGGTTTTCCAAAAGGAACACATAAAAGTGTCTTCCACTTATGTTTTGTATATACTTTCGAGTGTATAAAGAACTAAGTGTGGAGGTATGGATTATAGGTTCACTATTCTTGTGAAGCTATTGTTAGAATTGCATATTATATTCTGGACGGATCCATAAATTTTTAGATTGTTGGTGTACGATCGACCAGAAAGTCAGGCTGAGGACGTTAAACTAAGCGTTGCATGGGAGGCAACTCATTGGTTTAGTA
This sequence comes from Papaver californicum, assembly GCA_023531435.1. Classification (NCBI taxonomy): domain Eukaryota; kingdom Viridiplantae; phylum Streptophyta; class Magnoliopsida; order Ranunculales; family Papaveraceae; genus Papaver; species Papaver californicum. The sequence continues at coordinate 780,706 of JAJJMC010002939.1, forward strand.
TTTCTTGTCCCTTTTCTTGAATTTTCTGAAATTTCATGTCATTATAGTATTTCCCACCTTGATTTTATATTGGATGAGTCAATTTACATTGAGGACAATGTAAAGTTTAAGTGTGGGGGAGTGCTTAAGCATATAAAATTCTTAGGTATTCACATTTTAGGTAGAAAATTTTCAAAATTCTTGTAACTATTTGCATAAACCTCCAACTTTTTGATATTTTAGAATCACTTAGTATACTTCTAGATACATTTACATAAGGTATTCTTACCGAAATAATTGAACTTAGAAGTATTAGAGAACTATATTCGGGTTTCTTAGTTGTTGAGAGGCTAGAGCTGACAAAAAGAGACTTAAATCGTCGGTGGCGAACTAGGTGCAGAAAGAATACGGTATTGCAGAAGCTGATCATTCAATACCCATATATGAGTGAGGCACCAAACTTTCAATTCTTTCTACCTATCTAAATTGTCCGTTTAGAGTGTTTCATCTTTGCAAATTCCGGATAGAATGATGAGATACCCAACCTCCCACCATTTCAGCACTACTTTTTGATCTGTTGAGTGTTAATTTTGTCAATCATGAGGGTGACATAAGAATTGCGAACTAACCTTACCTTGTAGTTTGATTTGCATTTGGCACCATTCTCTTTCTCGACAACAACAGGTCCATAGAAACACCATCATCATCTACAAGCGGAACAACATAAATTTAAAGAAAGTTGAAGATGTTCAAGGTTTACAAGCAACATTACAAAGAAAAGCAAATTTCAGATTCAAAGTGAAGTAACAATACAAAGAGCAGAATTTTATATCCTAGTTGAAGACTAAGTACAAGAGTGAAAATATCATTCAAAGTGAAGTAACAATACAAGTTGTGAATAATCAAGTGGTAAAGTCCTTTCCCATGGCCATATTAGTTTCATTGTTATTATTTTAGTTTGTATTTCATATTTTTTGTCTCAAAAAAAATATCAAAAAAATATTAAGAAAATGTAAAAGAATCATTAAAAAAATAATATACATATATATATATATATATATCTTTATTGTTTTAGAGTATATCTTTTTATATTCATTCATTAAGGCCACGGGGAAGAAGAAAAATATAAAGAAGTTTCAAGCAACAAGAATTAGAGGAAAAGAGTTACAAATTGTCGAAGTTTTATGAAGTTAAGGAGTTCATCTTCTACAGTTGAAGCCGAAGACGTTTCTATGGGACGTTGTGAAAGTGGTGATGATTGTAGATTGGATGAGAAGGTGAGTAAGCATTCCCATCCTTGCAAATTGGTTGATTTCTTTTCTTAGATATCATTAGAAAAAAGGTTCTTTTCTTCCCACGTTTCTATAAGGTATTTAAATATAATTAGGAAGTTTTCTTTTTCTTCCCATCATTCAAAGTGTGTAGGATTTCTATCTTCATTCCTGCATGCACACATGAGAATCATAAAGTGTTTCTTTTGAGTGTCAGTTTCATAAAATCTTATTGGTGAAGCAGAAGTCGAAACATTCGATCGCTCTCAAACTTGAATTCTTTCATATGGTTGGCTTTCTCCTAACTCAATATTTAAGTATGAGAATAATGTTCTTTGGCATTTCTAACTTCTTATTATTAGTGTGCAGAAAATTTATGTCCTCATAGCTCTTTGGATGCATGGGCTTTGAAATATTTTAAAGTTGGAGTAGGTTTTGTGGGTATATCTCTTGTAAACCCTCACGAGACTATAATTCGTCCACTAGGGACACCTAGGGGTTTAAAGGCTTGTTACACATGCTAAGTGTAAACGTATCCACAACGAAAAAGAGTTGTTTGTTTAGTTTAGTTTAACTTAGGGTTAATTTAGTTTAGTTTGCTCGAGGACTAGCAAAGTCTAAATATGGGGGAATTTGATAGGTGTCTAAAATACATTATTTGAGTATCTATTTCTTATATTTTCTTTGTTAATTCTCTTGTATTAGTGTATATAATGTTTGTTTATATTTTAAAGGTACAATGGAGTTATGTGGCGTAAAAGAAGATAAAAAGAAGCTCGATTCATTAGTTACTCAAAGGACATTGGGTGTTGATGGTTAAAGGCATATCAAGGTTCCATATCAGATATCTCTAGTATGTCGAAAAAAGAAGAACCATTAGGGGTAGCACTTTTGGCTTAGCCAGCAGAGTACTGGGCACCATATATCTATTTCTAAGGGGGGAGACACTTTGTTTTGTGTTCAGGATACCACCAATTGTTTAGTTAGAGAACATATAACTAGGTTGAATGTTTACACATTTCGAACCACTAGTTCTTCTCGCTGAAATAACAGCTGCATTTAATTCTTGACCACCGGCGATCCAAGGGTATCTCCGCTAGTTGTTAGTCATGGTTGTTTTGTAATGGTTTAGGACAGGGTTGAAGTTTGGTTGTTTCCTAATTGATTTTGCAGGTCGAAGAGAATATATACAAGCGTGAATATATAACAAAAAAATTATATCTCTGTCAATACAAATAAACGCATACTATGTGTTCGATAGAACTTCCCCAACCAGTTTTCCTAAGTTTTGTGCAACTGTGAACCATGGTCTCGATGATTATTTGATAAAGATTACAACATGGACTCGAATTTTAATAAGGATCATAGGTTGGGTGCGATTCTGATTTGGTTTTGGGTAAAGATTGAAAGAGTTTGATGCCGAGAAGTTAGTTTTTAGAATTTGGGATAAACAAGGAAACCACTCAGATGTTAGAGTTTGTATACAACTAGGAAACTAGGGTGTTGCGTGAGATTCAGGTCACAACAACAATTGAAACTTATAAAATACCGAAAAATCTACAACAGGGAAGCATCCCATACACCCCTAAACACTGTGCTCATCTCAACAGAGAGGATCTCTTGCTCCTGTTCAACCTATACATCCTGCATCTCCACTTCACAACCTTCAATCACTTGCATACACCATCAATTGCATAGCACTCCACCTCACAGTACACAACTATTATCATCCATTTCATCTGCATATACATGTCCAGTCCATCTCCAACATACACTTTGCATCCACACCACTCCATTACCAAGACAGGAACATAACCACCATCCGACCACCGCGAAGGCATGAGTTCACAACTACGACAGCGACACAACAACACCACCATTCCACCTTTTTTTAGTTTAGTTGATTTTTAATTCTAGTTTTATATTATTTCTTTTATCATGAACTCCTATACGTGTAGCTAATTAATTGTTTGATTAGAAATAATTCGAAATATTTTCTTGAGTTTATCCGAGTTAATATTTCTTTCTTTTAAATTATCTTTAACCAAGTTTACGACCATGGATTGTTTGCAATTTTTCAAGTATACGATTGAATAACTGGTTTGCAATTCTAATGCTAGATAATTGAACTATAATCCGTAATTGTTATGGAAATTTAATCAAAAGTAGCGAAACATCAACGTTGCAGTGGAATGTTATGGATTTTGGTGGGTGAAAGATAACCCTAAGTTAACATGTCAAACTTATGAACATGTGGTTAGGATCAACCCGACTCACGGAAAATACCGGCTGGTTAAGTTACATTAGAGAGCTTATTCAAAGTGGATGTATTGGCTAGAAACGAGTAGAGAGCTTATTCCACGAAGTAACCTTGGAGTCTAATGGACTTGTTGAACTCATAACTTGTCTAGGATTTTTAGTAAACGTATTTTGAAGAATATTTCACTTGTATTCATATTGACTAGTGGAAAACGAATCCTTAATCATTTTCATCCTTATATCGTATTATTTTATTTGTTTCCGTATTTTTGCATTAGTTTAGTTTCATTAATTTATTGACAACTTTGACTCAACTCCCCCTTAGGAACGAACTTGCTTATCATTATTCTACTAGTTAATGTAATAAGTAAGAAATATATTTTTGACGAGTTTGAAAACTCAGTCAAACGCCAACATCTCTTCTAACTCATGCTGGTACTTTTCCCCTTGGCTATAATTCTTTACTCTTTTATTCCTTCCTCGTTTGGCTTCATTTTGCTGGATGTATGCTTAGATATGAAATTCTACAACTTGGGGATCACCTACTACTTCTGCCACTCCCATCGGGGTTGGGAACCTTATTCGCTGATGATGTGCTAATGCTACTCCATAGTCTCCCGATTATAGCCTCATATGGTGAAACTACATCCACGACACTAAATATGGTCATATGGTCCAGATATTATCCCCCGATACTCTTAATGGGACTTTGCCCTTGGTCCAGGTGATTGATCAATGAATCCACATATGCTATAGGTGGAGGGAATAAGCATATCGTCCAATAAGCCCATTCTTTTGAAAGTATCATATAATAAGACTTCCACCGAGCTACCACTATCAACCAATATCTGCTTAACACCCCATTCTTAAATCATTAGTGTAATTACCAGTGGATCTCCATAATCTTGTCCGTTAAGTGGCACGTCTTTAGTAGAGAACGATATTGGCCACATCATCCACAACTTTATGAGAAGAGTCTCAGCGACGATGTAGATTTCCTTCCCAGAATGATCCCTTTCGTGAATTCGTGACATGATTCCACTTTCTAGCTGAAAACTTTGTTTCACAGAGTTGCAAATCGTGTTGCATTGGAGAAATCTGGCATCTCTCTGAATTCTTATTTGATACACTAGTGCTTCTGTCGATGCGGGTTGTGCCTGGACATACTTCTGTCAAAATCCATACTGAATCAAGTGTTGTATAATTTCTTTCACATCTCGGAAATTATTAGTGGAATGTCCCCTAAACTGATGGTAATCATATTAGTCGGGATGATCCTTAGTTCTCTCGTACTGCACTCATCGGCTTCAGAGGTAATGAATATTATCTTTCTTTTCTACCTCCTTAAAGATTCTTCCAGAGTCGTATTTAGTGGAACATGCGTTCTATACTCGAATCGAGGCTTCTTCCCTTTCGAGACCCAAACTTTTGAGGCTAAGCCCTTGCCATACCATTCTCCCCTTTTTCCTACTCTTCTAGATTCTGGGTGAGGAATGAAACTTGTAGTCTGAGTTCATTATGTCACCCTTGTTGCTTCCTGAACTTGTATCTCTTGTATCCTTCTTTGTATTTCTTCGAGAGAAATGTAATGATCTTGTAATTTCTTGATGTCCTTCAGAGTATGAGTTTTCTCATTATAAATGGATACATAGATCGGGTTCATCTTTCCCAAAGCATTTTCGAATCCAAGAATTTGTTGATTAACTGGTACCTTTCCGATTTCGGTGCATAACTTTCTTCATATGTCAGTAAGAGATCGAAGTGACTCATTGATTCATCTGGATAGCTTAAACAGTTTGTTCACCCAATGCCGAGCGCTGCTGTTGTGCATATATGTCTCCAAGAAGATCTCAGTTAGTTCTCGCTAAGTCCCGATCGATCCCTGCGAGAACGAGTAGAACCAGGTCTTCGCTTCTCCATATAAATTTGTTGATAATAACTTACACATCACCGTGTCGTTATTCTTCCATTGAAAAAGGGTCATCCCGTACATCTTGATGTGCTCCACCACATCGCCTTTCCTATTGAATCGTGACGCAAATGCTGGAAGATTATACTTTGGGGGGAAATCTTCTCTCTCCAATCTTCTGGTGAATGGTGTTTTTTCATCTTTCTCACTACTTCGACCAACTTATTGTCATCTCCCTTGCCTACCATCTTTTTTATCAAAGCTTCTAGATTCTTGACCTTTTCTGACATGCTCTGGCCACGCCGTCGATTCTCTCGTATATGTTCTTCTTCCGAGGTAAATATTTCTCTGACCCTATAGTATCTTCTAGGTTGTAACTCGATCTCTAGATTAGTCCTTTGGGTAGAACTGGTTCGGTTGTTATGCCCCTACTAGGAGTTGTTCTAACTGTGTCGCTCGCCACTAGGTGTGTGTTATCACTCGATTCTGTAGGGGCCCCTTGGCGTTCCTTTTCGCCTCGTCCCTCTGTTTCTGAGTAGGTTATTCTTCTAATCTAATAAGAGATTCCTTCGTTCCAAGATCCTCATCATCTCTTCCTGTTTTTGCTGGTTTGCCAGTATCCTTGCCAGATTCGTATCCTTGCTTTCATGACTACACAAGTTGTCCCTTCTCAGAAGATTGGTTCCTTGTCTCTCGGCTTCCACGTCTATCGTTTCCCTACGTGCTGCTTCTGCCATCAACCTATGCTCCTTTTTGTGAGTTCTTCTTCTTGCTTGTTCTTCTTTACTTTCCGAAGTGGACAATCCATCTGGGGGATATTTTCTTTTGCTTTTTTCTCCATAATAAGTTCATTATTCCCCATAGCTGGGTGGATCTCTTCATTTATTGGTGGTATCTCGGGTCATGCTCCCATCATCAAGATATGTCTCGGGTTGGGGTTGCTCACTTCCAAGATGTCGTATCGATACCGATGAACTTGACATCGAGTTACGCTTTCTCCAGATGATGATCCTACGTCCAGAAGAAAGATACACAAATTCATTATAACATATACAAGGAAATAAAACATATTTTTAAAGATTCTTTTTGTCTAGTCCTAATTCCTATTCCGATAGTTTGTAACTATAATATCTGTGTACAAAGGTAGTTTTCTTCTATGTCCGGGTTTTACGCCTATGAAAAGAATTGGTTGTGGTCCAGGTAATTTTTTTGGAAAAGAACGTTATAGCCAAAATACTAGGTTTGCTTCATTTAACTTTTAGTAAGTCTGTTGTTTTCTGATATTAACCATGTGGAAACTGACTAGTCTGCCGGCTCCGGCAACTGAAAAAATTCTTCTTTAAATTTTTTGAATAAGTCACAGAGAAATCCTTTTATCTAAGTTCTTACTCTTTATGATCTTAACTTCTTCTCTTTGGGACTTAAGATTTCCAAAGAGCTCAGAGGTTTAAATTTCGGTCTCAATAACTATGCTTAGACCATTTGAATGGCTTTGGCTTCAAATGATCTTTGTTCTTATGTTGTGAAGGTTTCCACCATTCCCCCATCAAGCATAATAAAAAGGTTTTTTAGGGTTTTAAAAGAAAAAATGACTAAGATGTCACAAACTTTGTAAAACGAAGAATCAGTTCATAAAAACTCTGTTTATGGAATCATTAACCTATGTGTTAGCTCTTCCAACACCAGCTCTCTTTGAGAAAAATCCTTTTTTATCAGTAAAGTGCATTTACGTTATAACATAAGAAGGAAAATCCCTAATTTATAGATTTATAGTTTCATACTTATTCTACTTTGAACAACGGAGATCCATTTTAGCCTCAAACAACATGTTGTAGACGTATCAGAGCTTATAGATCTAAGAAATTAGTTAATATCAAAGTAAATAATCAACATAAATAACCTTCACATGAATATTTTAGCTTTAACAAAGGTCAGTGACACTTTGAGCTCATAGATCTCGCTGTTTTGTGAAGTATTCAACTACAAAGGTACTCAACAAAATGCTAACATCCCTATTTCTAGCGCCAAAATGTAGTTGTATAAAATCTAACTACTAATACCCAACCATTCATTGACAAAAAAGTAGATAAACGAGTAAACTAAGAATATAATAACATTCACACAAGAGAAATACGTTGACCGGTATGATTACGTACGCTCATGGGGTTAAAATACTTGATGTTATTTAGGAAAGAAATGCCTTACAATGGTACAAACTCAATCTCTCTCAAGAACACTCAAAACAATAGTCTCAAACTTGCTATAGCTCTCTCTCCAAATGACATAACCTTCCTTTTCTCTTGGATGAGTCCAATATTTATAGACAAATGCTTATACAGCTAAACTACAGTGATGATCATCTATATCTAAGTTGTTGTAATTTGCTCGTTCGTGTGGGCTGATTCTTTTGATGTAATAATTTGAACCTCTTTGGAGGTGCTGCCGACATATCCTCTTGAGTCCTTGATTCTTCCTTGATCATGATCTAGAATACAGACGTCCTCATGAATTTTCCATGGTCCCGATCCGAGATAAAGACTATCCCCAACCTATGTCAGATGCATTAAATACATATGACCATACCACGCGTGCTCTGCTACCACATTTAATGCCATGTCTCCCCGTTTGGACTCAATCATTGATATTCTTTTTACTTTTCAAGCGTCATAATTTTGGATTGATGTGGTAGATATCTTGTTTACCGTGTTTAGACCAAAAAATATTTTTCGGTGCTTCGCTCTCACCTTATTATCATGATCCCTTCTCTTAAGATGTTCACACTTTCCTCAGATATTTATCTACTACAGTGAGATGGTGGCAGTGTTTCGGTTCTATTAATTAGATTGGATTTGGTTTTGTTGAGCTTTGAATTAAACAAATTTCATAAACAAGAAGGGAAACAAAGTAACATTTGATGCCAAGAGAGGGAAATGAAAAAAGTTGCTACGGAAATACCATTGTAATCTTATTTTTTTGAATGGTGTGTGTATGAATACATACCAAATTTGCAGGGAAGGATTTTTAGGCGTTAAAGAAAATAAGTTCATGCCCATATCACCAATAGTTTTTCACGTAAAGTGTTTGGAAAAATGTCCGAACCAATTTTCCAACCAAGCAAAAATAGTATGAAAACAAAGCAAAAATAGCGAGCCGGCGCGACTAATCTGGGATGTCGAATATCAGAGATTAGAGTGTGAAACATATAGTTTCACTGAATCATAAAGGTAGAAGTTGTTGAACGTGAAATTGGCCAGCGGGACATATGAGCTATGAGTCGCGTTTCTGGTCAAGTTTCCACTACAAATTAGGGTTTCCTATATACAGAATTTGAACTCACTTTGGAAATTGTGGTATTTGAGTTGTACAAGGAAAATGAGTTCTTTTCCAAGTGGGATTGGTGGAACAAGAGAAGTTATATAAAAGAAACTTCAACAAGAGAATCTATATTATCATCTAGTTATGATGCCACCTCTTCTACTCCTTTTTGGAGGTTCATACGGGGAAGATTTCTCGACATCTAGGGTTTGCAATTTATTTCTTCAATTCAATTTTATGAACTCCATTATGAGTAACTAATTTTCTTTTATTGGTTTTGGATTAGTTTAATTTTACAATACATGTTTCTTTGATTGATAAATTAGTTTTACCTCACAATTATCGTTCATAATTTACCAAAAATATCGTCTTGTATGATCGAATGTTTGTTTAGTTAAGTGGCCAATTGATTAAACTTATATTCATATATGGATCTAATTAAATTAGGGTTGTTAATACGCAAACATTTACAATCTTGATTATAATTAGCATAGTGCTATTACGAATTGTAGTGATACTTTCTTGTACTCGCATGTAAATTGTGTCCTTTGTTAAATTGACTACTCGGTATGTCAACTGCATTGATTAGCCTATTTCATAAATTATAACGCTCTTAGTGGGTTAAAGCCTAATTATACTTTTACACTTTCGGTTATTCTCTAAGTATAATTCATATTTGCGTCATTTATGTAAGTGTGATGATTTTAGGAAATCAAAAAAATATTCTTGCGATAAAGGTACTCTAGGGCTTTTGATAACAATAAATTAAAATCAAATTCTAACTGTTAGTACAAAAACATGTTTTTTGAATGAAAACGAAACCTTAACAAATTTTCACATCTCATCGATTTTTTTTACAATTTCTTTGTTTTCTAATTGGTTTAATTACTTTCATTGAATCTAATAATCCCTCTTGTTTCACATAGGACTTTGAAAACATATAACAACTAATCCTTTCTGTGTGAACGAATCTTTCTTACCGTTGTTCTTAATATATATATTTTAGTACGTGGGAAAGTAAAATAATTAGACGGATACGATACCGGCCAATAGGCCTTCTGAACTGTAAGACAAATCTGACAAGAATGGCATTTCAAGCAGAATTCTAGAGAAACAACTGGATACTATGAGGAATTATAAGTTTCCAAATACATTTCCAAAGATTCGTACTTGAAGAATATAGAAGACCTCTGAGACCCAAGTAAGAAGATTTAGAGTTAAATCTGTCATTTTATGAAAGCTTCCAAGACCTCTTATCAGGAGTACAAATTTGGCTTAAGGGAATAAAAAAAATCTTCTCAACAAAAACACTGTCAAAGTAAGTTTGTAATCTATAACATTCCAGTATTTGGTATCATGGTTTATAAATTAAGACACTTTAAGGTTAGGATTAAGAGGAACCTAGGGATTATGAGAAGCAGAACCCATGGATGGGATCCACTGGTCATACCAAGGATCAATGAACTTCTCGTCCCCCACAATCCAGGAAATAAAAGGTTTTATAAGTTCCTTGATAATATAAAGACATCTCCAAGTCCATGACCAAATCTTAGGGCACTTAACATTCAAGAAATCAGAGTTGAGAAAGTATCTAGCTTTTAGAACACCTCATAGAAGAGATTCAAGGATTTCCACTAAATTCTAAGAATTCCACTATCTATATCAGTTAGAGTAGCACCAAACCTATTCTTAATCCATCTAATGTCATTTTTCTTTCTTTTAAAAAGAGTGATTCAATAAAAGTAAGGAGTGTTCTTATCTCCTTCAACAAGCCAGACCTCTCTGGACTTGTCTATCCAATATATTTCTTCCAAATTATATAAAAAACCAAGCCTAGCTTTGATTCTAGTAATAACACCAGAATTACTGGGTTCATAGGATTTATCAAAAAGAGTAGTTCTATTATTGGATATGTTCGTATGAATACTACCAAAAGAGGATTTATTCCACTCCCTAACCCTCTTGCTATTCTAAAGTCTGGATCTCAATTTGTAAGCAACAAAACCAACAACATTAGCATATCAGGAATTAGCAATGATGTCTATACAGGTTGGGTCTTCAATCCACATGGACATAAAATAAAAAGGTCTAGGCATACAAATATCCTTGAAATTGAAACCAATGAGCAACATAAATACTATAACTGTTCAAGATATTAAAGATTTTTCTAAATATGATTTTCAAAATGCTAGAACTATATGTATTCAAAATTCCTCATAGGCTTAGAAAGGCATGATATCTGTTATACGAGATTTATCATTTGGTCCAAAGCCCAATAAGTAGTTTTAACAAGATCCAACCTGAAACTAATCTTATTCCTAAATAAATAATTTTCTAAATATGCAAGAAGGCTCGAATATCCTTTGTTGTAGTACGTGTAGGTGTTTCGAAACTAAAAACACAATCTTTTTTTCTTCGTATTAAAAAAAATACTCTGTGGACTATACATCCAAGCATTTCTATATTCTAGCTACTTCAAAACCCCAACTATAAAAATGATGCACGAAACCCTAACAAAAAAAATCTCTCTATATTACCCTTATCCTTTTAAATCAATCCAACATAACCCAAAAATACACCCAACCTTATAAAAAAATATCAAGTCTTATTCAACCAACACCCATGCCACCGCAACTAACACACCAACTACAATCACCACTCCCAGCATAACCACCACCACCACCATCAGCAGCAGCACCACCACCACCTTAATCACCACCAGCAACCCCACCACCGCTAAATCGCCAACCACAACCACACCACCTCCATAAGCCCACTACCACCACCTCCGGTGCAACCACCACCACCTCCGGTGCAACCACCACCACCACCAGTACTTACTTTACAAACCACCACCACCACCACCTCTTTCTCCGCAAACACCATCACCAACACCAACACGCCGACTCCCGAGTCCGACGTTTTTCTTTCTTTCGTTAGCACAGTTGAAATCAAACTTGGTTTCAACATAAACCTACTGTATCACCAATAACATTGGTTTCAACGATAAAAACTAGGCAAAAATCCATTGAAATCAACTTGGTTTCAATGTAAACTTACCGTAGCACCACCATATTGGTTTCAATGAAAAAAACTAGGAAAAAATCAATTGAAACCAATATAAACTTACTACTTTCACCAACAAAACATTGATTTTAATGTCGTTTTAATTTTATCAAATTATGTTGAAACCATGTTTGGTTTCAATATAAAATTATTTCTTCACCAACATAACTTTGTTGAAACCGAATCTGGTTACAACATATAATTGCCATTTTACCAACAACATTAGTTTCGACGATGATAATGTATCATCATTTTCTGGTTGATTCAACTATTTATACAATAATTAAAAAATAAAATGAGGCAAAGAGGGTATTGGTAGGATTAGGGATGGTACTAGGTTTGGTGGTGGCATGGGGGTAAGAGAATGAGGTGTTGGTGGTGATGGTATGTGTGTGTATATGGGGGGGAGGTGTTGCTGGTGGAGAATCAGGAAATGGTAGTGGTCTGGTGGTGATGTGTTAATAGAAGGGGGAGGTTCTGGTGGAGACAGTGGATTCAGAGGTGGTGTTGGTATATGATCAGGACATTGTAATCAGTTTAATGGTGGTGTGGATAAAGAGGAGGAGGTGATGCTGGTGTTGATGAGGAAATTAAAGGAGGATGAGGAGGCAGGGGTATTTTTAATCGAGTATTAGGATATGGTAGTGGGTTTGGTGGTGGTGTGGGGGTAGAATGAGGAAGTGCTGCTGGTAGTGGTGGGAAAAAAGGATGAGGTGGTGGAAGAAAGAAGAAAGTTTTTTTTTTTTTTTTTTGTAAACAAGAATAAAAAATAGAAATGGAAGATATATTATATACAAAGGAAGAGTAGTTATGGTATTATTAGAAAATGAAAATGATATAATTTAAGCTTTTTAGAAAAAGTGGAGTTTTTGGATCATTTTTGTTGAGTACGGAATTTTTATGGATCCTAGCAATGGATGAGTTTTTTGTCTAGTAAGTATGATCACCTTAGAGTTTTACATCGATTTATGATTAAAAAAAACCCAAATCTCTCAGCAATTTTCAATTTCTAAAATATTTAGATGGCGACTTAATTTAAACCGAAGATGAGAATCTAGAATTCAGCAACAACATCAAATTTGAGTGATAGGAAACTTCATGTAAAAAATTATGGATTTGATTACCAAGACCGATAATCTTAATATAAATTGTGAAGAAGTATTGAATCTAGAGAAAGGGAGATAGGAGATCGACAGAGAGAGACAATAACGTTTCATTCTATTTGTATTATGGATCTGATTTCTAGAAAAATATGTATGTTCTATTAAATTTTTTAATGAATTTATGAATCTAGGTTTGGAATTGGGAAATGAGATAGAAGAGGAGATAAAGAAACATCTAGATTTATGAATTCATTCGTACTTTTCATACTATGTGTTTGGTTTTTGACACTAAAGAGTAGGCTTATATGGAGTGGTCATAAAAGTGGGACCATTTTTTTCTTAATAAGCATAAGATATATTAAAACTTAACCTGAGAATAATACATCTTCTAAGAGCGTTCACAATGGCTGGATCATTTCACGGACTAAAGAGTAGAAGTAGTCTTTAGTTCGGAAATGAGAGCCACAGCGGGACGATCATAGATAGTCTTTAGTCCCGAATATACACTGTTGCTGAGTAAATCTAGTCTTTTTTCTGGACTAAACTTGGTTTAGTCGAGCGGTGGCGTAGGCGTCCGCTTGATGGTAAGCGGCTGTGTAGTGAACCGCTTGATGCCAGGCGTTACGCTAGAATAACTCTTGAAAACACGGGCGGTAACCAAATTTCCGCCTGATCAAGCGCTAACCTAGGACTACGCCTGATGGACCGAGCGTCTAGGATTACGCCCACTAGCAGGCGTAACGCTAGAATACCGCCCTAATATGGTGCGTGCGTCTAGGCGTCCGCTAAGTTCTAGGTGCGCCCCTAGGCGCCCGCCTGGCTAATTTGCCTGATTTTATTACCGTTTTGTTACCGTACTGAATTGTTACCGTTGATCAACGACTATAATTTGTATTCTGTACACCTATAAATAAATGAATTTATATCTCTCATTCCCATTTCAAATCCAAAGCTTTTACATTTCATAGAAAATTATAATCTCTCGTTTTCATAATTACGGCTTACGAAAATTTTAGGCTTAATGCAGAGAATTTTACCGTAGAGGAAGATTTATCCCTATGTCGAAACATAGTATTACATTATCCAACAAGGGGTCATGAACGTTGGATGAATGGTTCAATGAGCATGGAATGATTAGAACATATCCATGCTAACTTTTGTAATGAAACCGGTAACCCCAATAACTGGAACAGAGTAGGCCTTTTTTGTTGATATATGGAAATCACAAGGGCAATACTAGAATTTTCTTCTTTAACCGCTAAGGTGAATGAAGGAAGAATTAGGAATGAAATTGATGATGAAGTTGTTGCCAGATCTATGGAGGAAAGGAGAAGATGGAAAGGTTCAGATTTCAGGTACCAACCTCATTTTGAGATCCTAAGGGTGATGGAAGAATACAATCCTTTTGTATTGATTATTCTCTGAAGATGTGAAGAACGTCGTCCCGGGCGTCATACGACCCGTTGAAAGTTTGATAATAGGTTTGCTTAAGTATTTATGTGTAATATACTGATTTATTTTATTTCATTTCCTTTAATGTTACGCTATGTATGCCTTTTCGATTAAATGAAATGATTTTACGTTCAGCTGTTTTACAAAAGCAATTAACTAATGAAATGTGACCATCTATTAAAATATATTGATAATACATGAGCTAATAGTAGAGCTAAACTCACTTTCGCAGGCATCGTAGCTGCACTTAGCATGTGAAGCAAGCCTTTAAACCCCTAGGTTCCCCTAGCGACCGAGTTGTGTTTCGGGAGGGTTTACAAGAGATTTACCCACAAAACCTATCCAGAGGATTTACAAAATTTTTATTCCTCACCAAAATCTGACCATAAGTGTTCGATCAAGTCGTTTCGCAAACGAATATGAGTATCTTTGTCAAATACTTCACGTCGGCGTTGGTCCACTCTCATTCTTGAAAGTTCAGCAGTATTGTATCTAGAAATATTTACCGGTGCACCGTGGCTGCGTTGATCATACTCATGCGGCCAATCACTGGGTAAACGCTCATCCTCCACTATCATATTATGTAGAATGATTACAATTTTCATTATATATGCTAACATGTCAGGATTCCACATTCATGTTGGTTGCTTGATGATTACAATTTGATTTTGCAGTACGCCGAAGCCTCGTTCTACATATTTTCGGCAACCCTCTTGCATAGCAGAAATTTTTTGTTTCTTATGGAAATCTGGATGTTTAATCGACATCACAATAGTAGCTATCTCCGGGTATATTCCATCACTAAGATAATACCCCATATCGTACTGATGTCCGTTGACAACAAAGTTCACAGACGGTGCTTTCCCGTTGATAAGCTTTTTGAAAATATAAGAACGATTCATCACATTTATATCATTGTTAGAACCAGGCATACCAAAAACTGCATGCCAAAACCACAGATCATATGACACCACTGCCTCCAGGATAATACTTTCACTACCTTTGTATGTAGTGTAAGCACCTGATTCAGCTAATTGGTATTTATCCCATTTCCAGTGCATGCAATCAACACTACCCAGCATCCCCGGAAATCCCCTTTCCTTGTGTGCAAATATTCTTTCTCGTACAGATGCACTATCGTCTTACAAAACCTACGAGTTGCTTTCAAAACTTTGGTTTTTCCGATCCGTAAATACTCATCTATTGCATCTTCCGCACATCCGTAAGCTAACATTCTTATTGCTGCAGTAATTTTATACTGAGGGGTTAATCCAAGAACACCACAAACATCTTTTTTTTTGAAAAAAATAATTATATACATCTACGACATCTCCCAATATACGGTTGAATAATTCTCGCCGCATTCTAAATCTTCTACGAAATACATGAGGAGGAAACGTCGGGTTTCTGCAAAAATAATCTTTCCATATAAGTTTTGCACCATCCTCATACTGTTTTGGTATTATCATATGAGTATGTGGCCAGTTCATACTTGAAACGATGTATCTCGCAGTAACTGCTTGGTTATTTTGGCTTAATGCAAGTAAACCTTCGTCTGATGAGTACAAACTATTGTTATCATCATCACACGATAAAGAAGAAAAAGAATAATAAGAAGAAGAAGAATAAGGAGGAGGAATAGAAGAACAAGAACCATAGTACTGATTGTTATTTTGATAGTATGCCATTTTCTTTTTGATGTTTGTATTTTTGGTTTGTATAATTTGTGAATCCATTGTTCAATTTATAGGATAAGATTTTGAGTTTTGATATGACCAAACACGGTTGGTATTTTAATGCAAAAACAGAGTTGAGGCAAGTGGGGTGAACAGACGCATCAGAGATATGAAATGTCGGTTGACAAGACAATACCAAATGACCAAAACGACAAAGGAAAAAAAAACAGAGTTTTGAATTGACAATACAAAACATATATAAAGGAAAAAAGAAAAGATTATAAATATCTTAGGAGATGACAACAGAAAGCAGGTAAAAGACAACGATAAAGTAAGAAAAGTAATTTGAAAAGAAAATTCAAATATGACAAAAGAAGAAGTTTTCTGTTCAACTAATAATTCAATGCTAATAAATTACTACTCTTCTGTATCTTGATTATCGGACGCCGAGCGCGGGGGCATAAAAGGAGGCAAGTGGGGTCTGGAATTATAGTTACTTGATTGCATTGTAGATGACGATCCCTGACCCATGGTGTTCCACATCGGTGGTGGCATATTTGAGCATACGTTCCAAACCCAATGGGTGGTCGTTGATGACGAAAATGGGCAAGCTGTGAGTTCAAAATGCTCACATCATTTTGTAGACCCCGTCTTTCTGCATCTTTGGCCATGAAAAAGTCTATCCTCTCCTTAGTTTCATTTAACGTAAAGTTACGAAACTCTTGTATAAAATCAACATAATCTTGAACTAAACCATAATCCTCGACCTGTTATGAAAAATTTAAAATCAAATTCTCAACCATTACTATATACTAAAATCAAATTTACAGTGTTTTTTTGTATACTTACGTATGACAATTGTTGTTGAGGCGAAATGGGTACATGTTCACGAGGACGTTGGATGTTGTGTTTAATACGGTCACCAGCATAACCGTACGTTTCAACCTCCCAATTAACTTTGGTGGCATATTTTTGCAGGTTAGTTACATGTCGCCAATACTCCATATACAGATCATAGTTAACGACACGTACTAATTCACTTGCAGGGAGCAGACAGTTTTCGCTCATCTCCTCAGCATTGTCGTCTCTCAAGTTGGAAATACGACTAGGAGGGTTGCTAGGAACGCCCCATGTTTGATGGTACTGCCTTCAACACCGATCTCCGAGATACATGTTATTCTTTGAAAAGAAAATTACAATAAACAAATAAACCAATCAATTAACCGAAAATTACAATTACAATTCAAAGAAATAAATAACATTCCAATGGAAATAAATTATAAACTCACATTGCCTAGCCAAGAGAATATAACCATTTTCTCTGAGAGCTCTATTGTTTTCCGTCCAATTTTAGAATCCAGGACCATGATCGCAGATTCCCATGATTGCCAGGTCACATCGTCTACAGACAACTGATTCAGAGAAGTCCTTGAACAAACAATATCAATACTCTTCCTCCGTGTTCCCATCCACCGAGAACATCTAGGCCACATTGATTCACTTTCAGGCGTTGGGTTCTTTGGCCGACAAATGCCCAGATATACGTACCCCCAAAACTAGAATGTCATGACAACCAATGGAATAAATAACTGAGCAACAATTTTTTTTTTTTTTAAAGAATAATAAATAAGACTAAGAAACTTACCTCCAATATTTGGAAGGGTCCGTCCAATGACTTTTGTCCCCTGCCAGATGCCGCGAGACCGGAATACAATTTCGAAAATGCAGCACTACCCCAGTCATAATCCTTAGCTGCATTTAGATCCTCAAAAGCAGCTAACCATCCATTATCAATATAGGTTTTTGGATTAGAAAGGAATAATTGACCCAAAACATACATATAGAAGGTTCTGGCCACTCTATCGACAAGTATGCTATCATCGTTAGCCGCAACCAACGTTTGTGGATCAAAATATGTGCTCAAAAATACAACCGTAATTGCATCTGAAACCCACTGGTTGGGAATATGATCTCTTCTACAAACCTCACTATCTTTAATTTCAGGAAAAATATATGCCCGGACATATTCAAATTGGAACTTTCCCGAGTCATACGGAATATGACTACCAATACCAATACTTAGTGCGGTCAACATTACCCAATCAAGGGGTGTGAACCCAAGCTCACCAAACGAGAAGTGAAAAGTGTTTGTGGTATCCCAAAAACGCTCAACAATGTAGTCAATAAGTGCATCCGATGAATCTACTACATCCATGGTAAGTAATCGGTCCCATCCCCTATTTTCAATAATATATTTGACCATAGGATTATGTTTAACAATACCTGCATAGGTCTGAAGGACCGATTTGAGGGAACCACGATGTGAAAACTTGAATTTGGCGTCGCTTGAATATGTAATATTGGTGGAGGCGTGACCCTCAGTATCTTCCACAACTGTATAGTTATCCAACCCGGGAACCTCTACCTTTTCTTTAGTAATACGGTCTTCATCCTGGACAATTTTAGTCTTCTTGGCCCTCTTCTTTCGACCAACGAATTTGGACGTCAAACTACTCGACATCTGGCCAAACAGTTCATACAACATTGAAAATCAAGAGTAATCCTCACAATGCACAAAGATAAAAATCTACATTAATCAATAAATCAAGGAAAAACATAATAATTTCATAATTACAAAAGTAATTATCTAATTAGATAATCATATGTACCAACATACAAAAATCAAACATTCTTGAACAAAATTCATCATTCACAAAATACTCCAATATCAAAGCCTCAATTATACCAAAAATCATCAAAAATTCCCCAATTATATAATTCCATACACATAGGCTTTAAAACATAAACATTCCTAATTCCCAAATTTTCAAGACAATCTAGTCAATTCATCATAAAATTAACCACAACCCAACTCAAATTAAACAACAATTTAATCAATTCTATCTTCAATTAAAGGTCGTTTTATTCAAAACCCCAATTATGACATCCCTTCCCTCCCACTTCACACCTCGGAAGGCACCCTTCTTATAGAGAGAAACGCGCTTTCCACATCTTCTTAACCCGAAATGAAATGGCTGAGGAAAGGTTCCTTTTTGAGGGTACTCCCGAGAACAGATCCTGTGGAGACGGGGTGGGGCCTGTAGCTCAGAGGTTTATACCCAATTTACAACATCCATAAACCCTAAAAATTATCCCAATCTCATAATTATAATTTCTAAAACCTAAATATCTCTATTTCATAATCACATGTCTAATCATTCAACATATATAAAACAATTTAATTAACAAAACATAATAATAAAACATAATCTAAATTTAGTTTACAAAACAAATATAATTTACAAAAATTAAAAAAAATTACCTTGATTGCTAGTACCGCTTGGATGTTTGAAAAAAGATTGACCGGAGCCTCAAAAACGTAGGCGGGTCTTTGGGGGATCGTTAGTGAAGAATAGGGTTCACAAGAGGAGGAGGCGGAAGAGGGTTGCACTACAAAAGATTAGGGTTCAGGTGAAGTTGCGGCTGAAGAATGAAGAGAAGATGGGGCGAGGCGTTAGCAATTCGATTGGAATTGTAGGAAGGGTGCTAGGACACCGCCCGTCCATTTCATGTCACACGTTTCTCTCGTACAAGGGATGACTCGATCAGGCGTAATGCTGGCACACGCCCCATCAGGCGTAATGCTGGCACACCGCCCCATCAGGCGTTTGTCTAGTGGCCCGCCCGTCTCTTGGGCGTGGTCCTAGGAGGCCGTCCATCATCAGGCGTTATCTTTTGCTCGTCCATGCATGTGTTCGTATAAAATAACTCAAATTCCATGATCACCGGAAAATTTCAATTGGTACTTAACAACCCAAATTTAATTAAAAATCCACACACTTTAGATTCCTTAAGATTTTTTTTTTCCTAATAACTCATCTTATATATAGTTAAGCCAGTTATAGGTAATATATTATGGATGATTAGTATGTTAATATAGTTATAAAAAATGGTTTATTTAAGGATAATACAACATAGCTTGATGAATCATTAGTTTAAAAGTTTGCTATATAAGAGAAAAAAAAGACACTTGCAAAAAAATTAACAAATCAACATTAGTTTTAAAGTCTCCCAAAATATCACCTATTTTGGAGATACTTTTCCCATGCCTATTTTTGGATAAAAGTCTTTCAAAGTCTCTCAAAATTATAAATCTATGATTTTCAAGTTGATAACCAATAACATGAGAATTTAAATGACTTTTTATAAGTCCCTAACCAATAACAAAGAGTTTTTGCCCAAACTTAGGGTGGACATTACTCTCAGATGGACTAAACACTGTTGGTTGGATTCTAGAGTCTTTAAGTTTAGAAATACACTCAGCTTCCTCTATAGAAGGAAATAAGATAGACTTATAAACTGGTAGAAGTTCAAACTTAGCTTTCCATATATTATAAGTGTCCATCAAAGGTGCAGAATCTAATAAAGTACTCACCTCATTAATAACATTATCATCGTCAACATCAAACCCAAAGTGGGCTAGGCATTTCTCTAATGGATCTTCTAACAAAGTGTTTGACAAAGATTTCTTAACTGAAGTACTAGTTATGTTCACTTTTTATAAATCATAGGTCTCACAAGAAGGTTTTCTACTCATACTATATGGATTCAGTCAATAGTCATGTTACCAAAAGAAAAATTAATTATTCAATTTCCATAATTGATGACAACATTATGTGTAGCTAAAAAATGACGACCTAAGATCACTGGTATTTGAGCCTCTGGGATCTGAAAAAGGTTGGGTGTCTAGGACAACAAAATCCACTGGGAAACTATTCTATAAACCTGACTCAAATCATCCTCTATCACATTAAAATTCTCTATGAGTATATCATCTTCGTCAGAGACTATTGTCTTCGAATCGTTAGACTCTAAAATCACTAGTCTAAGGACAAACTCGTTCCTCTAAACCATTATCGACTTCAAAATAAGAAAATTCTACATCGTCTAAAACAGTGGTATTTCTAGTCAAATCCTCTTCCTTTTGAATAAGTGAATAATCATTAAAATTATTTGGATTTGAAACAGAAATAACACTATCATCATGAAGCACAATTGGAGTGACACTTACTTGATCACTCTGCCTGTATATTTCAAGTTCTTCACCAATACTATCCTCATCAATATAATAATATGAAGATGTTTGAACCTCGTTTAAATAAGTAGTGTTACCAATTTTATCCTCGTCCTCTTCACTAGGTGAATAATTATCAAGGGTAGCACTATATTGGAAATTAAGATTATTTTGAGCAATATTATTCTTTGCAAGACTTTGATTCACACTTAATGCAAATCTATTTGTATTCTCAATCATCTGCTTGAGGGATTCGTCTAGAGAAAGAGTTGGACTACTAATTGTTTCCCCCCAACTTAATCCGAACCTTCTTGTATCCTTAGTCAACTCCTTGATGGAATTCTCTAGAAAAGCAAATGGATCATAAGGATTACTAGATCACAACTGCTAGTGTGATTCTTCTAGAGAAATAGTTGGACTACTAATTGTCCCCCCCCCCCCCCCATACTTAATACGAACCTTCTTGTATCCTCAGTCAACTCATTGATGGAATTCTCTAGAGAAACAAATGGATCATAAGGAGTACTAGATCGTAAATTCTTGTATGATTCTTCTAGAGAATGATTTGGGTCATCATAGGGAGTACTAGATTGCATCTGCTTTAGGGAATCCCTCCAAGACAAAGAACTCGAATTTTGCTCATTTTCATGTTCATATGACGGGTGTATGCACGAATAGTAATTGGGATCACCTTGTTATGAGCAATAACCTCCAAAAGGTTGGTGGCGGTCCCGACTACTATCCACACCATGTTGAAAGTACGGATAATGTCTATTTTGAAATTCAGTCGAATATTTATTGTATTGTTCCTCATAATACCATTTCGACATTTTCTGACAAAAAATTCTTAATATATTTACAAAAAAACTAAAAAAATAAATCCTAACAAGAAGGGGGTTTTAAACATACACAACCAAGGCGGACTCAACCAAATCCAACATACTAAATCTAGCAAACAAAAAGCATGATGGCTCCGCTTAGATTTTTTTAGACCAGCTTTTATTCTTCCAAAAGGCAACTAGTTACAGTTTTAGAAAATCTTTTAGAACGATCCGAATTAGATTAAGTCAACTAGAAGAAAGATAAATTCTAAGGAGCTTTGATAACCCTGCCTCTTTGGCAACGTTTACTTGGGTTACAAGGCGGATCAAATCTACGTAAAATAATCTTCCTGGACTTTGAGTTAGGCTAACGGAGTAACCAATACAGTCCATTTGAATGACTTTCTTATAAGATCGTTACCCTATCGGTCTCTTTCTAGTCAAAATTTTAAGCTTAGGTTCGCGTTGATAACGTGTTCCTAAAGCGGGCAAGAAGGAAATGGTGATGAAATCCGAGTCCTCAAAAACCCTAAGCTAAGCATGCTCTATCAAAATAAATCACAAATGCTTAATAATCAAAGCAAATAATCATAAAAGAAATTGCAAAAATCAATTAAAATAGAAATATACCACTTTTCTTGGAAAAATGGCTTCCCCCGTCGCCTCAACCAAGGGGTTTAACTCCTCATATTATCACTTGCTCAAAATAATGATTCAAGGCTCAAAGTGTTTAAAAATGATAAAAAAGAGTGAAAATAATGAAAAACAGGAAATTTGCAACATTTGATAGGCGTTGTGAAGTCACTGTTAAAGAGGGAAAAGTGTTTTACTGAAGATAAACGTTGTAAAATAAAGATAAATGTTGCAAAGATTAAAAGCTTTAGCAATAGAATCTCCAACTTTTTGGCCACGGAAACGTCAACCTTTTAGCAACGATTTCTTTATCTTGTTCATCACGATCATGAACAAATTTATTGATTTTTTGTTTAATCGATTCTGGCCAGAGCCAGCCCCCCCCCCCCCCCCTATAGCCTCTGATCAACCCCTATTTATACTAGAACAATGAATCCTTCTCAAATCTTCCCAAATCTCGTTAAATCTTCTCTTTTAATCTCGAAAATATTTTCTTTGATGAGAATCATCTACCGGTGATAAAAACTTGATCACGAGTCTTGATTTTGTTTCCTGGGATATTCGATTATCTTCCAATCCTTGATGTTATTTCCAATCTTTGTTGAGACACAATCAAAGCCGAGTATATTCTTCCTCCAGCCAACAATATTTCTTTCCTAACTCTCGAATATTTGGTTATGTTTTTCAACGTGAGAAAATATCTCACAATATATTACCGAGAACAACTGGTTCTGATTTGGTCTTGATTGCGTGTACAAGAGTATTTTTGAAACTTCCCAAAATATCACTTGAACAAATTTAGTCAGATGAGAAAATTAAGTTCCCGCCAAGAAGCATCTTTTGAATTCAAATAAGAAGGTTCCCTTATCCATGGCCTGGGTTCCTTGATCAATTATGAGTGGTGCCCTTAACCAAAATAAGGGTGCCTTTATCAAAAAAAATTGGGTGATTTAAATACTTTTTAAGTTCATCCTCCATAATTGCTAGCTCACAGAAATGCCTACAAAAGAACAATATTAATACAAAAATTGGGAACTAACACTATAAATATGAGATCAAATCAGACAAAAAATTATATCTATTAACACTCCTCGTGGGAACGAAACATATTTTCTCTTTTCAACATCTCGACAATGTGCGCTTGCGGTAAAACAAAGTCGGTTTTCCGACTCATCAGGATATAGAGTTTTTCCAATCACTTGAGAAAGAACATACTTACTGTAATCTAAAGGAAAAGATATAAAACATTGATTAAGGGTGGGAAATATATCACGTTGTGTAGTATTTACATATTACGAATTGAATAAAAATTATGTTTGGATTGAATATATGCCTAGCTCACCTTTAGCCGGACCAAAGTTATTTTTATTTAAATGCTTCAACAACGATATTTATCTTGAATATTTGCAGATCAGATGATGTTGTTGAAACTCGAATCAAGCTTATGAAGATAGAACTAAGAGATTGTTATGTTATGTAATTTTCATATTAATTCTTGTAGTCTACATATATAAAGAATTCTTCACTAAAATCGACAAAGGGGGAGGTTCTTAGGGCATTGTCGGTTGAATTCACTAAACGTTGGTATGTCAAGTTTGGTTGTCAACTTTAGTTAAAAATTCGAGTCGCTTTACTAGATTACAAAAGCCAGCTTTGTTAGGTTAGACTAGGAACATAGAAATCCTGAGATTTGATTTAGTTACTCATGAAGACCTGAAGACGTATCGAAGAAAAAACGAAGACATCATCCTTCAGTTGAAGGTTAATAACTATAAAGTTAACTTGTTCCATTTCTATCTATTGTTTGTACAAGTATCCATTCATTAAAAACATAGCATACGAAGTTAAGTTTGTTACAATGACTTTAGTATTGGTGACTTGTTCACTATACTTTGATCAGTATCAAAAGGACATATTTACATTAGTTTCTTCGGCAACTTAAAGTATATAGAGTTACAAAGTATAGTTTATCTATGGACTTCGTGTTTATGACATTGCCCTAATTGGTAACTAGTTTTTATTTAGTGTATTTAACTTCCGGGTGAATCCAAACCTTAATAAATATGTTTGAAAACAATTTAAGAAACATAGTTTAAGGAAGTTGACTTACGAAACTTGTTTCAATGTCGAAAGAGGGATTCATGACCGATCCAAGTATCAATCCCTAAAGAAGGACATATCCCTGGAACATGACCGATTCTAACTGAATCTAACTTACTGTTATATTTTCGATTGGTCCATAAATCATCATGGGCTTTGCATACCGAGATGTATATGAATTAGATCGTATAGTTTATTAAAATATTGACATAATAGTTTAAAAATATGCTAAATTCTAATATTTTAATGTTTAAGTATACTCATTTGATATTCAATGAAACATCATAAGATATCGATTTTTCTATATCCCATTTGGTATCGAATTATATGTTTTCCATTCCCAGAGATTTGCATATCTCTAGTAAGCTATATTAGTAAAGTACATGGTTGTCTGGTAGCTAATATTAGGTATCATACTATGAGAGAAGTCAATTATGAGTTGTAAATTACTTGATATTTACCAATTCCATAAATTAATTGATTTGGATATTACTGGACTATGTCCCAAGTTTTTCGGCCAAGCAGTTTTCCTCGTTAAAAAAATCTTGTCTATCTGTGTGATTGCTTTACTTTCCGTATTATAATTGTTATTTATATTAAGTAATCATACTTGCACGTTAATCTCTCTCGGTAACTATCTCATACTTAATTCGAATAAAACTTTGATTACCAATATTTATTTTGTTGAAATAATCTTTTGGTCGTTATTGTTTCTTTAATACCCAAAGCGAGACTGGTTTTCCATGGTAGGACAGTAATACCCAAGGCGCTGCAGGCGGCGGTAGAGGGTTACTACTTGAATCTATCTGCATACTTCATCATGAACATGACCAAGTTTTTTTTGTGCTTCTTCATCTCCAAGATATCTTGACAGGGACCCATCTGAATTTCTAAACTATAGTACTCCATGAATCAGTAAGAAGTTCTTTAAGTCTTTAAGATTGATTTTTACTTGAGGAAGTGAATTGCTGAGTTCGTCGATGATCGGTGTCTTTCAATCGTCGTTCGCTTGAACATTATCGGACTGAACCAACCAAGTTGACGACATAGTGCGTCTTTGTACTGTTAGTGTTTTCTCCAGCTCTTCAAATTATAGGTTAGAAGCTAAAATAGCTAAACAATCATCATGTCTATTGTTGGTACGCCCAATATGGATTATTGTTGCTTCAGCAAAGTGTTTCAACAACTTCTGATCCTTGTCCTGTAAGGAGCCAACATTACCTCCTTAAGAGAATTTACTCATTTCATCTGGTTTACCAGCAGCTTTGAATTTCATTTTATCTCCAGGTATGTTTCTCCTGCTTGCTTGGCTAGTGATAGACCTATCAAGAAGGATTCATATTATGATGAATTATTAGTGCATTTGTAGTCCAGCTTGAATGAGTGGGAGAATAATTTACCAACTGGGGATACTATAATTACACCGACTCCCCCTGTGTTGTTACTAGGAGTAACAGAGCTATCAAAGTATAACAACCACGTTTCTTCTTTGATGAGAGAAATTTCTGGAAATTCTCCGTGTATGTTTTCATGCAGTATGGTAGTGTCTTCGCCTGGGAAGACTGATAGTAAATCTTCCACTGCTTTCCCTTTCACCGCTTTCAGAGAGACACATGCTATGTCAAATTATGATATTTGAAGTATCCATTTAGCATTTTTTCCTATTAAGGTTGATTTTGATAGCAAGAACTTTCTACATGGGCGCCTTCCAATCTTGTCACAACTCTGGCAAACTCTTCTTTCCTTTGTGCTACTCCAGCCAAGGTAACTGGAGTCTCACTACTTATGGTTTCTTCTGAGGTGCCGTTAGCAAGGGAAGTAACTATGGTGTTGGTGTGTACAGGAAGAACACTCTTGACGTTTCCATTAGCTTCAGCAAGATTGGAGTTAGCATGAGTAATTGTTGAATCTAGTTTAAGACCAATCATCTTGAAATTGAGAAAATTGAGAAACTGAGAAATTGATTTTGCAACCGAGAGAAAAATCTCCCAATGTGGTCCCTAACCCTATCCTTTTCTCGCATTTGTGCCAAGCCAGCACTAGCCACTTGGTCTAGCGTATTGGCGCTAACTCTTTCCATACCGCTAAGTGCTCCCCATCCCAGCGTGTGTCACCTAGCAAGTGGTATTGGCAACACGATTTGCAATTGAGTAGCTCATATAGAAATGCCCTTGGTGATACACCATTGGAACTAGCATCTCATCTAGATAGCCACTAACGTATCTCATCCTAGTGCATCCTCGAGCAGTAGCTTCTCTGGCGTAAGAGGAAGCATCCATGGTACTAGCGTCTTCGGCGCAGCGTGCCTGAGCGCAACATCCTTGAGCATAAGCACATCTCGGAAGCAGCGTCCATGAAAAGCACGTCTCAGCTTATAGCTTCCATGGCAAGCACGTCTTAGCATGCAGCATCCTTGAGCACAAGCTCTCGTCCATCTTCCTTGGCAAAGCGCGTCCTAGTTAGTAGTGTCTCATCATGCAGCGTCCTTGAGCACAAGCGCCTCAGCATGCAATATTCTTGGGCTAACGTCTCAAGCTAGCAGCGTCTTTAGCATATCGGCCTTGGCCACAAGTGGATCAACTAGCATCATCCTTGGCCAATCATCTTAGCGCAAACACCCTTGGCCACAAACGTATTGGCGCTAGCACATTGTTGCTAGCTATCATTGACTTAGCTAGCTTCCTTTACCTAGATGGCTTCCTTGAGAATTGCTAACTTCAAATGTTCTTGGTGTTAGCTTCCTAGACCTAGCGTAATTGGCGCTTGCTAGAAGCAAGTACATTACCCTTTCTCCTAAAATGTTATTAAATTATGTTTTATGCCTAAAAAGCTAGCACATAATCATTTGCGCTAAAAATCTAGTGCAGGATTTGCTAGCTGCTTCCCTTAAAAACACACCATTCTTTTAAATACTGGCCTAATGCCAACATTAATCTCATACAATAAACCTACTTGCTTAAGAAACCCTTTATAATATTAGCCTCAAACATCTTCTAGATTTGTGTCGAGTCAATTCTAAGCCAACATTTGCCCATTAAAGTTATGCCATCTTATTCCTAAGTTAGCATATGTCCGTTAAACTTACCAGACTTGACACTAATCAGTCTGATTTTCAATTCAATAAGTTACGCAACTGGCCTCACTGTATTGGCAAGTCATTTGACTTGACTTGACTTAATCAAAACAGTAGTGGTTCACGATTCCACCATCATTTTACGAGATATCAAATAAAACATATGGGGGAATTCTTATTGGGGTATTGATCTGGCGGTTTACGAAAATCGTGCGTTGTGGAAACACATCCACGAACAAGAAGGTAACAAATAGTTGGATAGTTACAAGACAGTTGAGAGAACGAGGAGTATTGATCATACAAGTCTTCTTTGCTTTTCAGACATGACTCTACTACAATCTTCACAATCGTTACTCCTCCACTTCTTCTGTAACTTCCACCACTTACAAGAAATCAATGTGTCTCTTTTGAACTATAAATAAATGGTTTCATCTATTCGAAACAGGACAAAAGAAATGAAGATATACAAAATTAGTGATTCATCTTAGAGATAATTCATCCTTCTTTACATACTACAATTACTCACCACACTGAGATTTCTCAACCTTCTTTGCTCCCCTACCCTAAGACCTACCCAATCTTCTCCAAATTTTTGATGAAGCAGGACGTGAACGGCCATTTCTTGGTTTAGGCTCATCCTATTCGAGCTTGATTTCTCGAAACTACTTGAAAGTACAATTTTACTGTACATTTGTTTTTACCCTAAAACACTTGTATGCTTCTATGATGATTGCTCTATGATCGTATCTTGTATCTTGTTTTATCAATAGGTTTGAGAACCTATTTATAGTATTGGAAGTTAACACATTGATCTCGTAGGTGGTGGAAGTTGCAGAGAAGTGGAAGATTATAGAAATGGAAATCGTGGTGAAAACAAGTTTTGTCATGCTAGTGGGACTTGACGGTTGTACGATCACTATTTCTTTCATTCCTTCAACTGCCAACACGACTTATTTATTTTCTTATCATGGGTGTATTGCTACACCGCACGTGTTTTAGGCCGCCTGACCAAAACCCTAGTGAATATCCTCATGTGACATAATTTATGTCTCGAGCATGGTTAAGTCT
The DNA here is from genome assembly GCA_023531435.1 of Papaver californicum. NCBI lineage: Eukaryota > Viridiplantae > Streptophyta > Magnoliopsida > Ranunculales > Papaveraceae > Papaver > Papaver californicum. The sequence continues at coordinate 809,505 of JAJJMC010002939.1, forward strand.
ATTTTATAGACGTGTATTATCTAGTCAATTATTGACCTAGATAGACTGTTAATCTTAGCATATTGATTAGTATAACATGTTTCTCAGTAGTGAGTCTAGCATGTTGAATCATTGGTGGATGAATCATAAGGTGTATGCTGAGACAAGCAGTGATGCTTAATACATCATACACATGAAGAGTCTGATTGATTTTGATATTGGTGATTGTGGCATATCATTGTTTAAATTAAGGCAGCAATGATGTTCAGATGATCTTCTTGGATTGGAAACAACATTTCTTATGAGATTGCTGGATCGATCAGATACCAATATATATTCGCTTGTATGTATATGTAGGTTTATTTATACTTTAGTACCCAACTTTGTGACCAAAGTTACATTTGGTACCTAGAAATTTTAATACTAGAGTTTGGTACCCAGAACCATAGTTGACCGTGTTGATGATGGTTTTGTAATAGTGGTAAATAATGGTTTGTTCAAGACTTGTGAAGATTTGTTTTTAAATCTAATTTCTAAGACTAAAAATAGGATAACTCATGTAAAATTTATAACAAGATTGAGAGTAAACTGAGGCTAGGATTCCACTATTCTCCAATTTTTAAGGTGATTAAATTCAATAATTATAATTATGCAATTCTAACTTTTAATTTGATTCTAAAATATAGCAACAAGTAGATTTTCAAAATAACAATTGTATAACAAAAGCATGAAACATCTAAAACCTAGGCAAAAGCATGTACCATCTAACGAAATCACAATTGCTTAACAAAAATCATTAAATCAATTTTTAACCAAGGCAATTAATCATAAATGAATTGCATAAATTAATTAAATAAATTACCACATAATCTTTGGAAAATTAGCTTCCTCCATCGCCTCAGAGATGAAGTTTAACTCCTCATTGTATTAGAGAAACCTTCAAAAATATATTTCATAGCTCAAATGGTGCTTACAATGGTGAAATGGTAGTAACACAGGATATTTGATACGCTTATAAGCGTTACAGAGAAGTGTTCTATGCGTTACATAAGAAAGAAAAGAAAACAAGAATAAAGAACGGACTTCTGGTGTTGTTGAAATAAGACTGCTTCAGCAACACTATCAGCGACACTTCTCTGACGCCTTATGTTCTTCTTCTTCTCTTTCAGCAGTAGAAAAAGCTATTTTTCATGTATTGTTTCTGTCGATCTCTGGCTACCTTGTATGCGTTTCCTAAGCTCTCCAGTACTCTCTGATATCAATCAAACCCTCGACACTCCTTTATATACCCGTAACATCTCTTAAATCCCCCTATTTAATTCTCACAGAATATTTTTATGCTCGAGAATATTTGATACGGGATTATGTGTTCAATTCTGGATTGATTCTTGATTGATTTCACGTATCTGTATAATCACTCTTGATATGGCCACAATATTCTCTGATTTTAATCCCAGAAAACACGTGAAAATCTCATCCGAAATCAATACCGAATATCTCTGTTTTTGAAATGAATATTTCCCGCCAAAATGATTTTTGAACCGTGAAGAAGAGGGGGTGCTCATATCCAATGTTCAGGTGACTTTATCAATTATGGGTTCCTTTAGTAGTTTTTCGAGCTATTTTTTCCAACAATGTTTATTTTCCATAAATACCTATAAATACATAAAAACACTATATTAGTACAAAATGAGTTCCAACACTATAAAAGTTGAGAGAATTAGACATATAAATTTGTCTATCAAATACCCCCAAACTTATTATTTGATAGTCCTCGAGCAAATTTAATCTAGAAAATCCTAACTCACTGTCGCAGGCATCGCGATTGCACTTATTGTATGTAACAAGCTTTTGAACCCCTAGGTGTCCCTAGTGGACGAGTTTTGTCTCGTGAGGGTTTACAAGAGGTGTACCCACAAAACCTTTTACTCCAAATTCTATCTACCTGTGAACGATTGAGAATAGACACTAAACAAGCTATTTAGTTGGCATACTAAATTTTTTGCCTATAAGAATCATTACCCTATATGAGTCCAATTGTTGTACACGAGTTTTCACTCAGCGTACTAAAATTCATACAAGAATTCAAAACTCTACTTAAATAGTTGTTCAGCCACGATACTAAGAATCTATCAAAGTACAATCACATGGAAAGATTTAGAAGATGGATATAGACAAAATGAAGTTTGCGCGTGTTGACTAAGGTGAACGGTATTTCCCATATTTGTCTGAAGGTCAGTGCTAGGATGAATGGCTTGAGATACACTCCCACTAGTCTTATTCCTTAAACTAGTATCGACTCAACTGGTATATACAAGGGTCACAGCGGTCGATTTATTGAAAATATTTTAAATGTATTGACAACATGATTGGATCAAATGAATCCAAGCGCATGCTCCTTATCAGCATCGTACATGATAGTTCTCATGAATCCTGCATTCCACGCTTGCTTAGGCGACAGAGACAGGAAAAACACACATATATTGCTATCAAAGTGTCAATACTCGAAATCTTTTTTTTTGAATAATGGTCTAAATAATACAATAATGTGGCTTGATCTCAAACACTTCATCCTGGCGGTGATAACAATTTGATACTGGTGCCCCACCAAATCACTTAGAGAAACACAAAAATTACAAAAATAAAAACAGAAGGTTATATGTTCTAGATAGATTCCGAGATATGGTGACAACTATCATGTTATTTCTAACACCTGAGCTAGGCATCCTTTTATGAATATACCATTTAGCTGGGCAGATCAATTCCTATAGAAAAAAAGCTAAGTTTCCATCTACCTAGAATGGTTAGTGTCACCCTGAATTGTTCACAAGTTTCTAAAGTTTGGAGTTTTATTCAACTAAAAGTTTCTCCCTTAGCCCCAAACTTAAACCTAACATTGTCCTCAATGTTTCAAATTAAAGTGCAATACCAAAAATATAGGTAACTAGAGGAATAAAAAGGTAAGTCATAGAGATAGTACCTGGGCGAAGCGTAACAATCCTTCTTTGGAGAATAAGACAGAAAAATAAAAACAAAAACCTACAAAAACTTACTAATGTACAACAACATCCTTGATGGTCAATCAAGGTAAGCAGGGTCCTCCAGAGGGACCTCCTCAATATCACCTGCAGGAAAAGGCTCTAAAAAGGGTTTCAATCTCTGACCGTTAACCTTTGAAGAACTACTACCATCCAGTGTCTCAATCTCAATAGCACCATGAGGATAAACAATGCGGACTATAAAAGGACCCGTCCACCGAGAGCGTAACTTCCCGGGGAATAAATGCACAAGTTTTTGACCTGGCGGTCTACGGCACAAGTTTTTGAACGGGTATCATACATAAGAACTTTTTGACCCGGAGAAAATGACTCTTAAAATATTTCTATCATGCACAAGTTTCATTTTGTTCTTATACTCCTTAGCACTATCGTATGCATCTCTACGAATCTCGTCCAACTCATTGAGTTGGAGCTTCCTGTGAGTTCCCGCCTTGTCAAGCAAAAACTTAAGTTGTTTTACATCCCAATATGCTTTATGCTCTATCTCGACAGGTAGGTGACATGCCTTGCCAAAAACTAGACGATAAGGTGACATTCCAATGGGGGTATTAAACACAGTACGGTAAGCCCATAAGGCATCAGTAAGCCTCAATGACCAGTCTTTCCGATTATGATTAGCCGTTTTCTCTAAAATACGTTTTATCTCCCTGTTGGAAACCTCTACTTGACCACTAGTCTGTGGGTGATATGGGGTAATACCATATTTCTTCATCAAAATCCTAAATGGTCGATTACAAAAGTGCGACCCTTCATCACTAATTATATCCCGCAAGGGACCAAAACATGAAAATATGTTATCATTCAAAAACTGGACCACAACCTTGTGGTCATTTGTTATACACGAAACCGCCTCAACCCACTTAGACACATAATATACAGCGACAAGGATGTAAAAATAACCAAAAGAATTAGGAAAAGGACCCATAAAATCAATGCCGCACATGTCAAAGACCTCATAACTAGAATAGGGTCAAAGGCATCATATTTCTACGGGAAATTGCTCCTAACTTCTGGCAACGCTCACAAGTAACACAGTAATGGTGGGTGTCTTTAAGCAAAGAAGGCCAATAGAATCCACACTGCAATATCTTAGCAGCGGTTTTCTTAGTACTAAAATGACCCCACAAGCATGATCATGACAAAAGGAAATAATACTGGACTGGTCACTCTCAGGTATACATCTCCTAATAATCTGTTCTGGACAATACTTAAACAGATAAGGATCATCTCAAAAGAAATGCTTAACCTCGGCTAAAAACCTAGAACGATCTTGTTTAACCCAATGTTGGGGTATTCGACCAGTAACAAGATAGTTCACTATATTCGCATACCAAGGTAATTGGGAAACAAGGAAAAGTTGTTCATCAAGGAAACTATCCCTCACAGGAGGGGAATCATCAGGGAAATCAAAGACAAGGCGCGACTTGTGGTCCGTTATTATATTTTCAGCACCCTTTTTGTCTCTAAATTCTTTTCCTTACATCTAATCAACACTAAATTCTTTTCCTTACATCTAATCCACACTAATGTCAAATGATGTAAGCACTCATCATCCATAAAAACCTTTAAAAACCGTTCTACCATGTTAGAAAATATACTCATCATGCAACGCTTAAAAGTAGCGGGTGCATTACACAATCCGAAAGGCATGTGTCTTTACGCAAAGGTACCAAAGGGACAGGTAAAAGTAGTTTTCTCTTGGTCTTCTGGGCAATAAAAATCTGATTATAACCAGAGTATCCATCTAACAAGCAATAATGACTATGTCCAGATAATCGCTCTTGCATTTGGTCGATGAAAGGAAGGGGAAAGTGGTCCTTCCTTGTGACCTTGTTCAATTTTCTATAGTCAATACAAACACGCCACCCCGTGGTCACTCGGGTTGGGATTGATTCATTGTTTTCATTCTGGACTACAGTGATACCTGATTTCTTGGGAACAACCTAAACGGGGATGACCCACTTACTATCTAAAATGGGGTAGATAATACCCGCATCTAACAACTTATGCACTTCGGTTCGAACTACTTCTTTCATGTTAGGGTTCAGTCGACATTGCATCTCCCTAGAAGGTTTAATGTCATCCTCTAAATGAATCTGATGCATACAAACAGTAGGACATAAACCCTTAATGTCTGCTAAGGTCCACCCTAAATCTTATTTATTGTCTTGAAGTACGGTCACTAGCCCGATTTCCTGATCATTGTCCAAGTCGGATGCTACAATTACAGGTAAAGTCTCGGACGGGCCTAAAAACACATATTTCAGAGTATCTAGCAATGGTTTGAGGTCCAACTTAGGAGGCTCTTCTAAAGAAGGAATTAAGGTAGAATTAGAAAATGGTAGTGGTTCGAACTTATCTTTCCATGTATTAGTGTCTAACACAGGGTTAGAGTCTAACAGAGCATTCACTTGATCAATGGTGCTAACATCGTCTAAGCCAAAATGGGTTAAACAATTCTCTAGTGTATCTTTAGATAAGATGTTTGGTAATGACTCCTGAACTAATGTTTCTATCATGTTCACCTGTTCAATGCATGTGTCATCTAACTCAGAGGGTTGCTTATTAATATGGAAAATATTCAGTTCAATAGACATATTACCAAAAGACAAATTCATAATATCATTTCGACAGTTAATGATCGCATTAGACGTAGCTAAAAACGGGCGACCTAATATCACAGGTATGTGGTTTTCTGGGTCACGAAAAGGTTGGGTATCTAGGATAACAAAATCCACAGGATAAATAAACCTGTCGACCTCAATAAGAACATCTTCGACAATACCACGAGGAATTTTAACAGACCTATATATATGCTAACTGAAGTGTTATCTGGGTAGGTTTTATGTCACCAAGTCCTAGCTGGAGGTACACATGATATGGAAGTAAATTCACACTAGCTCCTAAGTCAAGTAACGCTTTATCCACATGGTAGTTACCTATGGTGCAAGAAATGGTAGGGGAACCTGGGTCTTTGTACTTAGGAGTTGTGTTGTTCTGGATAATTGAACTCACGTGACTAGATATAAAGGTTTTTTTCTGTACACTAAGCTTTCTTTTTCGCATACAAAGATCCTTAAGGAACTTGGCATAAGTAGGAATCTGCCTAATTGCATCTAATAAAGGAAGATTGATGTTGACTTGCTTAAAAATCTCCAATATATCATTAAAGTTTGATTCCTTCCTAGTTGGTACTAGAAGTTGTGGGAATGGGGCTTTGGGCACAAAATCAGGCTCAGCGGGAACCGCATTGAACTTTTTAGAGACTTTATCAGTCTTTTCAGCTATAGGCTTAGTAGGGTGAACTACAACATGTTCACTATCGGGCAAGGTTACCTTATTGTCTACCACTCTACCACTCCTAAGGGTTTTAATTGAATTCACATGGTAAGAAGATAACTCATGAACTCCTCTAGGGTTGGGTTGTGGTTGACTAGGGAACTTGCCTTTTTCTCTCAAAGACTCACTCAACTGACTAAACTGGGTTCGTAAATTGTAAATAGCATGAGAGTTAGCCTGGATCATCTTTTAATTCTCTTCTACATTTTATTCAACCAATTGCTGAAACTTAGAATTGTGATTAGTTAACACGGTGACAGCCTATGCTAAATTCATGACCGTCTTTTCTAACGGACTCTGAAAATTGTGTTGGTTCAGAAGGATTCTTAGTATAACCAAAACCTGGGGGTTACTAGACTGACCTTGATTTTGGCCCTTAGACCAAGAAAAATTTCGATGGTTTTTCCAACCAGGGTTATAGGTTTCTGAATATGGATCAAACTTCTGACGGTTATCATATCTAGTGTTATTGTAAAGAGCATGGGCTTGCTCTTCAACAGTCTGTCCTTCCCAATATGACTTGGGTTCTATTCCATAACTAGATTGACTTAATTCTAAGGCTTCTAACCTTTTTGCTATAGATGCAAGTCTGGCATATGATTCAAGAATTCCATCTACCCTATTGATATTACCTCTTCTCAGTAGAAATTTTCTCTGGGGTTCCTTACTACGTTCCCATTGATGGGTCTTTTCGGCAATTTCATTCAAAAATGTCGTTGCCTTATGAATAGTTTTACTCTCTAAACTCCCTGAACGCAATGACTCAACCATGGTCGTTGTTGGATAATCTAACCCTTTATAAAGGATCTGGACTAGTCTAAGCTTTTCTAAAACGTGTTGGGGACATTGTTCTACTAAAGCGTGGAACCTTTCCAAATACCTATACAAGGATTCTCCGGCTTGCTGCACAAATGTGGAAATCTCCTGCCTAATAGATGATATTTTGTGCCTAGGGAAAAATTTAGATAAAAAGGCAGTGGTAAGTTGTTCATATGTCTCGATGGATTCAAATTGTAAACTATATAACCAAGATTTGGCCTTGTCTCTTAGGGAAAAAGGAAATAACCTAAGTTTCAAAGCTTCATCATACAGGTTGTGAATTCTTAGGGTACTACATATTTCTTCAAAACCCCCAATGTGAAAGTAAGGGTTTTTCTTTTCCTAAGAAGAGTGGGAGCATCTGTATGGTCCCAGGTTTTAACTCATAGTTTGCTTGAGTTTCAGCTAACTTGATACATGATGGACGAGAAGTTCTATTAGGATTCAACAAATCTTTTAAGGTTGCAATTTCTGGCACAACAAGAGACAAATTCTCAAAACTAAAGTTTCGGCTCTCAAAAGAAGGGTTTCCTAAATTCTCAATTTCAAAGGCAGAGTTTCTATTTCCTTCACTGATCAACGACCAATAGAATCTCTTCTCCAGGCACGCTCAATGGGCATGCAATAACACCTAATCGGAAGGGAATTCTAAATAAACACAAACAAGGCCGACTCAACCAAATCAAACATATTGAATCTAGTAAACAAAAAGCATGATGGCTCCACTTAGATTGTTTCTAGACCATCTTTTATTCTTCCAAAAGGCAACTAGTTACAGTTTTAGCGAATCTCTCAGAACGATCCGAATTAGATTAAGTCGAAGAGAAACAGGATAAGCTCTAAGGAGCTTTGATAACCCTGTCTCTTTGGCACTTTTCCCTGGGTTACAAGGCGGCTCTAATCAACTTAAAATAATCTTCCTGAACTTTAAGTTAAGCTAAAAAAGTAACCAATACAGTTCTTTTGAATTATTTTCCAATAAGATCGTTACCCAACAGGTCTCTTTCTAGTCAAATTTTAGGCTTAGGTTCGCGTTAGGTAACGTGTTCCTAAGGCGGGCAGAAAGGATACGGTAATGAAATCCGAACCCTTATCTTATATGACCAGTTTCTGCCCTTTGCTAGAAAATAAATTCCGTATTCAAGTCCTCAACATATATGCATACGGAGGAATACAGTAAACCCACTTGCAGGGGATTCGTGGGTTGATCAAGTCTTACCTCCCGTACCAGACGTGGGATGAATCGGTTGTAGTCGACTCGGGCCACCAACTCCTGTGTTAGTGTACGAACCCGAGGGGCCGAGACAATATCGTAATTGTCGTCCTTCCATGTTGCAGTTTATATTTAAATACCTTTCTGTATGGTTTCTAAATTAATAATAATGTTCAAAGTCCAAAGTCCAAAATAAGAAAAACAGAAAAATACCTAAAATAATTACAAAAATAAAAGCCAAACCCTAATACAGTTTCTAAAAATAAAAACTAAAAACTAAAAAAGTAAAATAAAATAAAATAATAAATCTAAAAATAAAAATAAAATCTTCTTCACTCCTTTTGGAATCCTCTTTTCTTTCCTTCTTTGGCTCTACTTTGTTTTTATAGCACTTTCTCCTTTTATTTTTAGTTTTGCTTCAAATCTGAAAAGAATAGAGAATTCCAAAACGTAAAAAAGAACAAAAAATAAAAATAAATTCTAAATTAAACTAATTAACCTAAAAAAAATGTAAAAACAATTCTAAAAACAAGTCCGCGTCGGCGACGCCAAAAATTGATAGCTTTGTAATAGTGCTAAATAATGGTTCGTCCAAGAATGTGAAGATTTGTTTTTAAATCTAATTTCTAAGACTAAAAATAGGATAACTCAAGTAAAATTAATATCAATATTGAGAGTAAACTGGGGCTAGGATTCCACTATTCTCCAATTTTTAAGGTGAATAAATTCAATAATTATAATTATGCAATTCTAACTTTTAATTTGATTCTAAAATATAGCAACAAGTAGATTTTCAAAATAACAGTTGTATAACAAAAGCATGAAACATCTAAAACCTAGGCCAAAGCATGTACCATCTAACGAAATCACAATTGCTTAACAAAATCATTAAATCAATTTTTAACCAAGGCAATTAATCATAAATTAATTGCATAAATTAATTAAATAAATTACCACATAATATTTGAAAAATTAGCTTCCTCCGTCGCCTCAGAGATGAAGTTTAGTTCCTCATTGTATTGGAAAAACCCTCAAAAATATATTTCATAGCTCAAATGGTGCTTACAATGGTGAAATGGTAGTAACACATGATATTTGATACGCTTATAAACGTTACAGAGAAGTGTTCTCTGCGTTACAGAAGAAAGAAAAGAAAACAGGAATAAAGAATGAACTTCTGGTGCTGTTGAAATAAGACTACTTCAGCAACACTATCAGCGAAACTTCTCTGACGCCTTTTGTTCTTCTTCTCTTTCAGCAGAAAAAAAAACCATTTTTCCTGTATTGTTTCTGTCGATCTCTGGCTACCTTCTCTGCGTATCTTAAGCTCTCTAATACTCTCTCCAATACTCACTGATATCAATCAAACCCTCGACACTCCTTTATATACCCGTAACATCTCTCAAATCCCCCCATTTAATTCTCACAGAATATTTTTATACTCGAGAATATGTGATACGGGATTCTGTGTTCAATTCTGAATTGATTCTTGATTGATTTCACAAATCTGTATAATCACTCTTGATATGGCCACAATATTCTCTGATTTTAATCCCAGAAAACACGTGAAAATCTCATTCGAAAACAATACAAAATATTTCTGTTTTTGAAATGAATATTTCCCGCCAAAATGATTTTTGAACCGTGAAGAAGAGGGGGTGCTCATATACAATGTTCGGGTGCCTTTATCAATTCTAGGTGCCTTTAGTAGTTTTTCGAGCCAATTTTTTCAACAATGTTTATTTTCCAGAAATACCTATAAATACATAAAAACACAATTCTAGTACAAAATAAGTTCCAACACTATAAATGTTAAGAACAAATGTTATTCTGTTGACCGTTACAAAAACTAATTAAGTACGAAAAGGAACATTTGAAATTTAAGTTTTTGATTTATTTACTAACTTTGCTATTCTTCTTTATCATAAAATACCCACAGATTGACTTCAAATATTCACCTGGGAAATCGAGTTTTATCTGTCAAAGAAAAAAAGATATAATTAGCTCGATGGATTGAGTGAAATTTAGTATGGTACTGAATCAAATTTACAAGACACCACTTCCTCCATGGTTTTGAACCAGACTGGAGGTGCCACTATCATGGTATTCAAACTTGACAGAATCGATACCAGCTCCATGAACGATCACTAATTGTGTAACAGTTGTATGAAATCCATCAACCCACGAGTCACCTTCTTGTCTAGTACTTGATGTCCATGGTCCGACACAAATTGGTGATTTGTCGTAGCTGCTGCTTTTGTTGATAATCTTCTTCTTCTTTTTTCTTATTATATCCTGTTAAATCAGTACTGCGAAAGCTGTTGAACTGTTTACAAAAACAAAACACCCATTAAGCTCACCGAACAAAAGTAATCTTGCAGCAGCACAATAACAATAAATTTAGCAAAACACAAGCAAACTATACCATCTTGAATCCTATCAAACCGAGAAATTGATCAGATAGCTCAACCACGAGTTTTAGGTGATTGATGAAATAATTATTATAGTTCTTGTATTTCTATATTCTATTTTGTGTAGTTTTTTATTTATTTGCTATGTTTATGCTATGATAGTCGAGTATAGTTCAATTTGCTTTAGTTTTTTTTTTCTTTTTGAAGCATGTTGTTGTGATTGAACTATTTTTGTTTCGTAGAAATGCTTAAGAGAAAAAAATTCCAAATTGTTGGATTCTATCGGTTCTCACCCATTAGATGTTAGATATATTTTGAGTTGCACTTGTGAGTCACGTGCTAACACTAACTAACACCATTAACTAAATATAAATTAATTAAAATTAAAATTAAAATTATCTTGTTAACAGTCATGACGGTCAACAACAATCCTGGGTACCAAACTCTAATACTGAATTTTTTGGATACCAAATGCAACTTTGGTCATAAAGTTTGGTACTAAAGTCTAAATAACCCACATATGTATACTTTACTGATGCGTCGGGAGACCAACTTTGTTTTACCACAAGCGCACAGTGTCGAAAGATGTAAACAAGAGCAAATACGGTTCGTTCCCACAAGCGCACAGTGTGTATTACTTATACTAATTAATTCAAGTAACTTTCGAGTCAAAAGATGTTTCAAAAGATATTTTTCCAATTTTTATAAAGAATTAAACTAACGAATGAATTAAGACTATTTAACGAAGATTGAAATCAATAATAGAAAAGTGTTAAGGTTTCGGGAATCCATCGTAGATTAGGGTTTACTTGCGTTCATCACAAAGGGTATTGATTTTACTCATGCAAAATAGCAAATCTAGCTACTAATACACGGAAAATATTTCGTTTAAGAATCGTTGAAAAGAATTTTCAAAAAAAATTGTTTGTTCTCAACCTAAGGTAGAATTTCGAAGTACTAGGTATACATGGCATAAATAGTCAAAGAATATTCATAAAACGATTATTGCGAAATGTCAACGAGTTCTTCTACTAATCAAACAATGGACTATGCGGGACATAGAACATGAAAAATCATTGAGAAAATAAAACATTGAAAGAGAGACAAAACATTGACATTAAGCTTTTATTGTTGTAAATCCTAGTTTTAAAACACAAGTAAATCTATCTCTACAGATTCATCCTTTTACCCTAACAAAAAAATTTAGCTAAACATAATTTTTTTAAAAACCATTAAAATTGATTAAGAGAATTTAATAAACTAATTGAATTAAAAAAACTAAAACAACTAAACCCTTTGTAGACTCCCGTGTGTTCACGGCTTCTCCCAAACTTCTCAGCGTCAAAAGTACTCTGCCTCCCAAAGTGCTAATCGTCCAAAGGTCTTCTCCGTCCCTCTTTATACTCCCGGCTCTCATCCAAAAGTCTCTGTCTGTATGTTGTGTACGACCCTATTTATAGAGGCTGGGTCACCAACATCTAGTGTTTTAACCTAAGTAGAACTCTCAACCGACCAACAACCTTTCCTTGCAAAACGCGGTTAAACTCTTCAACTCTTTCACAGCAAGTAATTGCCAAACTTGCCTCGCCTTTTGTACTCGGCCATGAACCATCGAGCTTTTTAAGTTCTTCTGAGTTTCACTTAACTTGGTCACAACTTCCTGTTTTATCGTGAACTCTATTTACTACCACTATCTCTTCTTTGCAATAAGAACTAGGTTCCCTACTTCATCTCAGACTCTGTTTCCTACTCAAAACTCTTTACTGCCATACTCAATTTTGCCTTGCTCCACCTCTTCGAGAACCATCACCAATAACTCCATCCTCCATTAGCCAAAACTTATCAACACAGACCATTATGATTAAACTCAGCCAGGCTCACTATCAAACTCGAGCTCTGTTTCATCCATCACAACCACCATTGATGAAACATCAGTTAAAAATCCATCTTGCGAGTAACCCATGTCTTTTAACATCTCCAACAGTCTATTAACGTGCAGTTTCGAGCTCAAGAACACTTCAGATCACCATCACCATTAATGGCAGTTGGAACCAGCCCATCACAAATATAAAATCCACCACATTTTTGACTCCAAACCATGCCAAAAAAATCCATCCAACACTCCACCGGACCAATTGATCTCGAAGAATCATCTTGAACTCCACCACTATCAGGTTCACGAGCAACATCTTTTCCCATTGTCTTCTTTTTCTTCGTATTTCTTACTTGAAACTCGATCATCATACTAACAGCTCCAAGAACTCGCTTCAACCTTCCAGAATCAAAAAGAATCATCATCAGTCACCATCACGGCCATGATCATCATCATCATAATGGAATTTTAACCTAAAATTATCTTCTCGGTTCGAACTCTACTTCCATGATTGACTCCATCCTGACTAATCTAATGCACTTGAAACACTCTACTGAACCCACCAAACCATAGCATCAGCGTCACACCAGACGTCGATCTTGATTCTCTGCTCGAAAGAGGATGAAGAAGGTAGCTCTTAACCAACTACTAACACCATTAATCATAATTCAAATTTTTGATAGCCCTTAGTAATAGTGTAGGCTCCTTTAACATGATTTAAAAAATGTCTTTCCTTATCATATGAAAAAGTGCCAATAGCGGTTTCCCTTAAAATGACCATTTTACCCTTAGTTCTTGTTTTGCTTGTAACTCCTTCGTACGACCTCAGAATGACTTCGTTCTATTGTCGTTGGCTTCGTAATTCAATTTTCTTGGAATAGACTAAGTTTCACTGGGTATTTGGCAATTCTTCCCTTGTAAAGCTCAATTTCACTTCTTTCAGAGATGCAACCTAACAAAAGACATAAACTACAAAGTAATAATAATACACAGTAATTTACACAAAATCTAACAAATAAATATAAGGAAATGATACTTAAAATCTGTAAATTATGCACTTATCATTTACAATGTTTGATATGTCAAGCATTGGCAGGAATTCGCATGAGCATCAACTCATATGAATGCTAGTGTTAGTAGTTGTAAAATATTTAGTTTCGTCATATTGTCGAGTGGTTTGAGTAGCAAAGTAGAGAAACTAGAATATTTACTTTGGTGGAAGAACCAATTAAAATATTGATGTTCGGACCATTTTAATTATTGGTAGCAGGACCAATTAAATTATTAATAGCATGACCAATTAAGTTATTCTCTTTAATTGCTAAAACCCTAATGTGGCAAATAAATCAGATGATTCGAGTGATAGAAGGACCAACCAATTTGGTGGAAAGGGGTCGACCAAATTATTGGTAAAGGGACCGACCAAATTGGTGGTAGCACGTGTTGGTGGGAACACAAATTGGTGGTAGCGCGAGCTGGTAGTAGCGGGACCTAATGGTGTTAAGACCAATTAAAATATTAAGTAATAAAACATAATTATGGTAGAAGAGGGAAGTAATGGAGGAGGGACCGACCAGGTGGTAGAGAAGGACTGACCAAGTGGTGAGGAGAGACCAACCAGGTGGTAGAGGAAGACCGACCAGGTGATAGAGCATGGGTTGGTGGTCGCGGGACCATTCCTCGTTGCTTCGCGCATCATATGGTCTCTCCGTAATATTTTGATATATTTGGTAATAATATCTAGGTGAAAGAATTTTGATATAAAGATTAACTGGTGTAAAGACAAAAATTTAGGAAATATTAAAATGATAATATTTTAATATGTTAAATGGTAGCGGGACTATCTTATATTGCTTTGCATAGCATATGGTCTTTGAAGCAAAAGAGAATCTAGAATTTTGGTAGAAAGAGCAAAAGAATTTTAAAGTAAAAACCGTAGTTAAAAGATAAAATAATATTTAAAACATTAAATAAAAATAAAAGGGTGGGACTGACCACGAGATGACCGGTCGGTCGGCGCCGGTCCCACTACTCCCTTTTTTATTATTATTATTTTCTCCTCTTTCGACCATATGCTATTAAGACCATTATTGTTATGTATATCCATGTCATTTTCTTAAGGCCGCCTGGTATTAGCGCATATGCTTGAAAAGGTAAATATTCACAGTAGATTTATAGAATTCTGTTGAGAAAAGGTATAAATCGATTTAGTGATTTATTTTGATAAACATAATATTTTCTAGGAATTCAACTGGTGAATATAGCACTAGAACCTATTTATGATTCGCTCTATACTAGTAGGAAATTTATCTAGGAGCATTAGTATCCATTCAGGAACGAAGATGTGTTCTGGATATTTATTTTGTACAGTCAGATATCATCTTAGAGAAATTCTAATAAACACCAGTAACATTTTGAGAACAATATTGCTCTATACTAGTGATTAATCTATCTAGAGTTGTCCAATCACTATAAAAGAGTAAGCACTGAGTCGTACAATATTAATATTGTGGATATTCATATGAAATATTGAAAGCTCAGCCGGGTGAGGCTAATATATATATTCAGAGCTTCTACAGGATCAGTGTGAGATGCCTGTAGGAAGAGTTTTATATTTTAATTCTCTTGCGGAATATAAAATATGAATTTTATACTTCTGATGCCAAGCAGAGGCGATTTTACTATTTTATACTTCGTCAAAAATCCACTATCTACGGAAGTACATTTGTTTTTCACCCAAAAAACACTTTCCAATCTAACTTATTTACTTCGTGATATCTACAGAAACCTGTGAAAATTAATATACCTACCAAAATATAAAAGAAAAGTCATATTTACTTAGGATTTGTTATGATTAAGTAATCGATCCTGGGATCGGTCTTGAACCCTATTTCGACTATGAATCAAAGTTTTGTAAGTCGACTTCCTTGCACTATTTCTAAAATTGCTTTCAAACATATTTATTAATGTTTGGATTCTCCCGGAAGTTCAACAAACTAAATAATAACAAGATACCAATTGGTGCAGCGTCATAAACAACGAAGTTTGTATATAAAGTTTTATTTGTAACTCTATATACTTTAGGTTGTCGAAGCAACAATGTATATCATAACTTTTGATACTTTGATCATATGTATAGTGAACAAGTCACAAATACTAAAAATCATTGTAACAAACATAACTTCGTACGTTATGTTTTCAATGAATAAAGACTTGCAAGAACAATATATAGAAATTGAATAAGTCAAGTCTTGTAGTTAGTAACCTTGAACTAAAGGATGATGTCTTTGTTTTGTCTTCAGGTCTTCAAGAGTAACTAGAGCAAGTCTCAACATTATATATTCCCAAATTAACCTAACGAAGTTGACTTTTAGTAATCTACTCAAGCGACTTTGAGTTTTGGAACTAAACTTGACATACCAATGTTTGGAAGGTGCAACCGAGCAGTGCTCTAACAAATAATAGAATCGAGTTGTTTTACAACGGTTACTTTTTGAAGATTAAAATTGAAATTGAAGACTTTTCTTTTTGGTTCTGATATTTTTGTATGACTTTATGCGAATTTGATTATCTGGGATTACACAAGCATTTTATCTTGATAAACATCAGGATTTTAAAAGATCGAACAAGTTGTCTAGTTGGATTAAGTTGCTTGGATAAAGTGTTTTCATCCAGATTGATTATTTCGATGGTCATTGTCTTGTGTTGATATTTTGGCCAAAGGAATTTATTGATAATTAAAATTGAAGATCTCTTATCTAAAGATTGATTCTGGGAGATTGATATGTGAGTCGGTTACTGAAGCAGGTTAGTCTTTTACTGTTTCGGTCACGATCCAAATGAGAAAAATACAAAAGTTTTCATAGTAGTGAAGCGACTCAAGATAGTGGACTTTTATCTTGGGATTCACGTGCATTTGCCAAATTGGTTGTAGGCGCAGGGATATTGAAGGAACTGAGTAACTTAGGGTAGTTTACTTGGTCTCAACTATACGAAGTTGCGGTAGACATTTTGTTTATCGGCTTAATTATGAGAGTATTTAAAATTTGACTAGGTCTCTGATTTTTCTACCTAGTATTTTTCCTCGTTAACAAAATTTTGTGTGTTCTGTGATGAATTTATTTTCCGCATTATAATTGTTATCATATAAGTAATCATATCTGTATATTAATCACTTTTTTGTACGATCCTATAGTTAGTTTGATTCGAACTTTGATTATTACCAAAAATCACCTTGTTGAAATAATCTTTTGGTCGTTAACAAATTCATATACGCCTCAACAACCACACAGATTTCAATCAATACTAACATCGCCATTCAAATCATAAATAACCACCCCTTTTGATCCATATAATACCACTACAATCAAAATAATAAACTTCTTAATTTTATCATTGCAACAAGACCAACATTTTTTTCTTGCTTCCCTTCATTATTTGAGGTGTTTGTTTGATCAAGGTTAAGTTTATGGATTAAATAACGACAATGAAGGAAAATTAAGAGATTTATTTATGCTTAATTTGTTTGATTATTAGTTAGAGAAGTCATAACTGGCAAGGAGATATAAGAAAAAGAAGATTTATTCCCATGCGGAGACGGTCTGAAAATATATGATGACGAATAATCAGGGAAAAAAAGGTATTTAGTTTTCTCTATTTTTAGGATAACACATGTCTAATTTTAACACAAATTGATTCTTGTCAGTTCATTCATATCAATTAATTATCATCATAAGATTAAATCTTTGCTCTTACTACACGTATCCAGTTTTCAGTTTGGATAAAGGGTATTTTTATATTTTCTAAACATAATATTTTATTATGACGCACACTTAAACTGCATGCGCTAACTTAACTGGACGGTTACGAAAATTATAATAGATAGTCATTTTCACCTATTTTGAATTAATAAAAAGGGTAATGTAAAATAACTATTTATTTTTAAGGGAAATACAAAATCCCCAAATAAAAAGTATCAAGCCTCTCAATAAGATTGGAAATATATAAGAAAAAGATCAACGATACAAGGGAGACCTAAGTTAGAGAATTAGGGGCTCTATATCTTCGTAAATGTTTCTTCTTTGTTTAGATTTTCTTAGGTTTTAGTAAGTCTATTGTTGATCGTTTTCTTATTAGAGCGACAGATGAAATTATAGATGTTAATTTATTTTTTATTCTAAAATAAATTCCAAATATTTAATGCTTAATATAATGTTTGAGCGTCTCACTTTATGGTTTTAGGATTACAATCCTTTCATGTTTTATGCCATGTACATTTCATAGCTAGGTATTAGACAATTCCATTATATTTACATGATTATTCTTTGATTATCTATGCCATGTATATTTAGTGCTTTGAGTGTTTACTTTTAGGTCAAGACCAAACATATCTTTTATGTTGGACATCTATGTGTTGCTTCCATATATGAGTAATATGAGACTTGTGTAGTAGAACACAAAAAGACTCAGCTCTATAATTAATTCATGAATCCCTAACATGTTTAACACATCTGGTTTTTCTTTTATCTTTAGAAATTTAATTATCATTACTTAGTTAATTAATATTATTAATTAGTAGTATATTTGAACACTCATTTTGTGATAACCCGTACTTACAGTTGTTTACAAGTTAGACACCATGCACTTGCAGTATTATAAGAGTGTCATTTTTGACCCATTGTTATTCATGTTTCTTCACGACCAAATACCGACGCTAACTGTTTGAAAGTTATAGGTTTTGCAGCTTTTCAATAATGTAATAGATAGTTGGTTCTTTCAACAAGGCTAAAGAAAAAACCATGTTATGTTTGTTATTTTAACTTGTTTTCTATAACAGTTGTCTTTGGTCCTTATTCATGTTTAGTCATAATAGAAATTCTTTCGCGTGTCCTTGTGTTTGGATTAATGATTTTAATGTTCTTATTTTAGAGCCAGTATCTTTAAGTGGAGAGAATTATTAATATTTTGAGAAAAAATATGATTGTAAATTTTTTTATTTTCTGAGACGTGTATTTGTTGTTGATTTAATCCATGGTGTAAAGTTTGAGTTTTAGTAAATTATAACTTGTGAAAATTTGTTCATAAATTTTAGGAACTTAAGAGCCAAGTTAAGAAAACTTGTTCCTACGGTTAAGGTTTTCTTAAAGGACAAGTTTGTCTTCTCTATATTTATGACTAGAATTGGAGGTATCTATTCCTTGTGCTTAGGTTTTTGGTCTCTTTGTTAGGGAGGGTCGAGTGCAACCATAAGGGTCAATATCTTTGTGAGAGAAAAACCTACAGAGAGAAGATTTTAGTGTTTTAGTGTTTAGGGTTTTCCCCAAACCAAGTTTCTAGAGTGTTTCTATGTTTTTCCTTTATTACTAGCAATTGTGAAAAAGGTGTAGAAGAGAAGATATGAAGCTGGTTTGAAGAATGCTTTAGAGAGTTGATTTCTAAGGTTTCTTTGAAGTATTCTCGGGTATGTCTTGTTAACACTTTTGTTAGTTTTTTTTTTTTGTGGGTTGTGAAACGAGCATGTAATGATCTTGATATAGTGAAAGTTTTTATGGTGGTGTTGGTCGTAGATGTAGCATTTAAAGGTGAACCACGTATATCTTGTGTTGTGGTTGTGTTTTTTTTAATCTTCTATCTCTCTTATTATATCTTCATGTTTGGTCCAAATCACCATTATCCCTTTGTAATCATGTGTTGCGATGCGCTCGAGGTGCTAATATCCCCAACATTTGTGTCATAAATATTCTTAATATAGTAAAAAGAATATAATTTGGTAAAAATACTACTCTTTAATGAAGTGACCTAAATAATCTTTTGATGTCAAAAAAATCTCAATGAGTCAAGAGAATCTCAATGGACTTGTGAAGTCAGGAGAATATCAATAGACTTTGTAAAGTCAAAAGAGAAATTGGTGAATCCTTTGACAAAAGGATATATAGAGAGATATCAAGTCAAACATCGAAAGGGATGAAACTGAAGCTCAATAATCAAAATTGCTATGACGGACACTCAACCTTGTTAATCGAGGATCCCAAGATCAAATTTCAATGAGACAATAAATTTGTGGTGATTTTGAGATAATTAAACATTATCAAGAGAACTTCATTCTCTTTCCTCCCTACGGTGTATGGGTGTGACAGTGTGATTGCATGCAAAGGATAACTTTTTAGAAGTCTTAATAAGTTATATAATTTTATTTTAAAGTTGGTGTAGAATAACACTCTTGACAAACTCTTTCACATACACATACAGACAAACACACACACATATATATATTTGAGTATGGAAGTTTGTCGCTTCTTATGAGAATATAAACAAATTCTCTAGATCATTCATGATTCCGAGCCCCGGGAAAAAATGGGTACAACCGAAAGAGCTTGGCAACATCGTTGGAGACTTCTTTGTATCTTAAATTTTTTGTGTGCATAACACGTGTCTGTTTCAGACAAAAAGAAGACGATGGTGTATCTACATTGTATCATTATGGTTAAGGTTTAGATCCTACAATGGCTAACAAATAAATGACTAATGTTGGTGTATATCATTAGTATGAACATCAGTCGGTGTCAAACCTATTTAACATTATCCGACAACCGAACTGGATGACTCACGTGTTCGGAATATCACATTTGATACAATTCTACTAGATGACTGGATCATTTTTAATATAGTCCATTTAAAATCGATTTGGATCAAATTGGATAGTCCATTAACACATTTTCTAGGAAGACAATTTCCTTATATTGAAAGTAGACAAATTAATGATAGTGTATTGATTTCCAATGAACTATATAGCTAGTCGATTCAAATCTCGAAGATAAATCTCCTGGAATTATTTGTAAGATTGATCTTAAAAAAGTATTTGATAGGATTAACTGGGCTTATTTACAAATGATTCTAAGGAAAATTGGTTTTAAAGACAAACGGTGCAATTGGGTCAATTTTTGCCACTCCACTGCCACCTTTTTCAATTCTCATCAGTGGTTCACCATTTGGTTCTTTTGGATGTAAAAGGGGTGTTCTTCATGGATATGTACTCTCTCCTCTACTTTTAAATATTGCTATAGACGGGTTTGCTAGATTATAAGACGAACTTTCATCGAATGGTCTTCTAAGTGGTTTTTCAGTCAAGGAAGGTGGGCATATGATTTTTCACGTACATTATGCGGATGACACCATTTTATTTTTCAAATATGATTCAAATGAGGTTCACTTTATTTTCAATGCTCTGAAGTGTTTCGAAATGGTCTCAGGACTCGGGTGGTGAATTAATAGTTCTAAAACTAGACTTGTTGAACTTGGAAATATACAATTGCTTGATTCTTGGGTAGCTATGTCTGGTTTTCTGACTGAAAAACTACCTATTCTTTATCTGGGATTACCATTTGGATGAAAATGTAATTTTAAAATTTTTATGGGATCTTGTTATGAAAAGATTTGATACTAAGTTGGTTGCATGAAAGAAATCTCGACTGTCAAAAGGTGGTAAAATCACACTCATAAAAAGTGTGATATATAGTCTTCTTTTATACTACTTTAGCACCTTTAAAGCTATTGTTTCCATCATTAAGCTACATGAAAAGAAAATCACAGATTACCTTTAGATAGTAGTGAAGATTCTAAAAAAAATATCTTACGAACTGGGCAGTAATCTGCACACCAGTTGGAAAAGGGTTGCTTGAGTCTAAAAATTTGTAGCAATTCATTCAGGCAATGCTTGCTAAATGGAATTGGATATTTGGTTTAAAAATAGATTCCCATTAGTTCTTTGTGATTAGTGAAAAATATGGTCGATTAGCTTCCTCATAGGTATCAGAATTAATCAGAGTGAAAATGAACTTTCTCATTAATTTCTGTTGACTGTACAATGAGAAGTTTATATACAGTAGATTTACATAACACGTGAAGACCACGTGAAGACCACGTGAATCCAGGATGGTGTGATGAGTCATGTTGCCTAGTCATCTTCTATGTGTAGCTGGCTATTATCCCCCCTCAAGCTCATGAGGTTTGAAAAAATCTTGAGCTTGTTGCGAAGAGTGGTAAATCTTGGGCTAGGTAAGACTTTTGTGAAGATATCCGCTAATTGTGATGTTGTGTGTACATAGAAGACCTCCAAACTTCCGGCTTGCACCATTTCTCTTACGAAGTGATAGTCGAGATGAACATGTTTCATTCTCGAGTGTTGTACCGGGTTTGATGCAAGGCTTATGGAGCTTATATTGTCACACCCTATTTTTGGAATATCTTGCATTTTGTAATGCAAATCATTCAAAAGATAGCAAATCCAAACTATTTCCGCCGATGTATGTGCTAGGGTTCTATACTCGGCTTCCGTACTTGAGCGAGCCACTGTGGTTTGCTTCTTGGATGACCATGAGACCATGTTTGGTCCTAAGAAAATGCAATACCCTCCAGTGGACCTTCTGTCTTCTATATTTCCAGCCCAGTCTGCATCTGAAAAGCCCATTAGAGATGATTTTCCTTTTGTAAACCTTAGCCCAAAAGTTAGTGTTCCCTTTATGTATCTCAAAATCCGCTTGGCAGCCTCTAGGTGACCCGTTCTTGGTTCATGCATGTATTGGCAAACTAAGTTGACAGCAAATGAGATGTCCGGGCGTGTCCATGTGAGGTATTGAAGGTCTCCAACTAATGATCTGTAGATTGTTGGTTGTTCTAGAATCTCTCCTGATGTCTTAGTTAAGGCAGTGGATACATCAATTGGAGTGTTACATGGTTTACAACCTTCCATTTTGAATCTTTTTAGTAAGTCCAAGGCATACTTTGTCTGACCCAGTAGTAAATAACCTTCCTTTCTGTATACCTCCAGGCCCAGGAAATAATTGACTTGGCCCAAGTTCTTTATTGGAATGGTTGGTTGCAGCTGGCTAATTACCTTTTCAATGTTGATTGTAGAGTTTCCTGTGAGTAGTATGTCATCCACATACACAAGAGCTATAGTTATTGTTGTACTGGTTTTATGAACAAACATTGATGTATCTGCCTGAGATTGTTCAAAACCAAGTTTGAGTAGATTAGTGCTCAGTTTTTCATACCATGCTCGTGGGGCCTGTTTAAGCCCATATATGGCTTTATGTAGGAGACATACTGCTTTTGGCCTGTCTTGATCTATGAATCCAGGCGGTTGTGTCATGTACACTACTTCTTTGAGATTTCCATGGAGGAAGGCATTGGAGACGTCCAGCTGATTGATAGCCCAGTTATTTTGAACAGCTAGAGATAGTACCACTCTTGTAGTTACTGGTTTAGCCACTGGGCTGAATGTGGCATCAAAGTCCAGGCCTTGTTTCTGATGATACCCTTTTGCTACTAGTCTTGCCTTGTGTCTGTTCACACTTCCATCTGGATTGTACTTCACCCTAAAAACCCATTTGCAGCCCACTAAATTTGTTTGTAGAGGTGCATCAACTAGAGACCAAGTTCCTGCATCCATTAAAGCCTGATATTCATTTACTGCTGCTGCTCTCCATTCTGGATCTTTATTTGCTGCAGTAATACAATTGGGAACAGAGATAATTGTTCCAATAAGAGCCTTGTTTATTGGATATCTTGTAGATATAAGAGATTTTGGCTTGGTAATTCCTGCTTTCCCTCTGGTTAGCATCTGATGTGTATTAGTTGAGCTAGTTGGCACTGTGTTAGATGGATAATGAACTGTGATTTCTGAACTGACTGTAGGAAGATTTGCTAGTGAAGAATCCATCTCATTAGAATATGGGAACACATTTTCATCAAAAACTACATGGCGAGATATGTAGATTGTACCTGTGGTAGAATCCAGACATCTGTATCCCTTTTGTTGTAGACTGTAACCTATGAATATGCAGCATTTGCTTCTCTGTTGAAGTTTGTTAGTACTATATGGTCTTAACCATGGATAACATCTACAGCCAAAAACTTTCAGGAAGGAGTAGTCTGGAGATTTTCCAAATAATACATGATATGGTGATAGATATGCTATGGATTTAGTAGGTAATCTATTTATCACAAAGTTTGAAGTTTGGAGAGCATCAACCCAGAATGAGGTTGGTAACTTGGATTGAGAGAGAAGTGTCATAGTGATATCAAGAAGATGTTTGTGTTTAACTTCTGCTACTCCATTTTGTTCAGGAGTATGTGGACAGGACATTTCATGTGTGATTCCTCTTGTGTCACAGAATTCTTTTAGAAACAGATTAATAAATTCACCTCCATTGTCAGTTCTAATTGTGACTACTGGATGAGACAATAATTTTTCTATTCTAGTGACAAACAGAACAAAAATATGTTTGAACTCAGATTTGGTTGCCAATGGCAGAACCCAGCAATATTTTGAATATTCATCTATAATGTTGGCATAATACAAGTTTCCTGCTTCTGAAGCTACATGGCAAGGACCCCAGAGGTCCATATGCAGTAGTTGAAGAGGTTTATTAGAAATGGATTGAGATATACTAAATGGTAGTTTTTGACTTCTACAAGTTTTACAATCCACACAAGAAAGAGGTTTATTCATGGACCTAGATATGCTGGAGACTTGACATATCTTTTGAAGTGTTTGAAAGGATGGATGACCGAACCTCCTGTGAAGAGTGAGATGATCAGAGATTGTGGATGAGAGTGCTCGTGAAGCTTGAGGCAGATTGCTGAAGGAAATTGGATAAAGACCGTTTCTATGTGGACCTTGGAAAAGTAAGTTCCCTGAGATCTTGTCCTTCACATAGAAACCAGAGGAATCAAAGGTTAGTGAGCATTGATTATCCTTAGCAAACTTATGGATGGACAGAAGATTATGTGAAGAACTAGGTACTACAAGAACATTATTGAGAGTGAAAGAGTTATGTCCAGAAGACTTACTGGTATTACCTAGATGTGTTATCTCCATACCTTCCCCATTAGCAGTTTGGATTATTTCTGATCCATCGTATGGTGTACATTCTTGAAGCAGTTTACTATTAGATGTGATATGATTAGTCGCACCACTGTCTGCTATCCATTCTTCTTCTCCAAAAATATTTGCTGCAGCCAGCATTGCTGTGAGGTTAGATGGAGGTGTTCTACCTTGATATGAGAAGTTGAGCCGTTGTGTACATGTGGTGGCAATATGACCTGGGATGTTACAGATTTGACATATTGGTTAGTCCTTCTGTTGTAATCCCCTGTTTGCCATCTGTTTGTGAAATATAGCTGGATTTGGAGTTCTTGGTCCATAGTTTGTATTTCTCTGATTGTTCCTGTAAAAACCTCTAGGATATGCAGAAGATGATCTGGAATAGTTTCTTCCATAGTTTGTAAAGAAAGCTTTGGCTTGTTGCTAATCTTTTTGTATCTGTGCTCTTTCCTGAACCACTGTTTCTTCACTTTGGAGGTTGTTGTGGAGTTCGATACACGTCACAGGAGGATATCTATGACGCATGGATGTAGTGAATGGAATGTAATCATCATTGAGGGCTTTTAGTGTAATGACTACTAACTCTTTGTCACTAACGATTTCTCCTGCAGAAGCAAGTTGATCTGAGAGAGTTTTTATTTCATTTATTAGAGATGAAACAGATCTGTTGCCTTGAGTAATGGATAACAACTTTGTTCTTAATTGGATGGAGTGAGTTGAGGATGATCTTCCAAATCTATTTTCTATATTTTGCCAGAGAGATGCAGATGTTTTTGAGTGAGTGAAATAGGGTATGGTTGAGTCTGAAATGGTTGAGTTGATCCACATAGTAATTGTAACATCTTCATCGATCCACTCTGTATATGATTGATTTTCAACTTCATGTTGTTGATTTCTTTGATTTGTAAATTGTGGTGGACATGGAAAAGAGCCATCCAAGTATTTCTTTAGCTTGTATTTGATTATGATTGGGTTCAAAATATTTTTCCAGACAAGATAGTTGTCTTCTGTCAACTTTAGATGAACAAAACCGTAGAGTTGATTGAGGGGTATTTTTGATAAGAGATTTGAAGATGAACTTTCCATGGTTGAAGATGAAGAAGATGGAAAGGTTTCGATCATGAGTTTGATGAAAAGAACCAGAGAAATCAGGAAGATTATCAAGATTTGATGACAGATCTGTGATCTTTTGATCAGAAGATGGAGTGATCAGATTTTACTACAAAGAAGATTTCTGGTTAAAATATATCAAGATCAGATTTCATCCACTTGATATAAGAGAACCAGAGATCTATCTTGTACTAGTATGATCACTAAAGAAATTTGTTAGTGAGGTAATGATTCAGTGAAAAGAAGAAAGATAAAGAGTGGAAAGAAAAAGAAAATGAAAGAAGAACTGCTCCTTCTTGTTTACCTCTGTTTTATAACTATGAAGAATACTCTCGAAGAATTGAGAGCATTAATGTATCCACTGACTTTGTCTGCCACTCCTACTCAGAGTTACTGCTGATTAATGACATCCACTAAGTTTTGTCTGCCATGACTTTGTTCTCTTTATTGGTGAAGATAATGATGTGATTTGACCATTCATTGAATACTGATATTGCAACGTTGAATCAGTAGAACACGCGTAATGATACTTATGCTTTCTGCTGTTGATTTAACCAAGAGAAAGAAAAAATGAAAAGAAACTTACGTTTTCAAGAAATGTTACAGTAAATGCTTCTCTAATCGATGAAGATTGTATCGTTAGTTGTGGAAAAGAGATTCAAACTCCATTAATGAACATTAAAGAATTCATTTTAACATCTTCCCAAGAGACAACGCTCTGATACCATATCAGAATTAATCAGAGTGAAAATGAACTTTCTCATTAATTTCTGTTGACTGTACAATGAGAAGTTTATATACAGTAGATTTACATAACACGTGAAGACCACGTGAAGACCACGTGAATCCAGGCTGGTGTGATGAGTCATGTTGCCTAGTCATCTTCTATGTGTAGCTGGCTATTAATAGGTACCTGAAAAAGGTGCATATGGTTCTTGATGTTGGAAGGCTATTGTGAGACAAGATGACAAGGTATCTTAATTCACATTTTTAGTTGTACAAAATGGCGCTTCAATATCTTTCTAATATGATATTTGGCTTGGAAATTGTTTTTTCAAAATTCTATTCCCTTATCTTATCAAACTGGGTCGTATTAAAAAATATTTCTATCTCATTTCATATTACTACACTTGATCACATGGTCAACTTGAATCTGTATCCCAAAAGATCAGTTACTGGTTAAGAAGCTAGAAAAATGATATCTATATTAGAGGTAATTGGTTTTGAGTCCCCAACACTTTGCAATTTAAATGATCGAAAAAGATTGTCATTAACTGCAACATGTACCTTCTCTATAAACTCTTTATACTCGACTTTAAATCAAGGTATTGATCATCCACAGTTCCCATATAAAGCAATCTGGAATAACAAAATACCAACCATAATCAATTTATTCTTATGGCTAGTTGCAGATATGATAGGATCATCACCACTAATAAGTTTGTGGAATGGAGTTTTCACCATGTCAATATGCGTCTACTTTGCAATAATGATGAGGAAAATGCCATGCACCTGTTTTTTGAATGCTCCTTCTTAGAAGAATATGAACCTGCTTCCTACCTTCATGTAGTATTCATGGTAAATGACCTTCATATGTTCTCAATCTATTATCTGGAATTTAATTCTCCCAAGATATTATGTGTTGTTGAAAGCTTGCAATGATAGGTTTTCCGGAAATGATAGGTTTTTCGACAATAAGTTTCAGTCGATGGCTGAAATGATCGACATGATTCAATATACTATTTATTTTTAGGTCTTGGGTTTGAAGAATTTACTGAATTTTTATATGAACAAGTCACGGTGAATTGGAAAGATTTCTACTTCAAACCTCCTAAGTCTGTTTGCTATTTTATTTATTATATAGTATCCTCTTTGGGTTGTACTCCTTTCATATCTTTTTTTTTTCATATCCTATTTTTTTTAACAATGGAATTTTTCCTTTACCAATTTAGTGAAGAAAAAAAAAATCCGACACAATCCAATAATAATCCACCTTTTTAATGCAAACAAGGAAATTGAAAAAGTGTTATACAATTTAAGAGAATTTGGTTAACCAAATGGATTATAATTCACCAAACGGAATAGAAACTAAAATGTTTAAGAGAATATGGATGTCGAAAATAATAAAAAATATATATATAGACTTAAATAAAAAAATATTATAAATCTTATTTACGAAAACGTCATTTTTAAAAATAGATTTGAAAACTTCATATCTTTCTAACTATACGTCGAATTTTCATAAATTTTACGTATTTAGAAAACTCTTTGAATTATCTACACAACGAACATATATGACGATGTTAATTTTTTTATTTTTAATGAATTTATGTTTCACAGAAAGATTAGATATAATTTAAAGAAAAATTTAAAAAAACTATATTTTTAATATGTTATTTATAATGGTGTTCAAATTTCAAACACTTTGTATTATAAATATAAATATAAAAAAATAAAAATCATAAATATAAATATAAAAAAATAAAAAATCAATTTAATGTTAGATGATAAAGCATTGTAAAGAAGCACTTAGTACGATAAAAATAACATTATCGTATGTTCTCTACTTGTGATATATACAGGATCTAGTCAGTTTGGATTGGATCGGTTTAGACCATCTACGTACATCCCTAAGTTAATTATATGCAACATGGGCACATGTGCATGCAAACTTTACTCTTGGCAAGATCATTTTCTTTCATTTTTATTAACTTAGTTTTATGAATTATTGATCGTCAATGTGCGATACTTATTTTAAGTTTATTGTTTCTAATCATGACGAAAGCTGTATACAGAGGCTATAATGCTATATGACTAACCCCTCATAGGCGCATTCTCAAACTCTTAAAACGAAAGTTTTTGAGTTGCTTGCGCCACATCAATTCATCATGGATGCAGGTGCAGCCGACAATTGGCATCTATCACGCATGTCTTGTCTTGTTACGTTTACATTGATATTTTCACACTACCCAAAGGATATACCCCAACTGTAATGGTATACGTATATCTGTATGCAAGATAACCTAGTAATTAACACACCTGCAGCATATTCATATATTCTTTTAACCATGGGCCCATTTTTTGCATTTTTCAGATATTTCTTTTGCCATGTAAACCTGAAACTGAAACTGAAAACGAGAATTAGCTTGCCAGATACTTTAGCATAGTTGAGTACTTTAATTGTTTTTTCCCCTTTCTCCTTTTGCCTTCCCCGAGTCCTGAATCCCGGTCTAAACAAAGTGCTATTAATCGAATTTTTCCATTACCTTTTTTTTAAAGCAATTAAGAGATTATAGCCTCCATGCCTAGTAACATGGCAATATATTATGAATAATTTAAGGCGAAAGATAATCAGTATCTCTAAGGTAGAGATAACTTCTGTTTCTGTAGAACATTACAACTAGCTATGTTTTTAATTTGAAGCGTTTAATTATTGGTTAAAGAGTTATCAAGCCAGTTATAATGTAAGGAAACGTGATCAATAATTTGTGCCAGCATGAAGCTTC
The DNA here is from genome assembly GCA_023531435.1 of Papaver californicum. Classification (NCBI taxonomy): domain Eukaryota; kingdom Viridiplantae; phylum Streptophyta; class Magnoliopsida; order Ranunculales; family Papaveraceae; genus Papaver; species Papaver californicum. Next base: position 838,701 of record JAJJMC010002939.1, read on the forward strand.
GTAGGCAAAACTAATCGTGTCGCAATGTAATTGGTTAAATAAACGCACCTCTCCCGCCTAACTTATACACTAGGAAACCAATAAATAGAGGTGGTTGATGTTTCACAATCCTCTCTCTATTTTTGTTATTTGCTTCTCCCTTCCCCTCTCTCTCTCTCTACTCTCTCTCACATCCTCTCGAGAGTTCTTTCTTCTTCTTCTTCTTCGAAATTCTTAAAGTTGGGGGTGGGAGTAATGGGTGAGAGTAGCTACCTTGGATTTCCTTCTAAACTCGATAAGATCATCATCGACACAGATCCTGGAGTCGGTATGTCTTATTTCCTTGTGTTCTTTTCAAATTAGCTCAGAAACTTATATTTTATAGTTCTGTATTTGAAGATTGTAATCAATGATAAAAATAGGAAATTTTTTAATGAGTCGGCTGTAATTGGAGATTAATTGATTTGGTTTTGCTGAGAATTAGTGAAATTTCTGTGGATTATTTGTAGTCAACAATGTAGAAATTTGATGATTTTACTTGCTGTTTGAAATTTTGGTTTATTTGCTTAGGAAATCTAGTTTAGGTTATACTATCATTTGTGTGGTGTTAGCTGAGAGTGCTGCATGCAAGCCCTTACCTATACGTTCAACGTTCAATCTATAAAAATGTCAAAAGTTTATTTATTGACTTTCCGTTGTGCCTCTTTATGGTGTTGGACCCAAGTAACTTTTATGGAATTTTGAAGAAGAAAAGTGTTGCTTTCATCAGTGTGCTATGCACTTAAATTTCCCATCCTTGCCGTCTTGAATATCAGTAGCTATCTTGCTTAAAAGGCAATTAGGGATCAAGGAAAAAAATAAAAAAGAATTGGTAATCTTTAAGGAACTCTTTAGAAGTGGGCGAGGAATAATTGATTCCGGTATCAATTGTTTTTCCGGAATTATTTACCTACCCAAATTCCTATGGCGGGTTTGAAATGCATTACTAGGTTAAAAAGGCATGGCCAGCAACAAAAAGTGCTGAATTTAAAAGGAAAACTAAAACAGAAGCAGTTTGACACTTTTATAGATGTGAAAAGTGTTCTTTCAAAAAGCTTATAAAGTATTCTGGCTCTTAAAAAGGGATTTCTGTCTTCATGCAGATGATAGCATGGCAATCTTGATGGCATTTCAAAAACCAGAGCTGGATATTCTGGGTTTGACAACAATATTTGGTAATGTTACTACCAAAGATGCCACTCGTAATGCCTTGATACTGGTACTATCTCATCTTTTATATTTTTCGTACACCTTTAACTTTTCTCATTACCCTAGAAATTGGTTCTCTATGTCTATTTTGTCTGGTTATTTAATTTCTCATCATTAATAACATTAGTTATTGTTTAAAAGGATAGTGTGAGACAGCAGGACGGCCTGAAGTTCCAGTGGCGGAAGGAAGCCTCGAGCCTCTAAAGGTAAGGGATTTTTGCTTGTTTCTCTGCCTAGGATAGAATGTCTTTTTCAAAATCATATCGCAGTACCCAGTTCACGAGACTTTGAATGCTCAAGTTCCCTGCTTTGAACATATTAGATCAGTAGATACATTCACTCACCACTTCATAATTTAGTGGATGATTTTCTGATGCTGAGTATTCTAGGACTATAAATAAATCATTTTGTGAACGAAGATCCTTGCTACATTGCTTTTCTTGCTAGAATTGGATTGATTTTCTGCCCATGTCAACACCAATAATGTTTTACTTTAGTGATGCTTATACGGTAATGCATGCTGATCTTTGAGCTGTCACTTGTTAGTCTACTTGAAAATGCTAGCGAATATTAAGCGTAAAAAGTTTGTGATATTAGCTAAAGATTGTTGCTGTCTTTTTGTTTTCTCTTTAGTGCCATGAATCTTTTCTATCTAGTTTTTCTTAGTTGGTAGATTTATTACTACCAATGATGGGTTAAAAAAAAATGGGGGGCCTGCTCCTATCTACACTTTTACTTTCACAAGTTTCCTTCAAAGTTTACAAGTTCTACCGTGTTTGGATAAGGTTTATAGAGAATTTACTTTTTGGACACATCTTCAGGGAGGAGCTCCTCGCATCTGTGATTTTGTTCATGGTTCTGATGGAATGGGAAATTTATCTCTTCCTTCTCCCAAGGGAAAAAAAGACGAGAGAAGTGCTGTAGAGTTTCTAGTTGATAAGATTTCTGAATTCCCTGGTGAAGTATCTATACTCGCCTTGGGTCCATTGACAAATTTGGCCTTGGTAAGTAGAAATATCGTTTCCATTGAAGCTTTTTTTTTTTTTCTTGTTTTGTGATGGAAGTGTCGTCAAGTTCATCAGATTTGATTTCTTCGCATCAGGCAGTTAAAAGTGATGCATCCTTCGCAAGCAAGGTGAAGAGAATAGTCGTACTTGGTGGTTCTTTTTTTGCATCTGGAAATGTCAACCCTGCTGCTGAAGCCAATGTAAGTGCTAGTTTTCCCACTTTTCCTTCTTTTATTACCCATGCATAAGTTTGATAACCGCCGTTCTTAACAAACAAGTGAGTAAGATAAAGTTTCCCTTTATCTTTTAACTTTGTAGATATATGGAGATCCTGAGGCAGCTGATGTTGTGTTCACTTCTGGGGCTAATATTGATGTTGTTGGCATAAACATCACAACGCAGTGCACATTAACAGGTCTGCTCACACTGCCCACCCTCCAAGCCTCTTCAGTCCTTTTATCTCCTTTAAAAATTGTGACAGTCATATGTTAGCTCACTGATCCTGAATTTTGATCTCTGTTCCAGACGAAGACCTCTCTGACTTGAGGGAATCAAAAGGAAGACATGCTCAATTCTTAAGTGACATGTGCAAATTCTATAGGGATTGGCATGTGAAATCAGATGGTTTATGTGGTACATTCACTACCCTAGAATAATCATTTTATATCCCACTGTCCTCGTTTTTCTTCTTTTACTTCTTTTACTTCTCTAGTTATGTTATCAGCAGAGCGACTAATCTGAGTTTGTGTAAATCAGGGATATTCCTCCATGACCCTGTTAGCTTTGTGGCACTAGTCCGGCCTGATCTACTCACCTATAAGAAGGGCGTTGTGAGGGTGGAGACGCAGGGCATTTGCGTCGGCCATACTTTGATGGATCAAGGACTGAAAACGTGTGTTGTATCTCACATGCTCGGGTTACTTTTTGGTTTTGTGTTTCTTCAACTAACTTTCATGTAAAACATCTTTGATGCAGATGGAATTCAAGCAATCCCTGGACAGGTTATTCCCCCATTTCAGTTGCACGGACAGTTGATGTAGATAAAGTTGTTTCATATATTAAGGACCTTCTAATGAAACGATAACAACTCAAAGTGGTAAGGAAGTCCCACCAGGAGCGTTCCAAGGCTATGGAAGAGAAGATCGGCTTGGCTTGGCCTCAGTAATTGACTAGCTCGCATGTGTTTCTTCCCTGCTAATTTTTCTTCCTATTGCCAAATGCTGGATTGGAAGGGCTCATATCTTGGACTTGGTTGTTAACTTTCTTGCCAACAACCGAATGTTTGGTATTGAAGGGTTCCTGTCATTCTACTGTATATCATGTGATCCAAATGCTATTCATTAAATTTGAAAGTTAAATTTGATAATTACTCTTTTCATGGATATAATGTGATCTCTGAAAAATGAATATGGACTGGACAATAGCAAATCACAATAAACAACAATGTGGAGAACACCAAGTTGATCCCGAAATCTGTCTTGCAACATAAAATCTACTTATTGAATTACAACCTATAACCAACATTCTCTGAGACCTAAATTAGCTTACTGGCCCTATTATATACCTCAGTTGATGAAAAGGTTACCAGTGCTGAAGTTTTAGATGAACTCAAACAACAAACAAGTCCTTAGAAAATTCCTACATGTATGAACTTGTCAGCCACTAAACTAGAACAGGGAGATGAAATGGGATACTATGTGTGTATGTTGGTAATTAGTATGGTTGCATGGAATATACCGTCTCCACAACTCTGTACTCATTCAAAGGCTTTCTGAACTAATCTAGAGAGATCTCCTCAAATCTGAGAGGTTTTCTCTGGACTTAGTTAATGATTTATTTGGACATAATAGGATCATTTTTTCCACACCCCATGGAGTATCACAGACTTATAGTACTTTTCCCTAACATGCCATGGTGATCATTTAGCCTAAGAAAAATGTTGAGATGGTCATTTGGCTTAATTTCCAGACATCATAAACATAATCATGTTTTTTTTTTCTTCTATGTCTTGAGAGAACTTGTCAAGTCCACAGCGTTTTGAGTCAACTTTGGGTGTTTGTCAAAAACTTATACAGTATAACAGAAACTCTTAGAGCAAGGGCCGTAGGTAGAGTGTTCTTTTTTGAAGTGAAGAAATTTTATCCAAAAAGAGCAAACTAGACTCTATCATGGGTAATGAAAAGAGAGTCTTTCATCCAATGTCTATCAACCACTCCTTCAATCCATGAAGTGCTCGCCAGTCTTCACTTGATAGGTGATTTTTAACCGTTTGGATCCGGAACCGATGAATTTTTTTGACCTGGATAAAAGTTTCATCCAACGGTATTAGTAGAAGTATCCAACTGTTTAGATAAGTTTGAAAACTAAACTGGAAAATTTCACCGTCTAACTTCTTTTATTATAAAAAACAATTTTAAAAGCTAGGAGCTTTTTCTTTATTAGTTTAGTCCAACGGTTTTAGTAGAAGTATCCGACTGTTTAGATAAGTTTGAAAACTAAATTGGAAAATTTTCACAGTCTAACTTCTTTTATTATAAAAAACAATTTTAAAGCTAGGAGCTTTCTCTTTATTAGTTTAGTCCATCGAAAATTTAAAAAGGTTAGAGAGTTTCAAGTAGGACTTTTGCAGCATGACATTTCAGCAGACACGTTCAAATATAAGACTTTCTCTGCTAAGGCAGGTTTAGGCTGTTTAGCCATCCGAGAGACTATTCTAACATGATGCGCACGCCATATATTTACGAGTGTACATAAACATAAGTTTTATTAATCAACACTGTGGTGACCATTTATATGATTGTCATAATCGAAAGATGAAATCAAGATGATACAAAGAATAAAAATGGAATCAACACAAGTAATTTAACGTGGTTCGGTAGAGATTTGCCTATATCCACGGATAATGAAAGTTGATATTTTTATCCATTGTTAAGTTACCGAAGAATTGAGGAAGAAACCCAGCCCAAAAGTCCACGCTCTAACACATTTGTTTTTGTTTATAAAGGGGTGAAAAAAATAACATTTTATTAAAAAGCCCCTTTACCCTTATCTTTAATGCAATAATAAGCTATCTGTTTCATCATCACATTTTGCCATGTGTTAATGTAGTCCGCCACGTGTTGATAGTGATACATCACATTTTATCATGTGTCGATGAAGTACGCCACGTTTCGATGTTGATCTTATCCTTAAATGACCTTAGTCTAATTTTGGTGTGGGCAAATGCTGATGCGGGCAAATGATGGACAAATGGTGCGGGTGAAGGCAAGAATGGATGGTGCGGGCAAGGTTGAATGGTGCAGGCGTTATTACTTAGTGTTGCGGACATACTTGAACTTTGGACGAAAACTTACTTGCGCTACAAATACAAATTCTCACTCTTGCTGCGGTTAAGAATGGGTCTCTTGTTACGGTCAAGAATGATTGTGAAATGGGTTTTCATGTTGCGGGCTTGACTGGTGAGACAAAGAGCTGCGGGCATGAAATGGTGTGATGGTATGGTGGGCTTACGGATGAACTAGTACTGTGGGCTTGATGGTTGGATGGAGTCCGCAAGGCTATGAATTCTTGGCTGAAGAATGAGAATCTCATTCTTTCTTTGTGCTACGGATCATCAAACTCTCTCTTTACATGTAGTGCTGGTGCAGGCCTTAAGTGGTGGGACGTAATGTTGCTACGGGACAATAATATGGGCTATTTGTTCTTGGAGCTGAGCTGCGGACTTGGTGTGGGCTTGCGGACAAGCCAATACGTTAACACCAGGAGCAATCATTTCCGAGCAGGATTCAACATATACAGGTAAGTAGTCACGGTATGAAATGGTTGAAGTGCAAATGATGACCAAGAAGAATGGCTCTAACAGTCAACAACAGTTACATCACAACTGAATTGGCGAGATGGTGTGCGGGCTTCAATGTTGCTAGCTTCATATTGGTGCGGGAAGAATAGCTTTGTATACGATATATCCACTTGGTCAAGCTTCCAGACAAAAGAACCTCTTGTGCATTAATTCTAACATTTGCAACCCAGATTACATCTCTTCCTGTAGGTCATGTACAAGTCTGCCACGTATTGGAATAGATTTTTGGTACACACAATTGTGGTGACCATTTTCATGATTTCCACAACCAAAAGATGAAATTAAGATGATACAGAGAACAAAAATGGAATCAACACAAGTAATTTAACGTGGTTCGGCAGAGATTTGCCTACATCCACGGGTAATGAAAGTTGATGTTTTTATTCATTGTTAGGTTACAGAAGAATTGAGGAAGAAACCTAGCCCAAAAGTCCACGCTCTAACAAATTTGTTTTTGTTTATAAAGGGGTGAAAGAAATAACATTTTACTAAAAAGCCCCTTTACCCTTATCTTTAATGCAATAATAAGCTATCTGTTTCATCATCATATTTTTCCATGTGTTAATGTAGTCATCCATGTGTCGATAGTGATACATCACATTTTTCCATGTGTCGATGTTGATCTTATCCTTAAATGGCCTTAGACTAATTTTGGTGCGGGCAAATGATGACGCGAAAATGATGGAAAATATGGTGCGGGTGCGGGCAAGATTGGATGCTGCGGGCAAGGTTGAATGGTGCGTGCGTTATTACTTAGTGTTGGGGACATACTTGAACTTTGGACGCAAACTTACTTGCGCTAAAAATACGAATTCTCACTCTTGCTTCGGTTAAGAATGGGTCTCTTGTTGCGGTCAAGAATGATTGTGAAATGGGTTTTCATGTTGCGGGCTTGCTTGGTGAGACAAAAAGTTGCGGTCATGAAATGGTGTAATGGTATGGTGGGCTTACGGATGAACTAGTACTGTGGGCTTGATGGTTGTATGGAGTCCGCAAGGCTATGAATTCTTGGTTGAAGAATGAGAATCTCATTCTTTCATTGTGCTGCGGATCATCAAACTCTCTCTTTACATGTAGGCTGGTGCAGGCCTTAAGTGGTGGGACGTAATGTTGCTACGGGACAATAATATGGGCTATTTATTCTTGGAGATGAGCTGCGGACTTGGTGTGGGCTTGCGGACAAGACAATACGGTAACACCAGGAGCAATCACTTCCGAGCAGGATTCAACATATACAGGTAAGTAGTCACAGCATGAAATGGTTGAAGTGCAAATGATGACCAAGAAGAATGGCTCTAACAGTCAACAGCAGTTACAGCACAACTGAATTGGCGAGATGGTGTACGGGCTTCAATGTTGCTAGCTTCATATTGGTGCGGGAAGAATAGCTTTGGATACGAGATATCCACTTGGTCAAGCTTCCGGACAAAAGAACCTCTTGTACATTAATTCTAACATTTGCAACCCAGATTACATCTCTTCCTGTAGGTAATGTACAAGTCTGCCACGTATTGGAGTAGATTTTTGGTACTCACAATTTGCCCCCTTTTCTTAAGAATTGTTCGAAGAACAATTCTTAAGAAAAAGTCTTCACGTTTTACTCGTACCGTTTTTTGGTGGTTGATGTTGCTGATGCACTGCGGTACGTCTTGGCTTGGTATAAAACGGCTGCGCTTGGACTGTATGTTGTTGTCTTGCAGTTACTCTTCTCTTGGCCTTACCATGATTAGAGGATAAACCAGGTGTCATTTGACGAGATCTTTTTTTTGAGAGTCTGTGAGGGTTCCATGTCCCATGGTATGTGGCCTGCTTATTTTGTCTCATACTCTTGACATCTACAAATCTACGTATTTGATAGTGGTTACGGGCTAGACCATTTGCCAGCGAAGTGTACTCGCCATATTGATTGGATGTCTGCCTTCTTTCAAGTTGTACTTGCACTTTCATTTTATCTTGTACTTTTGTCCCTGCAATTTTTTTTTTGAATATATATATATATATATTGATTGTTAGTTCATTGAATGAAGAGCTGCAGCGCATCTCTAACTTCTCTCTGGCCATGAGGAAATTAGGATGTGGTCCCTAATTAATATTATGATAGGCATCTCTGTGGCGAAAGATCCAATATACACTCGTGGAATTTTACATGGACTTTCTAGAGATATAGCACTTGAAAATCTCCTGAAATAGAGAATGTCTCCTAAAATGGAGAATGTCTCCTAAAAGGGAGAATAATAGAGTATCTCCTGAAGTGGAGAATACCTGGTACAATGATTAATGTCATGTTAGGCATCCCTGTGGCGAAAGATCCAACAGTCATACACTTAGAGACATTCACATAGAATTTCTAGAGAGATTGCATTTGATCTGCTTTACCTATTATGAGCGCAAATCATTGTACGATTGCATTGAGAGTTTAAGGGTAATACGGTTTTGTGAAATTGTTGGTTGCATGGACTTTCTGATATGCTTCTGAAGCTTGTTGTTGCACTTTGAGAGTTAAACTCTTGTGGCTCAGAGATTATCCACCAAGATTTTTACCATTAGCGGCAGCTTACTGGACCTGTATTGGGATCAGATCATCCTAAGGAACTTTTCCCGTGGCAAGCTCCCACGATACAACTCCAAAGCTATAGACATCAAATTTCTCATTCGCCGACTCAAGGTCATAATCATCAGGAACTGTGGGAGTAGCGTCTTCAGGAACAATTGCTTGAACTTGACCTTTAACCCATTTTCTCTCCATTTGGGCATTTTATTGTACAGATTGTGGGCATCTTGCTCTTCGTGAAACGACAAATTTTGTATGGTATGTCTAGCCTCTAATCATAGTTTTTCTTCCCTGCAAACTCAAATTGGTAGATAACCCAACCTTGCTAATCAAACCAGAACTCAAAAATATGATCCAAGCCATAACCATTCATCCACAAAAATTGACAGCAACAACCCAATTTAGATGCTTGTTTCACTAGAAAATAAACTCCATTCTCAAAATCTAGTTTAATCAAGCTAGATTTTCAAACAAATAAAATATTTAACTCAATACTACAATAAGACTAATACTTCACTAAACTAGATTTTCTAGTTTAATTAAGAACAGATAAAAGATCATCAGATGAAATCGTGAATTAAAAACTAATGAAAATCAAATCGAAACTATGGGTATTAAACACATAATTACATTGATTCCAAATCTGAAAACCGGTTTTCGATTAGGGTTAAAGATAAAGATATTTCTTGGTTTCAGACCAAAAAACACTAGAAGATTTTGTTGAGGTTTTTCGATATTTTTAGTCTCAAAAGCAAGATTAAGATGAGATATTTATAGATCTAAGTTCTAATCATAAATTGATCAAAAAAATTGGATGGAATCGATGATTTGTGGTTCTCAAAACCCTAAAAATCATTTTCAGAAAACTTGATTTTAAAACAATAGATTAAACTTATCTTCTCAAATCATTACTGATGATTTTCCTCTTCGGATTCAGTCGATATCCAGTTCATATCGAGAAATCCGTTGTTGTTGTTGTAGTGTGAGTAGCTTATTCTGGTTAGGTAGTAGCGCTGGCCGAATTCGAGTGACGGAGGGAAGAGTGGAACTGATGTAGTTAAGTGGAGTTGTAGTAGCGTTAGGACTTCATCCCTCTCTGTAATAGGTAGGATAAATCCTTTAAACATCCCTGTTTCTAGCGCCAAATTGTGGCGACCATTTTCATGATTGCCACATCCGAAAGATGAAATCAAGATGATACAGAGAACAAAAATGGAATCAACACAAGTAATTTAACGTGGTTCGGCAGAGATTTTCCTACATCCACGGGTAATGAAAGTTGATGTTTTTATTCATTGTTAGGCTACAAAAGAATTGAGGAAGAAACCCATCCCAAAAGTCCACGCTCTAACACATTTGTTTTTGTTTATAAAGGGGTGAAAGAAATAACATTTTACTGAAAAGCCCATTTACCCTTACCTTTAATGCAATAATAAGCTATATGTTTCATCATCACATTTTGCAATGTGTTAATGTAGTCCGCCACGTGTCGATAGTGATACATCACATTTTGCCATGTGTCGATGTTGATCTTATCCTTAAATGACCTTAGTCTAATTTTGGTGATTGTAAATGATAATGCGGGCAAATGATGGACAAAATAGTGCGGGTGCGGGCAAGATTGGATAGTGCGGGCAAGGTTGAATGGTGCGGGCGTTATTTCTTAGTGTTGCGGACATACATGAACTTTGGATGCAAATTTACTTGCGCTACAAATACAAATTCTCACTCTTGCTGCGGTTAAGAATGGGTCTCTTGTTGCGGTCAAGAATGATTGTGAAATGGGTTTTCATGTTGCGGGCTTGATTGGTGAGACAAAAAGCTACGGGCATGAAATGGTGTAATGGTATGGTGGGCTTAGGGATGAACTAGTACTGTGGGCTTGATGGTTGGATGGAGTCCGCAAGGCTATGAATTCTTGGCTGAAGAATGCGAATCTCATTCTTTCATTGTGCTTCGGATCATCAAATTCTCTCTTTACATGTAGTGCTGGTGCAGGCCTTAAGTGGTGGGACGTAATGTTGCCGCGGGACAATTATATGGGCTATTTGTTCTTGGAGCTGAGATGTGGACTTGGTGTGGGCTTGCGGACAAGCCAATACGTTAACACCAGGAGCAATCATTTTCGAGAAGCATTCAACATATACAGATAAGTAGTCACGGCATGAAATGGTTGAAGTGCAAATGATGACCAACAAGAATGACTCTAACAGTCAACAACAGTTACATCACAACTGACTTGGCGAGATGGTGTGCGGGCTTCAATGTTGCTAGCTTCATATTGGTGCGGGAAGAATAGCTTTCGATATGATATATCCACTTGATCAAGCTTCCACACAAAAGAACCTCTTAAGCATTAATTTTAACATTTACAACCCAGATTACATCTCTTTCTGTAGGTCATGTACAAATCTACCACGTATTGGAGTAAATTTTTAATACTCATAAACACAAATACAAACACAAATCTTTATTGTAATCTTAAAGCACAAAAGCTGGTAAGACATACATCATCATCAAAAAATCGGTAAAACTACTTTTCTTTCCCTATCATGACCGGGCAACCATCAATACCTACTACTTTGAATGCTGCAGTTCAACTCCTTCGCATATACCCCGTCAAACACGACAACCTACTTTGAAAGGGATTTTCCTTTTAACACTTCGAATTATAAATAGTAATTTTCTCTTTCAAATATGAAACTCAAATTTCTCTAAAATCTTTATCATCATTAAAAGGAAAACTAGGCTAGCTAATTTCTTAGTATTGATGGCTGCTAGAAGAACTTCTGTGTACTTTTTTTCGACACTAATATTGTTCATCGTCTTGGGTACGTCTTGTGAATCGAGATTATTAAGTTATACAAGTGAATCATCGATACGTATGAATCATCAGATGTCAATGAACAAGCCTTGCGAAGAGATTTACGTAGTTGAAGAAGGAGAAACGTTACATACTATCAGCCAAAAGTGCGGTGACCCGTTTATAGTCGAAGAAAATCCACATATCAGTGATTCAGATGATGTTTTTCCTGGTCTAGTCATTAAAATTACACCTTTTAGAATATCATCACTATAATTTTTTGAGGTTTATTTGAGGTTTTTATCTTCTTAATATGTCAAGTTCAAGCATCCCAAATCTTTATGGAGATGTAGTTCATTTGTGATCAGTTGTCGGATCGACTCTGCTATTCAACTTCAGGTTCTCTCTGAACCAAAATTGTTTAAGATATAAGGAGTATTATATACCGTAGTGTTTGCATCTTTTCAATTCCGGTGCCGATTAATATCACGTTGTATCATCGTTGCCATAACAAATAGTGGTAAACCACATTATCAACGGAATACCAATAGTAGTATTTACTAGTGTTTTTTTCCCAGAGAACAATAAAATTGACTACCTGAGACAAAGAGAACAAGGGGTTGTTTGCCGTTTTCGCCCCATCCCTATGTGGTTTGCACAACACCTACTAAGGGCAACCACAATGGGCGATCAAATCGTTGATCATCGACTAATTTTGATCGATGGTCGCCCAAATGGTTCCGCAACCGTCGATTATATTTAGGAATATAATCGACGGTTTATCCTGTAGCAGATCAAATATGATCGAAAGGTCGACGACGGAATTTATAGTCAGGCGGTATCCTAGGACATCGCCTGATGACAAGCCAGACTCTAGGATCTCGCTCAAATTTACGGGCGTAGTCTTACCATTTCGCCTACGCAAGCGAAGTTTCAGAATACCGCTCCTCCAAACGTAGTTCCAGTTCCTCGCCCATGCGTGAGCGACATGCCACAAACCCGCTCAGAAAAAAAAAAACAACTGGGCGGACACCAGGGCCCTCGCTCCCTATTACGCGGTATGCTAGGCCACCGCCTGTGTCTGGGCGAGATTCTAGGTTGCCGCCTTGACTCGGGCGAGGCTTTAGGCCATCGCTAACATTACCGCTAATTTATTTTACCGTTCAAATTTTTTGTCCGTTGATTCGTCAACGGCTATATTTTCCCCCATATATACCGCAACTTCACCCAAATTTTTTATACTGAATTCATAGTTTTTTTGAGTGTGAAAAAATTCAAAGTTTATTCTTATTTTAAATCCATTGGTAAAATGCCACAAACAAAAAAAAGGTCTAAATTTTTCGTCTTTTGAAGATTTGACGATGTGTACAATTGACTTGTCAATTTCTCAAGATTCAAGCATTGGTACAGATCAATGTGAAGAACAACTACGGTCACGTGTTCTAGACCGAATGAAAGAAACCATACCCAGTATGGCACTACGTACTTGGACCTCCCTGCAGAAACGGTTTCAAATTATAAGCAAAGATGTGGCGTTAATGTCTGCAAAGGAGGCTGAAGTAGAAAGGGAACATCATACAGGATGGGGCCCTGATAATAAGGTAAGAAATAATTTAAATTCATGATCATTTCTTTTATCCATATCCTTGTATAACCTCTAACAAATTGAGGTGAAACACTAGGCCGCAGAAGTTCGTAGGCTTTTCAAGGAATCTACTGGACGAAGTTTTAAGCACGAAGATTGCTACTCAGTTATGCTAGAAAATATTAAATATTCAAGGCGACCTTTGTTTTCGATTCATCGCAAGCAGAGTCTGATTACGACACTGAATCTCAGGGCGTACAGGACACACCAGATTTAAACGTAGATGGTCCAAGCGCCTTTGAAGACCTAGGAGATATCCCAAACACATTGATCCGTCCGATGGGTCAAAAAGAGAGAAAACGACAAAAGACAAAAGGTAAAGCAAAATATACAGAAAATAATCAATTAATGGAAAATATTTTTAAAGAGAAAATGACCTTCAACGCCAAATGCACGGAACAAAGAGCTATGAAGATTGCACATAGGGAAGCGGAGTTTGCCGCAAGATTAGCTTGCGAAAAGGAAAAATATGAAGCAAAATTAGCTAGGCGAGAAGCAGATGAAGAATTCCGTATCATGATGATGGATACCTCACAGATGAATGATGTAGCTAGACAGTACATCGAACTGAGGAAGGGTGAAATTTTAAGGAAAAAATTGAACCAACCTTAGGGGGAATTATTATATACTTTTGATTATTTATTTTCATGCATTTGTTTTGAATATGAAATGTAGTTTTAAAAAGTTTTTTTAATAAGTTTTTTTGACAACACTTTGAACTCATCCTATAAGCAGTAAAATATAACTATAAATACTGGGTGCACTCGAAAGATAACTATAAATAGAAACGCTACAACTCAATTTACTCCTGACAACAAATATAACCCAAAAACTATCCTTAATAAATATCAATCTTCCCCAACAGATGACCAAATGTGTTCGATCAAGTCATTTCTCAAACGAACCCCAATTTGTTTATCAAATACTGCTCTACGTTGGTCAATCATCACTCTTGATAGTTGTGATGTGTTGTCCCTTGAAATGACACATGGAGCACCAAAGCTGCGTTGATCATAGTGATGGGGCCAGTCGCCGGCGTTCATCCTCAACTATCATGTTATGTAGAATAATAACTGTTTTCATGATGTACGCTAACACATCAGCATTCCACATTCTTGCAGGCTGTTTGATGATTGCAAATTGATTTTGAAGTACCCCGAACCCTCTTTCCACGTCCTTTCTACACCCTTCATGCAATGCAGAAAATTTTTGTTTTTTTTTTGGAATCGGGATGTTTTATGGTTGTGACAATTGTTGCCGTCTCAGGGTATATTCCATCACCAAGATAGTACCCCATATTATACTGATTTCCATTTACCTGAAAGTTAACTGTTGGTGTTTTTCCCTGGATGAGTTTTTTGAATATATACGATCGGTTCATGACATTTATATCATTGTTTGACCCTGGCATACCAAAAAATGCATGCCAGAATCATAGATCATGCGACACCACTGCCTCCAAAATTATACTTTCGCTTCCCTTGTAAGCGGTACATGCACCGGATTCAGCAGATGGGCATCGGTCCCATTTCCAATGCATGCAATCGAGGCTCCCAATTACCGGGGAATCCTCGTTTTTTGTTTTCTTCGAGGAGGTTTTGAACATCATGTTCAGTTGGTGTACGCAAATATTCTTTCTCATACTTCTTTCAACCAAAAATTAAACTTACATCCACCATATTTAAGCTACAACATATTGTTATTGTATATTAAATTTAATTAAAACATATTTTAAAATCCTAAATAAATTATAACACAAATACATAAACCCTAATTTGCTAACCCAAATTTGTATGCACCAACAAAACTGAAAATTGCAATTATGGGTTTATAGTATAACAAGTAAATAACATGCTTCAAACTAATTTAACATTTTAATTATCTATATATGAAATTAAAACAATGAATTTTATTATTATAGGGTAGCAAATATACCTTGATATTTGTCACTTTGCGGTTAGAAAGTAGTACAAGTACTTGGGACGAGGTGATGGAGTGTCGTTGACGGGCAAAAAACACGTGAACAACGGCGGCAGGGGCGGGCGAGAGGGAGAAAGAAGAGGCGATGAAGGAAGAACAGGAGGCGATGAAGGAGAAATGAAGTTTTCTGTTGATGAAGTAGGGTTTTTACGGATTTCATTGACGGGCTCCGTACTACACCCTCGCCTGGCTTTAACGGGCTCTATTCTACACCCCCGCCCTATATTTGGAACACACGCGCGACACACACGTGTGGAGCACGGAACGCCAGAAAGTCGCCCCACCGGACGAGCTCGTGCAGGATCGCGAAGGACAATGACGTGGTTCTAGGACATCGCTTCAAAAAAAAATTCCCGGGCTTCGTTCTACAATTTCGCTTGTATGGGGCTTGGTTCTACGATTTCGCCCGTCTTTTTGAGCGAGCTTCTAAAATAGGGCTCCGTCTTAAGCCCAAGGCTGGGGAACCGCCTGACTATCCACCGCTGTTTTTTGGGATGACCATCGATCAAATTTTTAGTCATTTTGATCGATGGGTTTAGTCTAACGATTGTGGTTGCCCTAAAAGAGCAAAAAAAAGATGTTACTTTATTGAAGGTACCCCTTACCTATAGAAGATGTTACTTTATCGAAGGGTACCCCTTCCGTGTAATAAAACCTGTAGATTCATCATGGAGCCAAGAAACGTGTCTGAGTGTTCTGCTGTGCTAGAGTTATAGGGGTGTTGTATCGTGATGTGTTTCTTTAATCAAAAGATCCGCACAATATGGCACACGGACATAGTACACAAATAAATAGGTTGTATTTGTATGTTTATATTTTTCAAATAAAATATTTTTAGATATTTATATAATAAATTAATTAATAATTTTTTGATATATATGTATAATAAATAAAATAAAATAAAATTGATTAAGATTTTACGTATGTTGCATAATATCATAAAATTTTATTCTTAAAAACTCGTGTGTGCCTGATTTTTTTTATCGATAATTATACCATTATTTAATTTATTGTCAGATAAACGACAGGAAAAACACAACTAAAACATCAACTTTTAAATTTTAAAAGTTCATTTTTTTTAACAAACCATATTATTAAGAGAAAACCAAAATTACAAAAGTAATGATAAGATCCAGACCCGAGTCTAGTCGGTACAAAACAGAAGGTTTAACTTGACTAAACATTTTTTCGGAAGTGAAAGAGGTTAACCCTTGTGGATACCATATTCCATACGTCATCCTAAGCTCAAATGGAAAGTATTATGTAAAGGCGTCAAGTCCAAGTCCATCTTAAGGAATACTCTAGAATGTATGTTACTTAACTATTGTACCTCTTGAGGAGCATTGGATCATTAAGGATGTGCTCCCTCAAGCGTATAAATATGTAATCTTATCCTTAAAACTAAGGACCCTAATTGGAAGATTCTATCAATGAAGTGCAAGTTCTCTCTCTAATGTCTCTTTACTTCTGATCTTAGCTTAGTAGTTAGTTTATATCGACTTAAGGTGCAGTGGTTAACTTTTAAGCAACTATATTTTAGAGTTGATTAAGGAGATTTTTCAATTCAACCTTATGCGAACAGGAAAAATTTAGTTAGTTGTATTTTAGTTTGATTTCTCTTCGTTGTTATTTATTTCTCTTTATTGTTATTTAAGTTCATACTATGTTTATTATTTTACAACATTTATCTCTATTTTTGATACTTTATTCGTGTAGCTTAAACTCCTTTATATGAACTATACTTATGTAAGATCCCGACAAGAAAAGTTGATTTGTGAGTTCTCTATTTGAGAAACACATACATGAAAACTCATCCAAAGATCATAGTTAAAACCCTTGTAGATAAGTTGGTTAAGATTTCTAAAAGAAACTAGTAATTGTTTCGTTATTGTTCAGTTAATGCAAAAAAAGACATGTTTTCCTAAGAAGACATGTGTGTCGTGTCCAGTATAAATACTCGTAAAGCGCGTAGGTATGTTCGTAGAGCGTGTTCGATCCGGATATCAGCTTGGAATAACCTTGAAAATACAAAAGTCATCATACAAAGTCTGTATACTGGCGGTAGTTAGTGTCAGTTTTTATGATTTCAGTACGTACTAGTCCTACACAGTTTGAAAAATTTGTATTGAGCTCCGACGTGTTGACTAGCTAACTGATAACTACGAAAGCATCCAACATGCTCTGAGTTCCTCAGAAAAAATAACTATAGTGTTCGGACCCGCTCAATAATAGTTACAACC
Organism: Papaver californicum; assembly: GCA_023531435.1. Lineage (NCBI taxonomy): Eukaryota > Viridiplantae > Streptophyta > Magnoliopsida > Ranunculales > Papaveraceae > Papaver > Papaver californicum. The sequence continues at coordinate 856,013 of JAJJMC010002939.1, forward strand.
AGACAGTAAAAACCTCAGGCGGAGCCGCCAGTTAAGCACCTCAAGGCATCCGAAAACATACAACCACAAAGCGGAAATATGAATGGAGAAGCGAGATAACATTTACATTTATAACTCACATCTACATCTATTAGTCACATTACATTTATAAGTCGTATTCCTATTTACCACGCCATGTTTATATTCTCAAATTTGCGTCAAAACTTTAGAAAATGCATAACTCGTAGAGCATGTTCATCCTAGTCTGACCCGATTGCAAAAAGTATTTACGAAAAGATTTTTTAGAAAATAAAAAAAAGTTCTTTCCACACGAATTTTAAATTATTTCCCATCGAAAAATAGCAAGGCATCCAACACCGATTTCCTAACAAACTAAGCAAGCAAGAATCCAGATCTAACAAAGTAGACCGAGTAACATTATGTACAATAGAAAAAATCGAAAAAACTAGAATACTGAGAGTAATGAGGATTCTGGTCATCAAATACTCCACCACATTCCTCAGTAGGATTTTGATGCCTAAATCAGATATGCGTCGAGTTCTGATAGATAACATCAATTGAAATGCCCAAAGGCGCTCGAGTAAAAACACTCCGATCACAAAATAAATAAATCTAGAAAGACTTATCAAAATTTCTCTTAGAAATAAAATAAGGAGGGATAGCCAGCTACGTCATTTTATTTATTTTTATCCTTTGTGGATCCCTCTATGTCCAGAGTCTCGCGATAGTCTTTCATGTTTGTATCCAAATCATTAGTCATTTTATTCATTTGCATATTCCGTGACAACCTCTATGTCCGTAGTCCCGCAAAAATCCCTCATGTCCAGGGTTAAGTCAATTTTGTTAACGAGGAAAACTGTCTGGCAGAAAAAACCAGGGACCTAGTCCAGTTTTGAATACTCTCAGAATTAAGCTGCTATACAAACTGACTACCACAACTTTGTGTAGTTGAGACCGAATAAACTACCTCAGTTTCCTTAGTATCCCTATACCTATAACTAATCTTGCCAACGCATGTGGATCACCTAACAAAATCCACTTCCAAGTGTTTCTTTACCTATGTAAAGACTTATTCAACCCAATTCCTATAAGACGTTTTAAAAATAACAATGAACCAAACTATTTGCCACCCATTCAAATCCAATCACAAATACCAAAGGTATTCAATGATTAATTCAAATTCAAGTATCTTCCGTTTAAATCTAAGATATCAAGATAACATGATATATATATATATATATATATATATGATCAGAGACTCCTTGATCAGGTTCAACCAAGATAATTATTATCAAAATAATCAATATTTATCACAAAATTTAATTTTGCAAGCAAAAAACTTGCTGATCTTCACAGTATTTACGTTTGTCAAAGATAAACAACTTGTTTTTCCAAGAAAATCAAAGGAAAAAGTTAATCTCGCCAAGATCAGAAACACCAAAAAAAATAATCAAGTCTTCAAAGTCTTTAATCTTCTTAATTTTCAATAATAACAACATGCACTTGATTCCACTAATGATTTTCTCACAGAACGGAGTCTGTTAACGTTGACAATTCAACGGTTTTATCCCATATAACTAGAGTCACTTAGGTATGCAATAGTCAACTCTTCAAAGTTTTGAGTGGCCATATAATAAACAAGAACTTATCTACAAGATAACTACACAAGTTAGTTCTATAACAAGTAAGAATAACGAAAACTATATAACAATCTAGTTTCCCGCTAACGGTTTTTCTATTGTTATTGATTCCAAAGATGACTTAAATGCATAAGCGTTTTCATTCAGAACCAAATAAAACATACTTGTCATTATGTTGACTAATCAAAAATATTACACAAAAGTGTGGACCGGAATGAGTTTGTATGGATACAAGCTCCACTATTTATAGTTTTATGACCAAGGCTTGTTTGGAAGACAAGAAACTTAATTTTAAGATTGTCAAAGATATTCTCATTAATGCCAATTTCAAAAATAACATATTCTTTATGTTCTTTCGATTTTATTAACACATAATGTTGTAATAAAATCTTAGAATATATGATAAATCCTACTAGTATGACAACTAATATTAGCTAGTGTAAATCCATGTACTTTGCTAAATTAGAAAACTAGTTATGTGCAATCTTCTGGGAAGGGAAAACACATCAATATCTATCTCAAACTTGGATTCAAAAATGTTTCTCAATATATTAATTAAGATCTTAGCCTTGAGTATTAAAGAAATAAATATGATTAATAATTTAATTGACGTGTTCAATATTTCCTGACATAAAACTTTCCTATTTGGACTTGCTCATCTCTCAAAATCTTAAATATATAGAATTAAGATAGAGATTTACAAATTCACAAGTCTAAGATCGGTCCTGGAATATGATCAGTCCTGGGATCGTTCCTGAATCCTATTTGACATAAACCTGAATTCTAGTCAAAACATACTTAAACTATACAAACGAAAATAATTTCTTTAACACGAGTTCAAAGTCCATATACACCACTAGATACATATATCTAGTTTCCTGAAAGTTCAACACTAATCCATGACAAGATTCATATTAGTGATATGTCGAAACAATGAAAGAATAATAAATTATACTACATAACCCAATACAATAAGTTGTAGAAACAACCAATGTAGATCCTTCTTTTGACACTTAGATCATAAGAATGATCAAGTTATCTAATCAACTAAAGCCATGTAAACAAATTTTCCATGTTATGCTTTTATTGACTACGACTGTAAGAACTTGATAGAAATTGAACAATTCTAAGGCATTAACTACTAATCCCAATCTGAAGGATGTTGTCTTCATTTGTATTATGTCTTCATCTCTTTAATAAGTGACTAGATATTGTCTCGACATTTTTATATTCAAAGTCCAACCTAACGAAGTTGAATTTAGTAACCAATTCAACCAACAGAGTTTTGGAACTAAACTTGACAACCAAACTTGACATACCAACGTTTGGTGGGTTCAACCGAGCAGTACTCTAACAAAATTTCATATGGATCTTGGAATAAAAAATCCGAACATATTTAATTCTTTTTTGTTGGCTAGGTTAGCTTGGAGACTTTTTAACAATCCTAATCAGTTGTGAGTCCCACTTTTAAAAATGGAAATACTTTCCTAGAACTCATGTGTTGCACAATTCCAAGACCAAAGACATTTATTGAGACTGGTCTTGTATATGTGAATGTCTTGAAATCATTTGACATTTTATTTTATGGTATGTTCTTTTTAATTCTTTTACTAGAATCTTTGAGGATAACTGGATTCATGGAGATGCCATATTAATTGTATTCATTATAGTCAACCCAGGTCGGTAAAAGACTTGATTAATAAATTTGGAGCTTGGGATATCCAAAATCTTAATGTTTTATTCATATATTGTGCAAAAGATTCAATTTGCCTACATAAAAAAAATGGTAAAGACACCTTACACTGGACTGGTACTAAATATGGTTTTTTTACTACAAAGTCTTCTAATTCTTTCATTTCTAGAAATCATAACATGCCTGAGTCTATTTTCTGGAAAAGGTATGGAAATTCCAAGTCATTGTTCATTTGGAAAATGTTTGATGATTTTTCCCTCTGAATGCTAAAATAAATGTTCTCTCTTTTAAGTCTATTGTGCATTGTTTGTTATGTAATTCTGGATAGTAGGAATCTAGTAGTCACTTGTTTGTTGAATATCCTTTCGCGAGAACTGTTTAGTTCAGTCTATGAATTCCTTGTCTTTCGTATAATAATAACTTTTTCGAATGGCAAACAATGGTTTTCTCACCCATGGAATATATGGAATCAAATTTATGCCTACCTCACTTGGTTTATCTGGAAATATATGTAGGAATATATTGTTGTTTGATATGATTAAATCTAGCCCATTAGACATGGCAAATCAGTTTAGGAAATAACTTTTTCAATGGGATATTAGATACCCTTTGGATGTCAATCAACAACTTACGACTAGAATTTCAAGAAAAAAATATGTTTATCTATTCCCTCAATCCTCTAATGTCCATTACCAAATTTATTTCCTTTAAGTATGAGACATGGCGATATAGGGTTGGAGTGGTTTTTATGTGGAATAGTGTTGTTGAAGACCGTAGATTCAACTCTGGTTTCACTACAAGGCCAGACACATCAAAATATCTAGCTTTTCAAATAACAGATTCTTGGGAAAAGCAACGAGCAGGTAAGAAAGTGGAACTCTTATGCGACTATCAAAGTATAGTCTCCTCCATTAATGTCGAAACTATCAACAACTGCACTTGGGGATATATGAATTAATATTCTTCGGGTCGTCAAAAAGCAATTTATGGTTTATGATTTCTTTAAAATGATCCACATCAATAGAGATCAAGTTTCTTTTGCTGATAGAATTGCTACTTATACTAGGAAAACTTGATCCAAATGTATAAGCCTATCTATTTTGTCTATGTATTTGTATGATAAGATTGAACTCCTTTAGGGCATTCACAGTGGGACGAGGGAACCCAAAGACTAAAGAGTAAATTTTTTACACTTTGGTCCAGCCCAAAAACAGAGGCCCAAAGACTAAAAATGATCGGGCGGTGCTCCAGTATAACGCATGTTGTTGGGCGGCTTTCTAGCGTATCGCTTGTTGAGACGGGCGATTGTCTAGCGTAACGCTTGCGCGAGGAGGACGTCTAGCTGAACGCTTGATGTGTTTCATTAATCCTTTTTTCAGTATGGGTTCTTCCAGTCTGCATATGATCATTCAATCAAACCAATTCCAAATCATGACAAGCCTTCAATTTTTGCTGAAGAAAAACTTATCCACCCACCGGATGTTGCTGGCAAAATAGAAAGACCAAAGAAGAAGATGATTCCTAGTACCGGTTCGGGTTTCAAGAGATCGATTACGTGCGGTAACTGCCATACAAAAGCAAGGCATAACAAGACAACGTGTCCTAATCCTCCTATCAAAAAGCAACGCCTTCTTCTCCCTCCTTAATAGCATCTTCTTCCCCTGATTCTTCTCGACAATTTATGATTCTTGGTTTTACTCATTCTCTGCAGCTTCTTGTTGCATATTAGACTCGTTCTTTTTTCATTACGCAATTGCTGGACATTAGCTGGTAGAATTTACATCTATGTTGACCTTCCTTTGCTAATTATTACATAAGAAATTTGGAACTCTATAACATATGCAAAATTTAGCCAAAGGTGAAAAAATAGTACTGGCCAAAGTTATTATCTGCTGTATCAAAGGTAAAATCTATGTTGACCTCCCTTTGCTAATTATTACATAAGGGATTTGTAGCTAATTATTACTGCTGGACATTAACGGGTAGAATTTAGCCGTTACTGACATCGCTCAAGGAAGGTCAACATACTAAGTTTCGTTAGTATAAAACCATTCGACTGGACGATATCTCATTTTAACTCGTATAAAAGGCAAAAACTCAATAAACAAACAGGAAGTGGCAGGTCTATACAGAAAAATTTATCCATTCAAACAAATCGATCAAAAACGGGTATATTTAAAATTGAATAAGTCATAAGAGAGGAAGATGGGCACACATTAGTTTTATTAGTTTACTACCATTACTCACATTAGTAGACAGAATTCTTAAAATTCTAATTTAACAAGCGTGATTACGCATGATATATTTGACCTACTTACAAGCACACTCTTAAATTCATTTATGCACTGTGATGGCACTAGATTCAGTGACTACCTAATAACAAAAATCATTACTTCGAAATCATTCTCAAATCGTCGATTACGTGATAGAGGCACACCAATATAGTGAAAGTAGTTGTAGCAGGGATAATGGCGATAAATATAGTAAGTTGAATGATATATACCTTCTTTGCCTTCTCAAACTTTGCATGTGGGCGCGTTTATAATGATATATACTAATCACCTGCACCATCCCACAATCCACACCAGCAATATTAAAAAGATTAATAAACCACCGTTATTATAATAATATTTTTGTGATACTAAAAACCTGTATCGTTATTGTACGGGTCATATATTAGTTAGCTTAGTATTGAGTAATTTTCTACTTAGGTATGTTAGTCTAACTAGGACTTAACATATGACGTAACGGCATGAAAGTATATGTTTGTGGATATGTATAGTCGAAAGGTTTTCTGTCGTTAACATGATGGGGATTGATTGGGTATGAATGTCGGTTTTTGTGTAATACCCCAACGTGAAGGAATTGCAATGAGGGCATGTGATATCTCACAACCTAATAAGTTGTTATAGATGGTGGGTTTTTGTCAAGGGTAAAATAATAAAATTATGTTTGAGACCCGGGTTTGAGAAATATTAATCCTTATAAATCTGCAAAGAGTTTTTAGGCAGATGCTCATCTTTGTCCTCTTTCAAGTGCTCATCCATGCAATCAAAAATTATTGAATTAATCAAAATTCATTATTGCATGAAATCATCAGGACAATAGTGGTGTTTACTACAACTTTTCCAGATATTCTATGATTTTCACATAAAATCTCAAGCTCCTAGATGGATTGCCCACTAGTATTGAGAAACTTGATTAATATTTGGATGCTATATTCAACAACTGAATTCCTAAATTACCTTATGTCAATACTCATGCTCAACTGAATAATATTGACCAAGTAAAATGTCTATATAGCTTTATATAGAAGTTACATACGAGTTTACGTGACTAAAGTACCACAACTGTGCTTGGATACCAAGTCCAAATTGTACGAAACACAATTTCATAGCTTCTACTAGCTAAATCTACCCCTAGTCACATTAATCCTTGCTTAAGGAGGAAACTATTGTGAATGACGTGAAAATAATTCAATTTAGGGCTTTAGAAACGCTAAAAAATAAGTTCGCAACACTTATAAGTGTCTCAAATGAACAAACAACACTTTTAACCCTATTTGCAAAGAAGACTCAAAACTGGATTTGAAGCGTTGAATGGATATAGCCACGGTTTTTATCCGCCTTAGCTAGGATACAGCCACGATCCTTGTCCTACTTAGCAATGATATATCCATGGTTTTTGTCCGCCTTAGCTAGAATATAGACACGTTTCTTATTCGCGTTAGCTAGCATATAACCACGATCTTTGTCCATCTTAGCTAGGATATAGCCACAAATCATATGTGTTTTAGCCTAAATGCATACCTTGTCCGTATTAGCTTGGACATGGACCTTGTATTTCTTAGTTAAAATACTGGCCTTGTCCGTCTTAGTCTAAGCCATAAGGCTTGACCGGCTTAGGTGCAGCACAAAGCTTGTGCGTCTTCGCTTTAGCATAAAGCTTGTGCCTCTTCACTTTACAACATTACTTTTCCGGCTTGGGCTTAGTAAATGCTTGTACGTCATAGGCATTAGCTCCATAGATGTCTTAGGATTTATCCCATATCTAATCCTCCTTACCCTTAGCTCCATAGCTAATACTCCTTAGCATTAATTCCTAATGCTTATGCATCTTAGCATTATCCCCTAATGCTTGTCTATCTGAGCCTGCTTCAAAAATGCGAGCTTCATAATCCTAACTTGCTTATAAAAGACCATATTAAGCCTCACTCACATATGTATGTGCTTATGCTCATGTCACACTTGTTTCTGCAAAGCAAGAACATCAATGCTAATAGACTTATTCGAACTCACAATTGTTCCTCATGAATAAAATAAATACATATTTTATTTTGATATGCTATACTTATCAGGCTAGTCAAGTAATACAAGCCCTTAATCAAAATACTAATTAAACAAGTCTTATTCAATTTCACACTAGTAGTGCTTAATACTACAAATTACACGACATATCAAAAATGTCATAATGGGGAATATTTACTAGGGTATTGGTCTGGTGGTCTACGACATGCGGTGCAGTAGTGCATCCACAAAATCAAAAGTTGATAAAGGAGTGGTGGGTTGAGCAACCTTCAATTCAACCTTAGTCGACGTGGGAACAATTAATAACACTTTCTCCACCTTCTCCACTCTACCACTACTCAATCATCGACACTTTCTTCCATAGAGGAGGTCAAGTAAATGGTTACAATATCTATGATATAAATAAATTCGTCAATCTATTGAAGAAAGAACAAACAAGTCTAACACAGAATAAAATCAAACAACTCGATCATTCAACCTTCTCACACACAAAGAATTTTACACAGTTATTCACACCTATTACATCCTACAAAGTCTGATACTCTGACCTCAAGCTTTCTCTCGCTTCCCTTCCTAAGACTAACCCTTCTCCTTCTCTTTTGTGACTGAAGCAAGACTAGAACGATCATTGCTTGGTTTAGGCCAAGATTGTATAGATTGATCTCTCTAATCTAAATAAAGTACTTCAACAGTACAAATGTTTAAGGATTAGACGAATTATCACCTGATCACACCATTTTTCCTAAATTAGCCTCTTAATTTATTTTCACCACAAACATTTTGGGTACCAAAGTGGGAGATCAATCTCTCATTTGTAATTTCTCAATTTCTCAAATTTTCAATTGTCTTAGTTTCAAAAATGGTTGATCTCGGGTCAGGGTTAGTGACTACCTTTAATGTGAATTTGGAAGTTACGACGTTGTTACTCCAGTTAACACTCATCTGGTCCTAATATCGACAATAGCACTCCTTATATATTTGAGCAATACGATGAAGAAACAAGGGATGCACAAACTCCTTCTACCATCATCGATTTGATGCAAACACAAGAAGCTCTTGTCAGGACTCAAACGAAGATGGATACTTCTCAAAAGGAGTTCCACACCTTCCTCAAGATCTTTACAGAGAAACTAACACCTGTAGAAGAGACTAGAAATACTTCAGAGACAATTGATGAGGCCAACACATCAAGGGGTCATGGTCAGGACGAGGATGAAATTCGTATCCTCCCTAATCAAGTACTAGAGGAGCCATCAACCTAACTGTTTTACTCATGAAGATTTGGAACGACTTCTCCAAAGTTGCAAAAAGGAGAATTCATCTACTATTAATCAACCTCCTTATCCATTTGAGATACCGAGGATCCCTCTTCCTAGGGGATATTCCTCTCCTTCATTCACACTTTATGATGGGACAGGTAATGCCCGTGAAACATATTTCACGATTCCTAGAATCATTAGGGGAGCATGAGTACAACCATGTGTTACACCTGAGAAATTTTCCAGATATCTCACTGGAAGAGCATACACATGGTACAATAATATTGCTCCTAAAAGTATTTCTAATTGGTGTGAGATGGTTAATGCCTTCTACAGGAAGTGCTTTATTGTATCTAAACAAGTCACATTATCAGACTTGGGAAGGATGTTTCAGCGAACTAATGAGCATCCCAATGATTACATGAAGAGGTTCAGAGTCCAAGCATTAGAATACCATGACCAGAATGTAATTGAGCTGCCACTGGTAGAGCTTCATATAAATAGTATGATACAGTCTATCGTGCTTTACTGGAGAATTTGCGCTTTCAAACATTCTCTAAGTTACATGAAGCTGCCAAGCGGTCGGCCACTACTGCACCTTCTTTGCTAGAGAGGACAAGGAACCCTGTCAAGAATGGAGAAGTACGTGAGACTCGCAGGAGTCAACGCCTAGCTCAAAGGAAATACAACACACATCCATCTGTTGTTGTGACTGAAGGAGGCAAAAGAAAAGCTTTGGCGCCAAAACAACAACCCAAGCTTGCACCACCAGCGCCAAAATCACATGCAGGCCAACCAAATGCAAACGACACTAGCGACTGATCCAACACTGCTCAACATCAACAACAACCAAGGGAAGATCCGGTCTCTCCTGACTTCCCCAACTCTTATAAGTGTGGATACATGATACACCATCAAGTTACCTCCTATTTAATATCCACCAACATAACCAGAAATAACAAATCTTAGGAGGGATGCACTTGGGGACTGAAAGAGTACACAGAAAGCCTATCCCTATCAGGAGATCCACCATGTATGGAGAATCTATCAACCAAGCAGTTCAATCTATGATGGAACACATGTGGGAGCTTCTCTACTGCTCGAAGGCGCAACACAAAGACACTTTACTACTCTCAACCATGTTGTATCTGACAGACGACCATCTCTTGAAAACGAAATATTCCCAGAACATGCTCAGATAGGCTGCTATCAACATCATCCCTGTCAAGACACTCAAAGCCGTAGGGATTACTCTTCATGAAGTTGCCCATGCTCCAACAACAACCAAGGATGATGTTAATCAGGGAAGATCCGGGACGTTCAATAGCGAGTAAAGCCATATAAATATTCAGCGAAACAAACGTCTCATCAACACACCGACCATCTATGAAGTACAAAACAGGCGTCCAACTCACGATTCTTGACAGCTCAGACACTCGATGTCAGTACCGAGTATGAATCTAATTTCCTTCCAAGTTCCTGCTTCAGCCACATCACATCAGCAACAACCAACAATGTAGGGAGACTCTGATCCCTTGATCTATACGAGAGAATTAATCTCTAGGGACACGATAACTTCGTAAAATATTTTAATGTTTATTCAAGTGGTAGATTCCAAGTGAGCTACACTTGGGGACTAGTCATTAGCAGGATGCTTCTTTTCCCCAACATATTAGAAGATCCACCATCTCGAAAAAGACCAGTTATTCGAAGAACCAGATTATTGATGGAATGTTCGAAAAAAGTTTATTCACTCCTTGAAGACTCAACGCAATCATAAATTTTAATCAGAGGCAATTTGATAGCTAAGTTCAATAACATACAAATTTCCAATTCAATTAGGCTACTATTTCCAGCCACAAATGCTTTCCATTTTCGATCAACTTGGATGGTCAAAAGGATTCCAACATGCCACCGTTGTTACTAAAGCAACCGCCCCATATCTAACCATCCGCAACACGGTCTGATCAATTGCTATTTTTGCTATCAGCTGCTGTCGTCAATTGATGCTTGCTCCCCTTATTTTCTGCTAAGGACGTTACCCACTTGAAATTTTCAGGCGTTACTTAGATTATTATTGTTCATCATCTTCCCCAATCATCCGCCAGCGACAACTGCTAGCAATACAATACGACATCCAAGCTTCATCTTTCGTCATACAATATGTTAATGGATCGTCAAGAGCAGGATACTCAGATAGATTGCATCTTCCAGGTTAAACTCGGGTAATCATCTCACATTCAACAATGTTTCATATCTTGTATACAACTACCTACTACTGCCTGCATCTCCTTACAACATCAACTCCATGATGAAGCCAATCTATATCGAATTCGAAGTTCTTGGACACATCTAAGTGGTATATACTCATGCTATTACATACTTAGTCCCCTAACATTGAAAAACGTACTTATGGGTGAGGAATGGGGCAATGCGTCCTTACAAAAGTTGTTCATACATGTCTCTGCTACAACATAATGAAAGGGTCCATCAATCGGATACCCAAGCTAAGAGATATGACTCTTACACTAAAGTCTACGGAATCTAAAAATTTACACGGGATTACTAATTACGAATGTTCACACATGATTGAATGACCTAGCAAGCTCCAAATTAAATGATTCTTGTCGAATATGATATCTTAGTCTCCTGGCTTCAAATTTTTGGGTCAACTACTGAAAACGAACATCAAATGAAGTTTCTACATCCTTTGCACTAAACAATGAGCAAATAGAAATTTCTAGACGTGATTCAAGCTTCCCACGCCATAGCCATCTCAACATCCCTTATGCTTGTCAACCTCTTATTGTGTCTGACCAACTTGGTCGGCCAAACTCTTCCATGTCAACATTTTTTTTTAGAGATAACGACTTAAATCCCCTAGAATAGAATAGTAGTAGCATCCTCAACTTCAATAACTACTTCTACAATAAAAGGGCTCGGTCCGAAAATCCTAACTCCATCTGTGAGCATATACTCACGTAAATTTAAGAAGAAAAAGAGAAGACGTATGCTTACCTTAATACTGGTGATGACCAATGGACGCTCAATTTGGGTGATGCGAAAGGAAGTTGTTTTTCAAAAAGACAGGATAAGAATTTCTTCTGTGAGTGATGTACCCACGTATAAGAGGAGGAGATGAAGCAAGTCTCACTTACCTTATCATCAATTGCCAACGAATACTCTTACAGGTTGAACAAGTGATGGTAGCGTTAAGAGGATAGAAAAGAGAAGTTACTCGGTGATGAACATGAGAAACAATTATTCCTTTTTATATCGAATGGTCTTAACAAGTCTGAGAAGGAGATGGTCTATCACTTATTCGTCCAAGATGTGGATTTCCTCTTACTTGTAAGTCCAACATACCCTCCTTGCTTTCCCGTCCAACGTGACCTCCCTTGCTTGTCCGTCCAAGCTTCATCTCTTGCTTGTTTGTATACCCTTTTCACATGTCCATCCGAGCATAGTCTTTCACATGTTCGTCCATCATGGTCTCTCACATGTTCGTCCATCCATGTTATCTCATTGTTCGTCCATACCCAACCTCTTTTATTGCCTATCCAACCATGTGAGCTTGCATGGTGTACTTAAAAGCCTGAATTACTGATGATGCATCCCAGATGATGATGATGCGCCTCTATATATCTCTTTCGATCATTCCTGACTTACATATCCATCAACATGACGATATTTGAAGTTCAAACCAACTATAATATCTCTGGTAATATCTAACACCTAGGCCTTGTTATTTTATTTTCGACTAAAATAATAAAAAAATATGTTTCTGACCTGGGGTTTCAGAAATATCAAACTTCCGAATTCTGCAAAGAATTTTAAGGAAGGTGTTCATCCCTTTGTCTCTCTCTCTCTCTATATATATATATATAATATGTGCATTGAATCTACATTAATTGGACAACTCCTAGATAGATTGCCCACTAGTGTAGAGCGTTATTGTCATCAGAATACCACTGGTATTGATTACAATTCGTTTCCAGATGTTCTCTGACTATACAGAATACACATTCAGAACATTCTCTTGTGCCATTCTATTCTTTGACATTGTTCTTGAATAACAAAGCTCCTAAATAGACTATATACTAGTATAAAACAACTTGAACCTAAATCCTAGATGGATTGTCTACTAGTATAGAGCAACTCGAACTTGTTCCAGGTGCAACGATTCTACAACTGAATCCCTTGAACACGTTCCATATATACATATCAAAGACTTATATTGAATAATATTGATTCATTAATGTATTCACAGTATCTATATAGACCTTCAGTACTTAAAGTCTATTTATCAATAATGCAATACTGAACTATCCATGCTCACTCTTAGCTAGGTTGCATGGACCTACTATTGCTCTATATTCATTAAGGCTCTCATTGAGTAATATTGAGGTACTACAGTCTAATAGTGTCGTATATATCGGGTTTTCAATATTTGGAGACTATACATCAATCATACATTTACTCCTCGAATAAACTATTAAATTTATCTGTGCCTACTCTTGACCGAGTCACATGGATTTATCGTAATATTTTCTTATGTGGTCATCTGTTGTGATCATATATGCCCAAGTCTGCATCAAACGTATATATGAGAAGGAAATCTGAGCAACTTCCCTTCTATTAGACTGTTACCATCTAGTGCTTACCATGCAACATTACTCGTTCCGCGTTAAACAGGAGACTTAATATAGATGGTGGTTTTTTTCATGGGTAAAATAGTAAAACTATGTCTTAGGCCCGGGTATGAGAAAAATTTAACCTCATAATTCTGCAAAGAGTTTTTAGGCAGGTGCTCTGTCCTCTTTCAGGTGCTCATCCTTATCCTCTATCTGTATGTATGGCCAGCTACATATGCGATTAAAAATTATTGAATGAATCAACATCAATTACTGCACGACATCATCGGAATAACACCGGTGCTTACTACAACTTTCCTGTATACTCTATGATTTTTACATAAAATCTCAAGCTCCTAGATGGATTGCCCACTAGTATAAAACAATTTGAGTATTATTTGGATGCTATATTCCGCAACCGAATTCCCAAAATTTCCTTATGTCAATACTCATGCTCAACTGAATTATATTGAAAAACTAAAATACCTATATAAATTTATATATAAGTTACATACGAGTTTACTTGACTAAACTACCACACCTGTGCTTAGATACAAGTCTTTTATTCACTGTGTCAATTCTTCTCTTTAGCAACACAGAAACAACGATTGCAACACTAACTGTAACTGTTTTCTGTGTTATTTTCATTTTTCTCTTCTTTAAACACTTTGAGCTATGAAATATTATTTTGAGAGAATGTACATCATGAGGAGCTAAAACCCAACTTCTGGGATGACGGAGGAAGCCGGATTTCCATAATAAAGTGATATTATTTTATCTAATATTTGTGTTAACTTCTTTATATGATTTTTGCATTAATTTGGAATTGAATTTAATGATTTTTATTGATTAGTCGTGATTTCATTTGATGGTACATGCTTGGTCTAGGTACTTTTGGGGTTCCATTATTGATATGTACGATTAAAACTATGAAAATCTACTTATCTAGGCAAGAATAGAATCAACTTGAATGCTAGAGTTACACAATTATTATAAACTAAATCTCTTGATATTGGTTTTAGGTGGAACCGTTAGTCACAGTTTCTCTACAATCTTAAATCAACTTTTAATTGAAATTAGTATTAGGAATTAAATCTAAAATCAACCTTCACAAGTCTTGAACGAATCTTACTTATCACATTCTAAAACACATCAATTTTTGGCGACGCCGACGCAGACTTGTTTTTAAGTTTAGAGTTTCAGATTTATTTTTAGGTTTTGTTTTTGTTTTTACTAGTATTTTTATTTTAAGATTTTTATTATTTTATTCTATTTTACGTGTCTTGAGTATTTATCTTTTTGCCACAAGTTTTGTATTTTGGATCAAAAATAAATTGAGCCAAATATTTTGGTGATTAAAGACTTGGAGTTAAAGTTAAAGCTAAAAGAACGGAAAATAAGACAAAGAATTTTATTTTTAATTAGATTTTATTTTTATTTATTTGTTTCTCTTTTTAGAAAATTGTATTAAGAATTTATTATTATTATTATTATTATTAATTGGACTTTATTTTTTTTGGTACTTTGGACATAATTATTATTTTCAAACGCTAGGGAAAGGGTAACTTAAATATAAACTGCAACAAGGAAGGACGACAATTACGATATTGTCTCGGTCCCTCGGGTTCGTACACTGACACATGAGTCAGTGGCCCGAGTCGACTACAACCGATTCATCCCTGTCTAGTACGAAAGGTAAGACTCGATCAACCCACGAATCCCCTGCAAGTGGGTTTACTGTATTCCTTCATATGCATATATGTTGAGGAACTGAATACGGATTTATTTTCTAGTAAAGGGAAATGACTGTCCATATAAGATAAGGACTCGAATTTCATCACCGTTTCCTTCTTGCCTGCCATAGGAACACGTTACCTAACTCAAACCTAATCCTTAAAATTTGAATAGAAACAAGACCGATAGGAAACCCTTCTTTTGAGAGCCCTATTTATGGAAACTTTAGTTTTGATAATTTGTCTCTTAATGAGGAATTTATTCCTAGTATTCCAGTTGTGCCAGAAATGACAACTTTAAAAGTTTTGCTGAATCCCACCAGGACTAGTCGTCCATCATGTATCAAGCTAGTTGCTACTAAGCGAACTATGAGTTGAAACCTGGGACCATACAGATGCTCCGAATCTTCTTGGGAAATGAAAGAAAACCTCTACTTCACATTAGGGATTTTGAAGAAATCTGTAGTACCCTAAGAATTCACAACCTTACTGATGAAACTTTGAAACTTAGGTTGTTTCTGTTTTCCCTGAGAGACAGGGCCAAATCATGGTTATATAGTTTGCCATTTGAGTCAATTGGAACATATGAAAAACTTATAATTGCCTTTCTCCAGAAGTTTTTCCCTAGGCACAAAACATTATCTATTAGGCAGCAAATTTGCACATTTGCTCAACAAGAGGGAGAATATTTGTATAGGTATTTGGAAAGGTTCAATAATTTATTTTCACAGTGTACTCATCATGGTGTAGAAAAAAATAAGGTCAGTTCAGATCCTCTAGGAGGGTTTAGAATATTCGACAACAACCATGGTTGAGTCTTTATGCACAAGGTGGGTTTGAAAATAAAACTATTGATGGTGCAATGACATTTTTGAATGAAATCGCCGAAAAACCCAACAATGGGGGAAATGTCCAGAAAAAAATTCTTCTTAAAGGAAATGTCAATAGGGTAGAAGGATCTTTGGAATTAGATGCCAAAATAACATATATATCAAAAAGGTTAGAAGCTTTATAACTGAGTCAATCTAGTTACGAAATTGAACACAAGTCGTTTTGGGAAGGACAGACTGTTGAAGAGAAATCCCATGCTCTTTATAATAACATTAGATTTGATAGCCGTCATAAGTTTGACCCATATTCAGAAACCTATAACCCGGGTTGGAGAAACCATCCAAACCTTTCTTGGTGAAAGGGCCAGAGTCAAGGTCAGTCTAGTAACTCTCAGGTTCCCCCACGTTTTGGATATACTATGAATCATTCAGGACCAGCACAATTTCAGGGCCCTTTAGATAAGAAGATCATGAGTTTAGAAGAGTCTTTCACTATGTTATCTCAGAACACTACTAAGTTTCAGCAATCGGTTGAACAAAGTTTACAGACTAATAATAAGATTGCACAGGAAAACAAACAAGCTATTTCCGATCTTTGAATCCAGGTTAGTCAGATAAATGAATCTTTGAGAGAAAAAGGTAAGTTTCCTAGTCAAACGCAACCCAACACTAGAGGAGTTCATGAGTTATGTTCTGGTGAGAAATCATCAAATCATGTGAATTCAACTAAAACCCTTAGGAGTGGTAGATTGTTAGAGAACAAGGTAACCATGCCCGATAGTGAACATGCTGTAGTTCACCCTTCTGAGTCTGTAGCTAAAGAGACTGATAAAGTCTCTAAAGAGTCGAATGCGGTTCCCGCTAAGCCCGATTTTGTGCCCAGAGCCCCATTCCTACAACTTCTAGTACCAACTTGGAAGGAATCCAACTTTAATGATATATTAGAGATTTTTAAGAAAGTCATCATCAATCTTCCTTTATTATATGCAATTCGACAGATTTCTACTAATGCCAAGTTCCTTAAGGATCTTTGTACACGAAAACGAAAGCTTAGTGTACAGAAAAAAACCTTTATAGCTAGTCATGTGAGTTCAATTATCCAGAACAACACAGCTCCTAAGTACAAAGACCCAGGTTCCCCTACCATTTTTTGCACAATAGGTAACTACCGTGTAGAGAAAGCGTTACTCGACTTAGGAGCTAGTGTGAACTTACTTACATACCATGTGTACCTCCAGCTAGGACTTGGTGACTTAAAACCTACCCAGATAACACTTCAGTTAGCTGATAGGTTTGTGAAAATTCCTCGTGGTATTGTCGAGGATGTCTTATTGAGGTCGATAGGTTTATTTATCCTATGGATTTTTACCCTAGATACCAAACCTGTCCTTGACCAGAAAACCAGATACCTGTGATATTAGGTCGCCCGTTTTTAGGTACATATAATGCTATCATTAACTGTCGAAATATTATTATGAATTTATCTTTTGGTAATATGACTATTGAGTTAAATATTTTCAATATTAGTAACCAACCCCCTGATCTAGATGACACGTGCATTAAAGAGGGGAACATGATAGGAACATTATTTCAGAAGTCATTACCAAACATCTTATCCGAAGATCCATTAGAGAGTTGTCTATCCCATTTTTGCTTATATTTTGACGATGATAGCACCATTGATCAAGTGAATGCTTTGTTAGACTCTACCCCAGTGTTATATACTAATAGTTGGAAAGCTAAGTTCGAACCACTACCAGTTTCTAATTCTACCTTAATTCCTTCTTTAGAAGAGCCTCTGAAGTTGGACCTCAAACCATTACCAGATACTCTGAAATATGTATTTTTAGGCCCATATGAGACTTTGCATATAATTGTAGCATCTGACTTGGATAGTGAATCAGGAAAGTAGGCTAGTGACCGTACTTGAAGACAAAAAGGAAGCTTTAGGTTGGACCTTAACAGACATTAAAGGTATAAGTCTTACTGTTTGTATGCATCAGATTCATTTGAAGGATGTCATCAAACCTTCTAGAGAGATTCAACGTCGACTGAACCCTAACATGAAAGAAGTAGTTCGAACTAAGGTGATTAAGTTGTTAGATGCAGGTATTATCTACCCCATTTAATACAGTAAGTGGGTCAGCCCCGTTCAGGTTGTTCCCAAGAAATTAGGTATTATTGTAGTCCAAAATGATAACAATGAGTTAATCCCAACCTGAGTGACCACGGGGTGGCGTGTTTCTATTGAATATAGAAAACTGAATAAGGTCACAAGGAAGGACCACTTTCCCCTTCCTTTCATCGACCAAATGCTTGAGAGATTAGCTGGACATAGCCATTATTGCTTGCTAGATGGTTTTTCTGGTTATAATCAGATTGTTATTGCCCCAGAAGACCAAGAGACATGTAACTTTTACCTGTCCCTTTGGTACCTTTGCATATAGACGCATGCCTTTTGGGTTGTGTAATGCACCCGCTACTTTTCAGCGTTGTATGATGAGCATATTTTTTTACATGGTAGAACGGTTTTTAGGAGTCTTTATGGATGCTTTTTCAGTATTTGGGTCATCTTTCGATGAGTGCTTGCATCATTTGACATTTAATGGTTCGATCAAGAATTTTTTTAGGGCATTTTGTATCTTCTAAGGGTATAAAGGTACACAAAACCAAAGTTGACCTTATTAAGACTTTACAGGTTCCTAAAATTATCTGAGATGTTAGGTCATTCTTAGGGCATGCAGGTTTTTATCGTCGATTCATTAAGGATTTTAGCTTGATGACCTCTTTGCAATTTGCTTGCAAAAGATGTTAAGTTTTTCTTAGATGATACTTGTTTAGAGGCTTTCGGGAAGCTTAAGATTTTGCTCACTACCGCCCCCATAGTCAGGAACCTAACTGGAACCTACCTTTTGAGATCATGTGTGATGCTTTAGATTATGCTATTGGTGTTATGCTAGGTCAGCAAGAAAACAAACTACTTCATGTGATTTACTATGCCAGCAAAACTATGAATGATGCCTAACTGAACTATACCACCACAGAGAAGGAATTTTTAGCCATTGTTTTTGCCTTAGACAAGTTTAGATCATATCTCTTAGGTTCTAAGGTCATAGTCTTTATTGATCATGCTGCTTTGGAGTATCTTCTGTCCAAGAAGGATACTAAACCTTGATTGATTAGATTGATCCTTTTGTTACAAGAATTTTCTCTAAAATTAGAGAAAACAAAGGTGCAGAAAATGTAGTGGGAAACTATTTGTCTAGGCTTGTTGTGGAGTCCCCTGATGATTCCCCTCCTGTGAGGGATAATATTCCTGATGAACAACTTTTCCTTGTTTCCTAATTACCTTGGTATGCGAATATAATGAACTATCTTGTTACTAGTCGAATGTCCCAACATTGGGGTAAACAAGATCGTTTTAGGTTTCTAGCCGAGGTTAAGCATTTATTTTGGGATAATCCTTATCTGTTTAAGTATTGTCCAGACCAGATTATTAGAAAATGTGTGTACCTGAGAGTGACCGGTCCATTATTATTTCCTTTTGTCATGATCAGGCTTGTGGGGGTTATTATACTACTAAGAAAACCACTGCTAAGATATTGTAGTGTGGATTTTACTGGCCTTCGTTGTTTAAAGACACCCACTGTTACTGTGTTACTTGTGAGCGCTGCCAGAAGTTAGGAACCATATCCCGTAGAAATATGATGTATTTGAACCCTATTTTAGTTATTGAGGTCTTTGATTTGTGGGGCATTGATTTTATGAGTCATTTTCCTAATTCTTTTAGTTATTTTTATATCCTTGTCGCTGTAGACTATGTGTCTAAGTTGGTTGAGGCGGTTTCGTATAGAAAAAATGACCACAAGGTTGTGGTCCAGTTTTTGAATGATAAGATATTTGCACGTTTTGGTACACCGCGAGCTATAGTTAGTGATGAAGGGTCCCACTTTTGTAATCGACCGTTTAGGCTGTTGATGAAGAAATATGGTATTATCCACAAAGTAGCTACCCCATATCACTCAAAAACTAGTGGTCAAGTAGAAGTTTCCAATAGGAAGATTAAATATATCTTAGAGAAAACAGTTAATCAATCGGAAAGAGTGGTCGTTGAGGCTTACCGATGCCTTATGGGCTACCGTATTGCGTTTAAGACCCCCATTGGAATATCACCTTATCGTCTAGTTTTTGGAAAGGTATGTCACCTACCCGTCGAGTTAGAACATAGAGCATATTGGGTTGTAAAACAACTTAATTTTCGCTTGACAAGGAAAGAGATCACATGAAACTCTAGCTCAAAGAGTTGGAAAAGAGTTTTGGATATGCATACGATAGTGCTAAGGAGTATAAGAACAAAATAAATCTTGTGCATGATAGAAATATTTTAAGAAAGTCACTTAATCTATTCATGTGATTGTGGTTTGTTAGATTCCGAGTATCATGGTCCATTGTACAACTTTCTGAGTAGTGCTTTGTTTTCTTATATATGAATTTTAGTACGCTTGAGTGCAAATTCGTGTACAACAATTGGATTCAAAAACAGTGTAATTCCTCCCATAGCCAAGGAAGATAGTAGCCAACTAAATAGCATGTTTAGTTTCTACCTCCAATCATTCACAAGTAGCTAAAAAATTAGAGTAAAGCTTTTGTGGGTACACCTCTTGTAAACCCTCCCGAGACAACACTCGTCCACTAGGGCCACCTATGGGTTTAAAGGCTTGTTTCACATGCTAAGTGCAACCGCGATGCCTGTAACAGTGAGTTAGGACTTTTATTTTCTAGATTAGATTTGCTCGAGGACTAGCACATAATAAGTTTGGGTGTATTTGATACACACATTTTTGAAATTAGTATTAGGAACTAAATCTAAAATCAACCTTCACAAGTCTTGAACGAATCTTACTTATCACTTTCTAAAACACATCAATTTTGGCACGCCAACGCAGACGCCGACTTGTTTTTAGGTTTAGAGTTTCAGATTTAATTTTTGGTTTTGTTTTTGTTTTTACTAGTATTTTTATTTTTAGATTTTTATTATTTTGTTATATTTTACGTTTCTTGAGTATTTATTTTTTTGCTACAGGTTTTGTATTTTGGATCGAAAAGAAATTGGTCCAAAGATTTTGGTGATTAAAGATTTGGAGTTAAAGTTAAAGCTAAAAGAATGGAAAAGAAGACAACGAATTTTATTTTTAATTAGATTTTATTTTTATTTTATTTTTTTTGATTTTATTTGTTTCTCTTTTTAGAAAATTGTATTATGAAATTTTTATTATTTCTTTAATTTTTCTTTTGTTTTTGGACATTTTTGGACTTAATTTTTTTGGGGAATTGGGACATTATTATTATTTTTAAACCCTAGGGAAGGGTAACTTAAATATAAACTGCAACAGGGAAGGACGACAATTACGATATTGTCTCAGCCCCTCGGGTGCGTACACTGACACAGGAGTCGGTGGTCCGAGTCGACTACAACCGATTCATCCCCCGTCTAGTACGGGAGGTAAGATTCGATCAACCCACGAATCCCCTGCAAGTGGGTTTACTGTATTCCTTCGTATGCATATATGTTGAGGAACTGAATACAAATTTATTTTCTAGTAAAGGGAAATGAATGGCTATATAAGATAAGGACTCGAATTTCATCACCGTTTCCTTCTTGTATGCTATAGGAACACGTTACTTAACACGAACCTAATCCTTAAAATTTGAATAAAAAGAAGACAGATAGAAAACCCTTCTTTTGAGATCCCAGTTATCTAGGCAAGAATAAAATCATCTTGAATGCTAGATTTACACAATTATTATAAATTAAATCTCTTGATATTGTTTTTAGGTGGAATCCTTAGTCCCAGTTTCTCTATAATATTAAAATCAACTTTTAATTGAAATTAGTATTAGGAATTAAATCTAAAATCAACCTTCACAAGTCTTGAACGAATCTTACTTATCACTTTCTAAAACACATCAAGAATCTAAGTATATCTTCTTCTACTCTTAAAATTTAAATTATGCATATATAATTATTGAAAGCATGTTGTCACCATCTAGTGCTTACTGTGCAACATTACTGTTCCTTACTAAGCAGGGGACTTAATGTAGATGGTGAATTTTTGACGAGGGCTAAAATTATAAAATTTCCCTTTTGCTAAGCAACAAGAATATTTATATACAAGTGCAGGTTCTTTGTAAACATTCTAAATTGGCCTTGTAGCCTCCTCAATACTCATAATATTCATGCCATATTAAACCATGTCAAGTCGCATATATTCCACGGTTGAATTCCTTGAACTTGCCTCGAATGCGCATCGATATTCTAGCAACATCCATTAAACTTGGGAATAGCTAATGCTTAAAACCTGAAATATATTATATCTTAATGCTTCATTCGCAATGAATGCACCTCAAATTGCTCTTCTGAACTTAAAATATGCTACTTTAGCACCTTGCTTAGCTATAAGCCATAAATAATGCGCCACTCCTCTTGGATGCGCCACAGCTGAGAAACAACGCCATAAAAGATGCATTGAACCTCTCATCTCGGCTAACCCTATCATTTTCTTATGTTAGCGCCAAGTTAGCACTAGCTATTTGGCTTAGCGCCACATTGGCATCAATTAACCACAATAGCGCTAAAAACGCTAACTTTCCTGGTGATGAACCCTAGCACCTGAGAGATGCTAACTAACCTAAAATGGTCTTAGATAGCACATTTTAGCCTATTAAGGGCCTTAGACAATCTATCACCACCTGGGAACCTAAACCCTAGCACCAAAATGCTAACCCTAATTCTAGCGCCAAATGTGCTAACCCTAGTGGCCAAATGCCCCTCCAAAGCCGCGTCCCGAGCTCCTTGATTCCCATGGATTCTCCTTGACGCTCATGGATTCTCCTTGACGCCCTTGGATTCACCTTGGCGTCATTGCCTTCTTCTTGGTGCCCTTGGCTCCAATGCGTCCCTAGCAATAGCTCATGTACGCCATAGCTCATTCGCATCCCCTAGATAGTCTTAGTGTCCTAGGCTCCTCAGCGCCCTTGGGTCCTATGCGTACCCAGCAAAATCCCAATACGCCTCTAAGGCTAGTGCATCCTTAGCTTCTCCCGTGCTCAAAGGATAGTACGGCTCCAAGGATAGTACGGCTCCAAGGCCAACACGTCCCCAAGGCTAGCGCGTCCCAAACCATGCCTAGTGCGTCCCTAGTGGCTAGCGTGTCTTTTCCATTTCCAATATGCCGCTAGCCATGTATAGTACGTCTCTGAGTGATGACCATGGCTAGCGCGCCCTTTGCTTAGTGTAGCCATGCTTAGCGACTTAGCCACAAGCATATTTATGTTAAAACCTTAGATTTAACTATACAATTGAAGGGCTAACTTCAAACCTTCTTGGTACTGACCTCCTATCCCTAGGAAAATTAATATTTACTAGAGGTTGTGCATATTGGTCTTATTCCTGAGACGTTAGCATATTAGCCTTTTATATAAAAGAGCTAGCACATTCTTATTTGTGCTAAGTAGCTAGTGTTAGCTTTGCTAGTTACTTTACTCAGAAATATGACTTTCTTCTCAATATGGGTTTTAAATTGAGTCTTATACGGATTCCACAGGTCTCCTTGCTCAAGGAGTCCTCTACAACATTTATCCTCAAATGCCTCTCAGACTTACAAAAAGTCGCTTCTGAGCTAATACTTAGCCATTAAATATGCCACATTACTTTCAAGAAAGCACATGGCCACTGGACTTCCCAGACTCGACACTAATCAGTCTGACTATTTTAATTCAGTGAGTCACACAACTTGTGTCATTGACTTAACAAGTCATTTGATTTGACTTGACTTAATCAAAATAATAGTGGCTTATAACTCCACTATTTACACGACATATCAAATCCAACATGGGGGGATTCTCATTGGGGTATTGGTCTGGTGGTCTACGACATCATGGGTGGTGGTACCACCTCCACGAACAATAAAGTAACAAGAAATGGGCGGTTACAAAGCAGTTGAGAAGATGAGGAGTAGTGGTCAGACAGGTCTTCCCTACTTTCCGGGCACCACCCAACTACAATCTCCATTATCATCACTTCTCCACCTCTCCCTAACATCCACGACTTACGATAAATCAGTGTGTCTCCTATGAACTATAAATAGATGATTCTCATCTATTCGAAAGAAGACAGAAACATACAACAGACAAGATTTTCAGTTTGGAGAAACAAAACCTACAGAATCAGTGATTCCTCTCAGAGAACCATTTCTTCCCCATACATTATCACACTGATATTTTCTCAACCTTCCTTGCTTTCCTCTCTTAAGACCTACCCAAATCCTTTCCATCTTTGTAATTGAAGTAGGACGTGAATGTCCATTTATTGGTTTAGGCTCGTTCTGTTCGAGCTTGACCTCTCGAACCTACATGGAAGTACCCTTTCGCAGTACATTGTTTTTACCCTAAAAAATGGTGATTTTCAGGATACTTACGGTTGGGTTGAGCTAAGCATTTCTTGGCCATAAGTGAGCATGAGTTTCACTTTTCTTTCCTCCACCGTTTCAGTCGTATCTCTTTCCATTGACGTCCGATTAACCTCATTATTTTTGCGTTGCTTCGTGTTTCAATTCTCTTCAAGATGATGATAAGAAATTCTGGATTTTAACGAGTAGAATTTTGTATTTTTCCCTTATCCATTGGTAGACTTCAATTCCTTTATCATTTTAAGCACTTTGCAACTCCTTTTTGGATGATTCACCTATATGACACATAAGATAGAAAACAAGAGTATTAAAAAGTAATATGCAAGATTTATACCTAAAAAAAGTATTAATTTGATACTAAAAACATGTGAATTAAGCATTTATCAAATTCCCCCATACTCAGCTTTTGCTAGTCCTCGAGCAAACTACTATTTAAACTAACCTAAACTAAACTAAACTAAAATACAAAAACTCTCTTTCGTTAGGATACAGTTACACTTAGCATGTGTAACAAGCCTTTAAACCCCTAGGTGTCCCTAGTGGACGAGTTATAGTCTCGTGAGGGTTTACAAGTGGTATATCCATAAAACCTACTCCAATTTCAAAGTCACAAGCATCAAAGAGCTATGAGGAAATAAAGTTTTTGAAAACTAATAATAAAAAATTAGAAATGTTAAAGAACATTATTCTCATGTTGAACTATTGATTTAGGAGAAAACCAACCATATGAAAGAATTCAGCCTCAAGAGCGATCGAATAAGCATTTCGCCTCGAATTCTGCCTCGCCAATAGGGTTTTATAAAATTGCACCTAAAAGACGCACTTTATGGTTCTCATGTGTGCATGCATGAGTGAAAAGAGAAATCTTGCACACGTTGAATGGTGGGAAGAAAAAGAAAACTTCATAATTATATTTTGTTATCCCATAAAAACGTGGGACGAAAATATTTTTTTTTTATGATCTCTAAGAAAGGAAATCAACCATTATGTGAGGATGAGAATGCTTACTTACCTTTTCACAGAAAATAGAAACGTCTTCGGCTTCGGCTTCAACTATTGATGATAAACTCTTGAACTTTGTAGAACCTTGACAATTGTAACTCTTTTCCTCCAATTTTCTTGTTGTTTGGAACTTTTTTATAGATTTCTTTTTCTTCATGGCCATATTGAATGAATACAAAAAGAACTATACGCTAAAGAAATAAAATTACTATATGGCATATATATGCTAAATTGAAATACAAACTAACAAATGAAACTAAAATGTCCGTGAGAAAAGGACCTTACCACTTGATTCTTTACAACTTGTATTGTGTCGGTATCATAAACTTCACAAAAAATTCACATATTTTACTTTTCCTTTGCTCTTGTACATAATTTTTCAACATGTATATAGAATTCTTGATCCTCTTTTTGTTGATTTCAAACCTTGATTGTATTCAAGTTTCTTCGTGATTTTGATGCCGCTCCGCTCGTTGATGATAACGTGTTTCTATTGCTGCTATGTCGAGTGAATGGTACTGACTTCAAACAAGACTACAAGATAGAGTTAGCAACTCTGATGACACCCTCATGATTGATGGAATTAGCACTCAAGAGATCAAAAAATAGTGTTGAAGGGGTGCGAGGTTGGGTAGATCATCATTCTACCTGGAATTTGCGCAGATGAAACACTTTAAACGGAAAATATTGAAGGTTTGGTGCCTCACTCATATATGAGTAGTCTCCACTAATGATTGATCAGCTTCTCTAATATTATATTTTTTCTGCACCTAATTCACCACTCGCAGTTTAAGTTTTTTTTTGTCGACTATTATCTGCCAACAATTAAGAAACCCGAATATAGTTCTCTAATACATCTAAGTTCAGTTATTTCGGTAAGATCTCCGTATGTAAACTTAGCTATATGTATACTAAGTGACTCTAGAAATATCTAAAAGTTGGAGGTTTTCATGCAAATATGTACAAAAAGTTTAAAAAATTTACGTACAAAAGTGAAAACTCTAAGTAAAGACTAAAACCTCGATATGCGAAATACTCCCTCACACTTAATCTTTACATTGTACTCAATGTACATTAACTCCTCCAATATAAAATCAAGATGGGAAATTCCTAATATTATTATTAAAAATTAAAATTAAAAGATAAAAATACGAAAGCAATGGGTTGCCTGCCATTCAACGCTTACTTTATCGTCCTCATCCTGACTGTCTTGTTAGCGTCCGTACACCAATAATATAAAAATATGGGGATCCATCCGAATAACAATTTGCAGTTCTAATAACAACTTCACACAATGATTTAGATAAAAGATAAATAATGAAATTGTTATTTTAGCACCCACACTTAGTTTTTTCTACACTTGGAAGTGTATAAAGAACATTGAACAAGGGAACTTCCTTGGGTTCTTCTCGGTGAACTGCACAGTGCTAGAATCAAACATATCTACTGGCGGATATTTAGAAGAAAACTAACTCTTAAGAATTTCAGTCGTAAAAATTCCAACCCTAAGTGACGTAGCTCCTTAAAAATCGTATTAACAACTCTTTGGGGAATTATTTCGATATATACAAAGGATTAGAACTATGCAAAGGATTTGACAAACCTTTCACGACCTCTTGTATTACGGGGTCCTCATTTATTCTTAAATAAATCCAATGAATTATTTACCTCATGTATATCGTGGTCCTCTATCAAACTCTTTAAGAGACATTGTTCATCAGAATCTGCTTCAACCGAAATCTCAGCATCATTATAATCCTTGGCAAGCTTAATTGGTTCTTCTACGAAATTAATCAATTTGGTCTTATTCTAAATCATCGTCTCTTGAACAATCTCGCCATTAGAAACAGGGTCCTCTTCAAGAAAATTTTTCTCGGTGCATACCCCAAGATCTTCGTTTGAGTACGTTACACCATTTATAACAATAGATAGGTTATACCAAATCTCCTCCTTTTACATAGGTGAATGATCATTATTATGATCCAGACTTGGAATAACTTCATCATTGTTACAAGAAAATTTGAAAGCTTCTCATCGTTAGAATCGTCATCAGAATTTTCGTCAACTTCAAAAAATTTATTATCCCAACAACGTTGGAATTTCATCTGCATGACCCTATTAATTTTATGAAGAATTTCCTATGATGCTCCATTTTCTTCCAGTTGATCGTGTTGTTTAGAGATTTTTCTGATGTTAATACGTTTTCTATCATTATTCACAATAGAGTCTCTAGACCACATCTCTTCCCTTTTAATGTGCGAACGCTAAAAAATATGAGAAATAAGAGTGGGTCTAGATGTACTAGCATAAGTTTTTAGTTTCAAACTCTCTGACATTTGTACATTTCTAGAAAACAACTGATTATAAGTATAAATATCCTCCCATCCCTATAATTGTTCACTTATATACCCGCTATAAGGTTGTTGGTATGTATGAGAATAGTCATATGGTTCTGTGGGGTATTGGTCATAACCAAAGGATTGGTTTTGATTATACCCATGGTATGGTTGGTAGTTCTCATAAGAGTGAGATTGAAAACCATATTGATTAACACCATTATATGTTTGATCTTGTGCACCGTACATGTTATTTCCAAATGGAAACATGACGACTCACAAAAAAAACGTAAGAACTACTAAAACCTAAAAAAAACAAAAAAAAAAACAAAAAAAATACTTACAACCTGTTTTCAAAATTTACCTTCCACTTTTGACGAGCGGATAATACCTTCAACTAGTTGTTAACACCATGAAAACCTAAAAATCTGAAAGCACTAAAAAAAAGGTAAAAAACTAATAAAACAAGCTAAAAAAAAAATAACAAATCAATTAGCGACTGCTCCCCGGAAGCGGCGCCAAAACTTGATGCATGTCATAAGTGTAAAAAATTAATCAATATATTCCCCTAATTAACTAGTAATATAGAGGTAGTAAGTATCGTTCCCGCAGAGAGCTATGTAATTGATATGTTACTTGGATTAGCAAAACCGTAACAAATGTAAATACTAAGAAGGGGGTTCTATTGATTAATTAACTAAATAAAAAGACAATAGAAATAAAGAGATGACTAAGGAGTCATTCGTCGTTACCAAGCGTTAACTCAAGTAGTATACTTATCTATCTATCGTTAGAATTATTCATAAACAGCCGTAGAATGACATCTAGATCAATGTTATCCCCAAAGCTCCTTTTATCACTGGATACAGAAGTTCTAAACTACCAGATTCTATTCGTATGAACCACTAAGTAGTAAATCACTCAAGGTGTAACTCAATCGAACATTTTAGGCTTTGTGAATTTAGGTTGATCCTAGTAGTTAAACACTTAGACCAAGGTCCACTTGCTGGTGTTATGTTCACTCGCTATTGCTCCACAGAATACCTCTACAAGGTCTCGTGATTTCTACTTATATAGATCGTTGTTTGACTATGAAATTTATCTCACAAATCTCTACTACCATTAGTATGATCAATAGATTAATCCAGTTGTACACTTGAACAATCTAGAAAATCAATCATAAACCTTTAGATATAGTGAAAACAAACGATAATTAAAACTCTAAACAAACTTGTATAACTAAAAAAGATTTATATCTAGAATATTGAATTCATCAAAAGAATTAGCTACTCATATTACAAAGAATAATGGTCTCCCCCTAAAGGGGTAAACCATAGGTTTAAGATGTATGAGATTGTAGTATGAGAGGTAAGAGATTGTGTAGAGATCCCTCAAAGTGATGATATTGTTTGATCCTTAGATGTCTTCTTTGATAGCCTTAAATGCTTGACCCTCAAGTCTCCTCTCCTTTTAGGGTTTAGAATCCTATTAGAACTAAGTTTCCTTATTTTCTAATTTTAGGGTTTGAAATCCTTCCGGGACCGTGTTTTACTCGTTTTAGAAGTCCATAAATGTGACAAGTAGTCTGCCTACGACTAGGAATTCATACCACAACCTAGCCATAACTAAATATGAGTTTTTGGGTGATTTTTAGGGTTACTTACGGATTGGTCGAGCTAAGCATTTCCTGGCCGTAACTGAGCCTGAGTTTCACTTTTCTTTCCTCCATCGTTTCGGACATAACTCCTTCATCCGACGTCCGATTAACCTCATTCTTTTTGCGTTGGCTTCGTATTTTAATTATATTCAAGATGATAATAATAAATTTTGGATTTAAATGAGTTGAATTTAATCTTTGTCCCTTCTCCATTGGTAGATTTCAATTCCTTGCTCATTTTAAGCACTTTACAACTTCTTTTTGGATGATTCACCTAATATGACACATAAGATAAAAAACAAGAGTAATGAAAAGTAATATACAATATTTATAACTAAAAAAATATGGATTTGATACAAAAAATATATGAATTAAGCACTTATCAATAACCCGGTTGGTTCAAACGATAAATCATATAAACGCATACTATTCAGAAAAACCTATTATTGTTTTAATGCTACATATATGAAGAGAATTTTCATTTTGGTTATGTCATAAAGAACTACCTTGATAATGTAACAGTTCGAAGACTTCTCTGTAGTCCGTCAATAGAATCGCCTGCTTAACATTTATCGACCACATCAATTAACATCAGAAAGTGAAAAAGTTATTCCACAACGGAATAAATAAAAATTGTGTCCACACATGTTCTTCATTCAAAACACTAATCATTTTCTTCTTGAACTCATTCGAGCTTTATTGTATTCATTCATACATATATGAGATAGAAAATATGAAAGAGAAGAACAATAAAATAGTCAACATTACCTTCATGTAAGTATCTAAATCTAGATCTGGAACAATCCATGCCTCCTTTTCTCTTCGACAGACCTCCATCATAATATCTACATACGCAGAAAAAACAACTTCCCCTATAGTAGAAAAAACTACTTCCCCTGTAGTAATTGGTTGCTTGACCAATTATTCATGGAAATAGACTCAACATCTCAACTACGAAAATTTAAACAATAACAATTTTCTTTCAAACATTTTCACAAACACTTTCAGTGCATTCTTTGGTATAGGCAGAAATGAGTAATTGTGAGTTTTTAAAATCCTTATTTCATGTCCTTCCTTGTAGAGAATCAAGATTCAACATAAACCCAATGTTCTAATCACATTCAACTTCTAAAACACACCATAACTTGCACCTTTTAACCGTACATCATACGACAAGAACTGCCATTTCATCTCCGTTGTTTACTGTCTATCCTCGAATTCAAAACCTTCCTTAATCTTCATATTTCTCAAATATAACAGACTGTCCAATCTCGTCTTCTATTACTTCACAGCATTGACCTATCTCTAATTCTTGCTCGTTTTCTTCAATGATTCTGAACACCATACTAACACATCAGTCTTATCTAACACATCATTCTTATTTGTCCATCGTCCATGGAAGAAACAGTTCTTCATTCTCCATATTCTCCCTAACTCACAAAACCCTTGGTACACAACCATATACCCTCGAAAAAGAAGTTATCTCAAACAAAAGATAACTGGAAGGTAACCCTAATATAATTCTAATGAATTCTATCAGAAATCAAGGTCTCTATCATCATGATGTGGCAATGGCACACCAAAAATCGAGGGCTACTTATGAGTCCACATCTTTCTAATTGGTAAAGTGTGGGTGCTCTATTCAGAGTTACTAGGTTATCAAAAAAATTTGGTTGAAATCATAGTTATTGGGTTTTCAAGAACCATAAAAGAACTTCTCCTCTCTTCTCATCGATTTATAAATTTTATTTCACACGAATCGGAAATCAATATGTTTCTGAAGTCTGATTTCTCTCTGTGTAAAAATACGTGGTGGAAGCCACTGAGGAAGAAGAAGAGATACAATTGACGAATTAATGTACAAATTAGAAGATTGGTATTGCATGTTGGGTGAATCGCTCACTCTTTTTAACAACTCCTTTATCGAGGCTTTTCATCTCTTCTAATCACTTTGTTTGAGCATCCTTTATAACATAACGGGCCCACTATGTATCTAATATTTAGTGTGAACCACAACCACAGATTTATATACCCAATGGACAAACTCTGCCCTTCTCTATATCTCCCATACATCAAAACAACAAATCGAGACCACTCTTTGTCTTCTACAAAATAAAATCTTGGCCCTTCTTTATCTAAGGTAAGTTGTCCAAACTTTGTTTTATAATCTTACAGGGGTGTATTGGATCCGAATTTATTTGGATAACTAAATATCCTCTGAATTCTTAGATATTCAATTAGAATTTATATGGAATCACTAAATATCCATGGTATTCAATTTGGATTATTTTAGATACCATAAATCTCCTAAGTATTCAATTAGTATTAGATATTTACGGATTTTTAATGATTCAATATATGTATTAGGATTCTCTAGGATATTTTTAAGCAAAATGTATATAAAATTATCATCCACCAATCTCGACCAAGACCACAAGATTTTCATGGATTTTTACGGTAGACATATATTGCTAAAACAAAATAAACACTCCTCTATCTGTCTAAGCAAGACAAGGTATATAATATTCGGAATTATTTTTTATTGTGAATTTTCATGTTTGATTAACATTCTACTAATCTGTTACATTTAATTTAAAGTATTTGAAAGAACTTTGAAGGTTCTCAGAGAAAGCAGAAAATGGAGAATGCTGTTAATGGAAGAAAGCCTTTATTGATGTAAAACTTGACATTGTCAGATGTCAGATACATGGCTTATAAAGCCTGTTAACATACACTACAGTATGTTATCCTACACTCACAATGGCACACACTATACCCACACATGTGGTTAATGTACACTACAACTTGTTTCTAACATTCCCCTTCAAGCTCTGTGGCTGCAAGATACATGAGCTTGGATAATAGAAAACAAAAAGTAGTGGTGCATAGTCCCTTGGTGAAAATATCTGCCAGCTGCTGGCTGGTTGGAACATAGACTATCCTCAATAACTCTTGAGAAACCAATTCTCTTACAAAATGATAATCCACCTCTATATGCTTTGTTCTTACATGGAATACTAGATTGCAGGCTAGACTTGATGCACTTTGATTGTCACAATAGAGGACCATTGATTGACTTAGTGGTAGATGAAGCTCCCTTAATAAGTACGAAATCCACGGCAACTCAGATGATGCAACATCTAATAATTTATACTCTGCTTCTGCTGAGCTGCGTGAAATTATGGGTTGCTTCTTTGATGACCAAGAGACTAAAGATTGACCAAGAAATACTGCATACCCACTTGTTGAACGTCTGGTATCTGGACATCCTGCCCAATCTGAGTCTGAATATGCACTGACTACCCCAATATCTCCAGCAGTTAGTGTAATTCCAGAGCCAATGGTTCCTTTCAAATACCTCAGTATTCTCTTCACTAACTGGAAATGCAAGTCAGAAGGTGTATGCATGAACTGTGATACATAGTTCACTGCATAGTTAAAATCTGGTCTTGTCATAGTAAGGTATTGTAATCCCCCTACCAAGCTTTTGTAAAGTGTTGGTGAAACCATTGTTGTTCCCCCATAAACTGACAACCTTGGACCAGATGCAACAGGAGTTGTGCAAGACTTGCAATCCAACATCTCAGCTTTTTCTAGCAGTTCAACAGTATACTTCTGTTGGGTGAGTAGAAGTATACCTGTCTGTCTTGCTTTACTGCATTCAATGCCCAAAAATAAAGATAGTGGCCCTAAGTCTTTCATGCAAAACTCATGGATCAGGACATTTATGAACTCATGGACTGAAGTATCTGAGGATCCTGTAAGTATTATATCATCTATGTATAGTAACAAAATCATCATCTCTGAAACTGTTCTATAGATGAACAATGAGTTATCACATGTAGACATGACAAATCCTTTATCCAGTAAAAAACTGATGAACCTTGTAAACCAAGCTCTTGGAGCTTGTTTTAGGCCATATAGAGACTTCTTAAGATGACACACATGTGTTGGATGATTAGAAAACACATATCCATGTGGTTGTTCCATGTACACATCCTCATCCAGAAAACCATGTAGAAAGGCATTGGAGGCATCCAATTGTTGTAACATCCATCTGCTGCTCAAAGCTATAGTGAGTACACACCTTATAGTTGTAGGTTTCACCACTGGACTAAAAGTCTCTGCATAATCCACTCCATCTTGCTGTAAATACCCTTTTGCAACAAGTCTAGACTTGTATCTCTCTACTGTTCCATCAGACTTCAGTTTTACTTTGTAGACCCATCTGCATCCAAGTACATTCATCCCTTCTACATATGGTATTAGTGTCCAAGTGTTGTTATCCATCAAAGCTTTATATTCTTTATCCATAGAAAGTACCCATGTAGGATCTTTACTGACTTGTTTAAATGTTTTTGGCTCCATTGGTGTTTGTAACACAGATAAGAATGCACTAGAAATTGAATGATGTGTTGAGCAATGTGCTACAAAATTAGATGGCAAAACTTTCTGTTTGTATATTCCATTTCTTGATCTTGTTTGCATTCTTGAAATATGTGGTTCTTCTGTATTCACTGGGTTTGTCTTAGGTACTTGAGTTGGAGGATCTTGAAGAATATTTGTTGATGGTTGAGCAATGGGTAGATTAACAGAGATAGTTAATGATTCACATGAACTGTCTTGAGTTTGAATATGTTCATTTGAAACAATCTGTGTATGTGTAGAATCAGCAAAAGGGAAGCTCTCTTCATTAAAGGTCACATGTCTTGAAACAAAAACCTTCTTTGTTGCATTGTCATAACATTTATAACCTCTATATAAAGAGCTGTAACCCAAGAAGGTGCATTTGAAAGATTTTGGAGATAATTTGTCCTGCCTAAAAGAAGACATATTTGGATAGCAGCTACAACCAAATATCTTGAACAAGCTATAATCTAGAACTTCATTATACAACATCACAAAAGGTATTTTGTATCCCAAGACTTTGGATGGAAGTCTGTTTATAATGAATGTTGATGTGAGGTAACTGTCATACCAGAAATTTTTTGGAACTCTAGCTTGGAATGAAAGAGTATTTCCAACCTCAGTAATATGTCTAATCTTCCTCTCTGCAATACCATTCTGTTGGGGTGTTTTAGGACAGGAAATTCTCAAACTTATACCACATTGTTCTAGAAAACTTCTAAAAACACCTTTGACCAGCTCATATGCACCATCACACTGGAAACAAACTATTGCAGTAGATAAAAGCTTCTCATTATGTAGTTTGAAGTGTTTAAAACAGTTAAGAGCTTCATCCCTTGTTGTTAGTGGATATATCCAGTGAAAACTACTATACTAATCCACAAAAAGAATGAAATATCTAAAGCCTTCTAAAGATGTAACTGGTGCTGGACCCCAAATATCACAATGTATAAGATGTAATGGTGTAACAGATACTCTTTTTGATGAGCTGAAAGGCAGTTTTGTATGTTTTCCTAATTGACACTCATGACAAAATGTAGCTAAGTTTTGATCTGTAAACTGTATGGATGGAATGACTGACAATTTCTTTAAAATCAAAGGAGATGGATGTCCTAACCTTTTGTGCCACATTGAAGGAGAAGCAAGGATTGAAGTAAAAGCTTAGTTGGAGGTAGTGCTGTCTGGATTGGATATAGTTTCTTGCAAACTGTACCTTCTGCAACTACTTCATCATTTGCTAAATCTTTGATATTGTATCCCCATGGATACATGTTGAAAGATACATTGTTATCCTCACAGAATTGTGAGACACATATCAGATTATGTATCAGTAATGGTACCAATAGAACATTTTTCAAACTGAATTCTGAATTTTCCAGTGTTAACATTGCTTCACCTATTGCAGTAATTTGAAGATATTTTCCATTCCCAATCATCACCTTATTAGCACCTGAATAGGGCTTGCAATCATGTAATATAGCAACATTACTTGTTATATGTGCAGTTGCACCAGAATCTGGTATCCATTTAGCATCCAGTGTTGAAATTAATTTTTGTTGTTCTTCACCAGAACAAGTGTAAAAAACTTGATGTTGCTTGTTGTTAGAATTTGATTTTGAGTTTGTTGTTGGTGGAGTATAGCGCCAATGGCACCTGTTGGCTGTATGGCCTAGCCTCTTGCATATTTGACACTCAACTTCAGTAAAGTCAGTAGGAGTCCTGTTTTGTAGATTTCTTGAACTGTTTTGTTGATTCTTATGATAATATTGTGTTTTCTTTGAAAAGAAAGCAGTGTTTGTGGTAGAATCAAACAGAGGAGAAGTTTCTTGTTCTTGAGATTTAAGCCACTGTTCATGATGTACCAATCTTGACCTCAATTCACCAAATGTATATTGTTTCTCTCTATTAGATGAAACCACAAACTGATCATAACATCTATTGAGTCCATTCAAAGCATACATGACAATATCTTCATCTGATAGTTTCTCATTAATAGCAGCAAGATTGTCTGTAATCTCTTTAATTTGACACAAATAATCAAGAATTGAAAGATTACCTTGTTTAATAGTTTGTATCTGTCCTCTAAGCATAGATTTTCTTGTAAAAAACTGTAGATTAAATTCAGATCTAAGATAATCCCAATACTCTTTTGATGTAGATAAACCAAGAACTCCTGAAGATATTGACTGAGTAAATGTTGCATTGAGGCAAGACATGACAAATCTATTCATAGCTAGCCAGAATACATATTCAGGATTTGACTGGAGCTGATTGTTAACAAGAACTGTTGATGAAGGTACTGAGTATGATCCATCAACAAATCTCATTAGATTTGTGCTCATAAGTATAGATTCAAATTGGTGTTTCCACAGTAGGTAATTGGTTGAATCTAGCTTTAATGAAACAAAGTTACAGATGTTTTGGAATGGTAGTTGAATCTGTTGTTGTTGATATTGATCTGTAGTATTTGTTGATTGAGAATTTGTTGAAGTAGATACATTATTGTTCTCCATTGTAACTGTTTGAAGAAGTATTGGTAATGTGAAGGTTTGATAGTGTTGTTAAGTATTTCTAGTGTTAATCTGAAGTTTTAGTAGAATTTCTTGAAAAAATTTGGATCAAGAGTTCACTCGTTGGAGAAGAGGCTCTGATACCATGAAAGAACTTTGAAGGTTCTCAGAGAAAGCAGAAAATAGAGAATGCTGTTAATGGATGAAAACCTTTATTGATGTAAAACTTGACATTGTCAGATGTCAGATACATGGCTTATAAAGCCTGTTAACATACACTACAGTATGTTATCCTACACTCACAATGGCACACACTATACCCACACATGTGGTTAATGTACACTACAACTTGTTTCTAACAGTATTGTTATATGTTGATTTTTATTCTAGTAAGTTGTTATGTTGACCATGTTTATTGCTGGTGTTTATATGTGGATTGTGGTTAATTTGATTTTCGTGTCCAAATTATACAAGTTCCAGATCTGGTTAGTGAACTTCTATGAAAGTATGGGTTAAGAAATACACAGAAATGGATAATCATCCTAACCCGTTGAATCTAAAACTTTATTATATATATTTCATAAATGATTTATTTATTATATTGGTAAAGATGATTTACCGTTTACTATTTTAATTGAGTACTCATGCTTAGAATTGATCCTCATTTCGATTTTACTTATATATATTATCTATTTTACCTTTATCCCACCTAGTAAGGTAGATGTTAGTTGTCGTTTTTTATTAAATTTTTTTTTTTTTTTTGTGCCAGGAACAAGACATCAGAGTTTATTGAACTTGTTTTTATTTTGATTGTCCTTATTTTGATTAGTTTTTTTTTATTATTATTCAAAAATAAATATCCGTAAGGATTTTAATTCTTTTTAAAACCATACAACTCCACCAGATTCAGATAAAACTTAAATCTATATATATCCAAATAAATCAAGATCCAATACACCTTTGTTAATATTTCCAACAACTACAAAAAAAAATATACTCACAAATGACTATTTTTCTTTGTCTGGTTTGTCAAAATTTTGTTGATTATTTAAGATAATCAGCATATACAGAATAAATCAGGCCTGCAAAAAATATTCAAGGCAGGCGTAAATTTACGGCGAACACCATACTGCCTTGATATGGATGCCCCCTATCCAGGCGATATGGGGAACATGGAAGAAAGTCCACTAAGTAGCGAAATGACCAGCGTTCAACTGTCTTCTGACGGTCACAAAGACGAGGGGGAACTCTTTTCTGAAGTGAACAGGATCGATACAAACCACAAAATACAGAAGAAAAAATGAATAAACTTCGACTGTTGTGAATGTCGTCTAAGGGCAAACATTTTTCGCAACTTCAAAAGGATTTTTGTAGTTTGCATCAAACAACATGCTGATTTTATTTTGTGCTATTCAATCCTGTAATATTACACGGAATGTAATAAGACATTGAAAAAACATATATAATGAATAGATTTTTTACATAACGGATCTTAATGTTTGTAATTCACTATTGCTTCATACAAGCAGGATCCGATGACAAACTTTTCAACCAAACAGTATCGGCAAAAACAGGTTCGTCATCTTGATTTCTATGCCAACTCCACGATGCATAAGTTTCGTTAACCACCTCTAATCTCCCATGTCCAAAACTTGCCTCTCTAAACACTGATATACTTGTCTTATCCATATAACTGCACAAACAAGAAAAAAACATTCAACTCAACAACACAAATCTTACTCTGAGATTTCTTCCCTACAATCTACACAGTTAAATTTGTAGCTTACTTGCTAGCAAGACCTTCCCGATTGCCTCCATCTCCTATCGTTATATGCACTGGACCACAATTATCAGCTTTGTCAGCATAAACACGAGTCTGCACATTTCATCATAGATAAGTATAGGTTTAGACCAATCAAACAAAGAAAATTAATCATAGGTTTTCTAGAAAACAAGTCATTTCTATTTTCTGTTGTTAACCTTTTACACTACGAGTCTAATTTTTTCGTCACACACCGATAAGTACATGCGGCCAACAAGATTACATTCGCAAAATGACAAGCAGTAGGGCCGCATTAGCCCAATATTAACCGAATAGACTCTATGAAATAAGGAGAAAAAAGGGCTTATGCTTAAGGATTAATGGAGCCCAAATACGTTCATACTTATTGAGCATTATCTCTAGTTTCTCTACTGACTTTCCCTATACTGTAAATGTAATGTAATGTTTAACTATTAGCTTTAACGAATTCTGATAACCATACCGATCATATAAGAGAATAAAGAAAAAAGATCTTACAAAACGTTCATAGGCATGAACATGACCAGCGAAAACAACATCCACACGAGCTTTATAAATTAACTCTTCCATGGCTTTCTTCATTCCAACAGATTCATGCTCTCCTTGGTGAGCTTCATTAGTACTGTACCATGGTGCATGGATGAGTACAAATACCCACGGTGTTCGACTCCTATCAATCTTAGCCAAATCGGCCTGGAGCCATTTATATTGGTCGGAGTCGGATTCAAAATCTGTATAAGACCCTAACAAAATAACATGAACCCCAAAAACTTCAAACGAGTAGTACAAGTTGGAATTAGAACCACTTTCTTCATAGGGCATACGCCATCTAGCATTATAAGCTGTAAATGATTTAGAATGAACCACTGGGATTTTCTCAATCTCATGATTGCCTTGTGTTACCATCCATGGACGGCTGCTTGCAAGTGGCTCTACGAGTTGTCCAAAAGAGTCCCATAATGGTTGGAAAAAATCGGCGTAAGATAAGTCCCCAGGTAAGAGCATAACATCGTAATTTGATGCTGCTATGTGAATTAAGGTTGAATTCGTCCAGCCTGTCTGGCCAAGATCACCTACATTTTGTATCAGTTTGAGAACAATTAGCATAAAAATCTGACTGGTAAGACATTTCAAAAATTGTTGATTCTTTTTCAAGGTTTAGGTTTAATTAGAGTTAGATAACAAAGTATTCTTACCAGCAACCGCAAACTTGATTGGAAATTGAGACGGTGGAGTTTTGAAGCTGAATTCACGATCCGTGTCAGACCCACAACGGTAGTAATATACGGTGTCGGGTTTCAATGGCCCTATAACAACGTCATGAATTTCTCCAGACTTGTAAAGAATATACTTGTACTTTGAAACAGTACCGGTCGCAGATAAATCATTATTCCCTTTCGAAGTACCATAATTCACAATTGCCGGAGTGCCATGATCCTCCGTTATCCAAGTAATTTTCATCTTATCTTGCCCAACTAAAGATATGTGAACCTGCAAACAATCAAAATGGAAATAATCTAAAAACTAATTAACATTCGTATCTTTTTTCTTTTTCATGGGACGGCAATAAAATTTCTCCTACAAGATTTTGTATACGTTAATTATTTCAACTGGGGCAACAATCTTGCCACATAACAAATATATATCATATGCACATATAATGTTTGATGCATATAGATGCAAATTATAGACACCATTAACAGAACAAATTGTAACAAAGATACAAACTTAAAAAGAAGAAGAAAACTAGAATGTAATAGGAATTAGTGTACCTGTTGAGGAGAGGATGAAGAAATATCATCAAATAAATGGTCAAGTGATAAGGTTTCTCTTGCTGGTGGGCGATCATAACAAAACACACTTGTATCAATAACAAAGGCAAAAATGACTAAACCTAAAAAGAACCAACGAACAGCCATTTGTCGAAACACAGCAAGAAGAGGATGAATCACCAGTGGGAGGGAATGACTAGGAGAGCCTATTATTAGACAAATATCTTTGCTTTATTTGAGTAGTAAATAAATGGAGGAAAACTATATGGAGAGAAGAGAAGAGAAGAGAAGATAAAAAGAAAATCCAAGAAAAAAGAGATTGAGAAAACTATATGAAGAAGAAGAAGACGTGACTATCTATATATAAAAAGAGAAGGTTTCTCACACATTGATTACATCAAATCAACAACATTTTATCATCATCATCGTACATTTATTTAAAATGTTATGGAGTTAACCTATATACAGACGAATTCATATTGCTACTAATTGACACGTGTAAGTAATATCACAAGACAACTGTCAATTAGAGAGTGTGGGATCATTCATTGGAATGGATATTCGTAAGAATCACTCACTTATTGAAGCAAAATTATTACTATTCACCTTCCTTCTTTTATCTTATTTTTCTAGATGACGCCATTTCTCTATCACTACCCGTCTCTTCGTAGTTTTCTTATAATGCTTTTTGAGCGTTATTTTCGGGATATAGTTAGGTTTCACTTTAGGCTATACCATAATCATTGTTTCTCCCTAGTATTCACCGAATTTTGTTTTGAACCCTTCTCTTGGGCTAGTTAGATGAAGTTAATCCATACGCACAGTCATTGGTAACTGTTTCCTCGTCAATTAACTTCTCCTCACGTTATGGTATCACCAAAAAAGAAAATAACATAGTGGAGGTATAACTAACCATTCTAGAAATGGTAAGAAAACTACCAAAGATAAATAGATTAGACTTTAGAGGGGATAACACTTATATTTTCTAGATGGTCAATTGTGATACTACTACGGCTATGCAGATTAGGGACGAAGAGCCGTACAGACAAGAAAGGTCCCTAGACTCCACTTGTTTGTTTAAGATAAATTTGCTTAGGTCTTTGGAAAGTTTGTAGGGAAAAACATGCTTATGATAGTATGATGGGTATTTTAATTCTTTACGGGATAAAATAAGTAAAATAATTTGAAAGAGATTTTAAATTGATCCTATCCAAAAAAAATTTTAACTCCGTCACTTATGTCCATATAGGAGGTGATATTGCATCATATTTTTTTGGTAGTAGTCCATTTATCATATTTCGTCAACACACTTGTGACACCCGTTGAAAATGGGAAGAAGTTGGCAATACTATCAAATACTAGCAAAAATGAAAAAATATTTCCCATCTACTGTTTTTTTACACCAAAGATACATATCGTTTATGTGATGCTTTCCTAATGGTCTACAACATTCAATCCATGACCTACCGCGGGCACTGAGAGCTCACCATTTTCCATCTAGGGTTTAAATGTGTGATACATATGGATGTAAAGAAGTGAGGGAAATGGTAGATGGTAGCAGCTTCAGCATAAATGGATGCGTGTGAGTCTCTTTTGAATATTGCTATTCATAACATATACAACTAACTAGGTTAGCTGTCATCTGTATAATTTTAGATGCGTTGGCGTACTTATGCAACGGATAACAGGACATGCAGAAATGCGAACATATGGAGTGTAGCTTGTAGGTGAGCGAAAGTTATTAAGTATTTGTCCTATTGTATGATATTGACTATAATAGAGGTGTGAAATAATAGAGTTAGTCTCAAAGTCGACAGTTACATTCTATCATTGCGCCGAACTGTTAAGGTCGGTTCTGGTTGCGTGTGAATGTAGACCTTAGTTAAGTCAGCATCATATTCAAGCGATACAGAGTGCACCCCAATACTAAGCGTTGAATATGGTGTGTCCTTATATGGTGTTATGCTCCCTGTCGTTATAACACATTAAATTAATTCTGGTCTAACAAAATTTCGAATTAATATTGAATTTTTAATGGTTACATATTTAGAATCGTAATAATATCCGAGTAATATCCCGTTTGTGCTACAGCACATAATTACATAATTTCTACAAATTATCAGGCTTTTTTAAAACTGAATTCATATCGTTTAAAAAAAAAAACTGAATTCACATTGAGCCGACCTTGTTCACGTTAACACATTGTCTGATTAATTTTTTTTAAAGCATAAGAAAAAAGGATTAAGAAAATTAAAGGTTTATTACGGGGTAAGTTATACCCCTAGAATCATTAAAGATAATAGTGTTTAAGAAATATGGGATTCCAGATGGTTGTTGTAAAATTTTCTTCCACACTTCTGTCTGCTGTATGGTTTGATAATTCGGTATTTAATTTCTTCTGTTATAATATGTACCAAGGGTGATCAGAATCGTTTTTGATGAATCTCATAAGATTTTCTGAGTTTGATTCAGAGCAGACTTTCTCCCATTGTCTATTCGTTGTTGTTCTGGTAACCATCAACATGGCCAAGGTTTCCACAATGATAGTTGTTGTGATTCTGAGTGGTTCGGCCAAAGCATTGATGGTGTTTGCCATTGAGTCCCTGCAGATGAAACCTTCTCCCGCGTGACCTGGATAACCTTTTGTTGCTCCGTCAGTGTTAATTTTAATCCAACCCTGCCCAGGTGGCGTCCATCCTACGGATATTATTGTTGTGGCTCTATTTCTCTGGTTTGGATTGTAAGTTGGTGCTTATCCTGGGA
This sequence comes from Papaver californicum, assembly GCA_023531435.1. Classification (NCBI taxonomy): domain Eukaryota; kingdom Viridiplantae; phylum Streptophyta; class Magnoliopsida; order Ranunculales; family Papaveraceae; genus Papaver; species Papaver californicum. The sequence goes on from JAJJMC010002939.1 coordinate 898,825, forward strand.
TGTAAGGCGGAAGGACTCCTTTGGCCCAAGTAAATTCCGCCCCTTGGTGATAAGTTGCTTGAGAAATCCTCTCGGGAATTGGTCTTCTGTGACGACAAATAAACTCATTTCTAGCGAGCCATAAGGACCAAAAAAGGAAGCAGAAGGATGTGATGACATTAGGTTTTTCTTTAAATTAGAATATTTGTTGAATTGATGTCTGGTTGTAGGAATGTGGACATTTTGGTTGTAGTTTTTTTGGTTGGATAGGTGTGTTTGAAAAGAGTGCCATGCTTCCCTAGAGTTTTGACAGTTGAGAAGATTGTGGATAGCTGTTTCAGGGGCTAAGTTGCTGATTGAACAAAGATTGGAGTAAGTGAGGCGGATTTTGTTTAGGATACTGAAGGTAGGGTCCTTCATTTAAATCTTTCCATAAGAAATTCTAGATTTTTGGAGGGAAGGGTAGCACCCAAATAAAGTTGGTGTTGGGTAGAGGGTTTGGAATTGGGTGGTTTTGGTTATGGCTTTGGTTATGGGCTACGCATTAATGTCCCGAGGCAGTGGTATAATTTCCAAACTTTGTGTGAGGCCAGATAATTTTGTCCGGAGTTCCTGAGTGTGGAAGATATATGTTTATAATTCTGGGTGCTGCGTGGGAAGGGAGATGTGATAGTTTTTCTTGGATCCAGGTGTGCGTTACTGGATCAATTAGGTCAGCAACAGTTTGGAAAGGGTGGATTAGGTTTGGATATAGAGGAGTGAATTGTGGAGTCTAGTTTGCGGTGATGGGGTTGTTAATCAATTTCCAGTTGTGTGGAAAACATGATTTTTGATGGTTGGTATGATTGAGGAAAGTTGCTTCCGTTGAGGGATGGATGAAGAAGCAAAGGTTAGGTCTTTGGAGAAGATAAATTGATGGTTAAGGTATTTTTCTCTACAAGGGGATGCACAGACGGATTCCGGTTTGTTGTGGAGAGTCAAGGCTCACTTCAAAAGTAAAGCTTTATTGTGGTTTTTGTTTTTTTTTATTGCTATCCCTCAAAGGTATTTAGGTTTGGTCAATTTATCCCAACCTATCGGATGGAGTTTCCTGACGGAAGAGTCATGACCCTAGAAAAAGTTATTAGCAATACGATCAATCTTGTTATGAACGTGTGCAGGGAGAAGTTATGTTTGTATTAGGTGGTTAGTTGTGGGTGTTAATGAGGACTTTATGAGTACTAACCTTCCGAAAGAGTTTAAGCATTTTTTCATCCAACCTTTTCCTTTTTCGTCCATCCTCTGAAGTAAAGGTGCGTAAATGTGTGCAGATGATATTCCTTACTTGAAGTGGACTCCCAGGTATATGGGTGGAACCGTCGAGGTTTCAATATTTTTGTTTGTAGGGAAAAACGAATTAAAGGGTAATTTCGGAAAAATGGAGTGAGCAAGTGATAATTCGTCAATCCTTAAACATTTGTACTGTTGAAATGCATTTTCTAGATTCAAGAGATCAACCTGTACAATCCTGGCGTAAACCAAGAAATGGTCATTCCAGTCTTGCTTGAGTCACAAATAAGAAGGAGAAGGGTTGGTCTTAGGGAGGGAAACGAGAGAAGAATTAAGGTCAGAGTATCAAACTCTGTAGGATATAATTGTTGTGAATAACTATGAACAATTCTGTGTAAGAAGGTTTAGTGATCGAGTTTTTCAACTTGAATTGTTCGTTTCAGACTTGTCTCAGAGTTATACTTGTTCAGACTTGTTCTTTTTTCAATAGATTTGAGAAATCTATTTTATAGTCATAGCTATTGTAACCGTTCATCTGACATTCTCTCTGGAAGAAAATATTGATGGTTGAGTAATGGTGAAGGTGGAGAAGGTGTTGACAACTACTGTCCACTTCGATTAGGTTTGAATAGTCAATTACTCAACTTACCACTCCTCTACTCAACTGCTGATCGAACCTTCCTGATTTTTCTCTGTAGTGGGCGCATTGTTGCACCACATTCCATAGACTTACATAACAATACCCTAGTGAATATCCCCCATTTTTGATATTTGATGTCTCGTGTAAATTTTGTAGTATTAAGCACTACTAATAATATTAAGACGAATGAGACTTACTTTGTCTTTTGACTAAGAACCTGTCTTGCTTGACTAGCCTGATGAGTCTAGCAGACTAAAAATAAAATAAATATGTATTTCTTCTGTATAAGGAGTATTATGTCCAACTTATGTCCAACTTATAAAAATAAGTGTATGCTGCTAAGCATGAGAAAAATGTACATGAGGCCACATAGGAAAATATATGTGTGAGAGGGAAGATATAAAAATATATGTGTGAGAGGAAACGCATGAAAATATATATGTGAGAGGCTACACATATGAACAAGACCTAGTTGAAATTTGTATGTATGCAGCAAACCCTAATAAGCAAGTATTAGAAGATGACGTTAAGGATCCCTAATTGAAAGGATTAGCTAAGCTACCCGAGTTTTTCCAATTGAAACAAAACACACGAGCTTTCCCATTAGAACTAAGACGCACAAGTTTGTCTATTTAACTATCATACACAAGTTCGGGATAAAAGAGTAAAACGCCTAACTTTGGTTGAAGAGGTAAGACATACGCGTTTTCTTTTTTGCACTAAGCCACACAAGTTGAGGAAAAAAAAGGTTAAAATGCTTTGTTCAGACAAGCTAAGTATTGAAGCTCGATTTTTTTTTTTTTTTTTTTGGAGCAAAGACGCACGAGCTTTCTTCTTTGACCTAAGAAGCACAAGTTCAGGGTAAAACGGTAAAACGCTTTTGTTCAAACAAGAGAGGCATTGACGCACGAGTTTGCTTTTGAAGCAAGGACGCTCGAGATGACCTTTGTAACTTATGCTCACAATTTGAGGGAAAAAGAGTAAAACGTCTCAGTTTGGTCTCAAAGACAGAGACACACGAGTTTTACTTTTGAACTAAGGCTAACAAGTTGAGGGTAAAAGAGTAAAATATCTTAGTTTTGGAGCCTAAGAAGGATACGATTTGTATCCTAGCAGGGTAAGATTTGTTACACCTAGGATAGACAAGGGAATGGGGCATCATCCCCTTTGACTTGGATGGACAAGAAATTTCTTATGAAATTTCGTCATCAAAATTTTCAGATTTAGGGCTTTCGCTCGTCATCTAAGTAACTCCTAAAGAATTCAATTTGGTGACATCCTCATCATAAAATAGGTGTACCAAGAATCAAGTGGCAACAACAACTGATAAGGAACGGAGAAGTGGATCTGACAATGTTGTAGGTTGATCAGAGGTGAGGTGGTAGCTTTAATGATATTCAGAAAACATGTGTGGCTGACAGCAGTAACCTAATTGAATTATAAATTTATATGTTGTTGAACTTAATGATCCTATTAACTATGATTCAAAAAAATTAATGACTGAGTCTTTGGGGGGTGAATGAACTTCATTCAAACTTTTCATCAACGATCTGTTTCTTCGAATAATCAGTCTTTTATTCATAGTGAATCTTCTAATATATTGGGAAAGAGAAGCCTCGTTCCATTGATTTATCCCCAATTGTAGTTTACTTTGAATCCATCACTAGAATAGACATAACATCATTTGATTGAGCTATCATGTCTTTAGAAATTAATCTTCTTGTATAGAATAAGAGAGATATCAGAGTTTCTCTGCATTGTTGGTTGTTATTGATGTGCTGTGGATGGAGCAAGAACTTGGATGGAAATTGGAGTCGAAGTTGGCGCTGGCGTCGAGGTTATCAAGCAGCGTGAGATGGAGTATACATTGTTGGCTCTGCACCTCATAGGTAGTCGGTCTTAGAAGAAGACCCAAGGGTCCACAACTTGGTGTATGTTGTGGTTGTATAATACAAGGACCTATCCACTTTGAACATTGAAGAGGATGGTGCATCAACCCTCTAATAGGAGAGCTTGAAAATACGGCTCGGTGTAGTCATCTACTAGTGGGACGAACAATTGAAGTAGGTGTGCAACTTCTCCATGTTTAATAGTTAGCGCTTCATTGCACTGGGAATTTTAAAGACTTGGGTCTCATCTCGTTCAAATATTATAAGAGCATAAACTTCTTCCATTTGATCGACTTTTTCACGACGTGTAGGTTAGTAATGTCTTTATTGCTTACAAGGGTAGTATTTTGGAAGTGTTATGTCTTTTTGAATACTATTAGTGTAATGTCATACTGGCATGTAGATGTCGATAAAATGGGAAAGGACTAAAAGAACGTTCAACCCTTCAAACACGAGTAGGACATGGCTCTGATCTTGTGAACTCTTTGACCATGAAGTATAGCATGCAAGATGATGCTTCAGTAGATGATAATGCCTTATTGGTTTGTTGTAAATACAATGCTCATCTTCAACCCTATGTTCTTTGTAGATGCAGAACAAACAAACAAATCTCCTTTAAAAGATAAAACATGGGTTCTCATAAACAAAGATAGTAATGACACATCTTTTCTGATTCAAAGTTTTGAATATGATGTCCAATGTCAAGTCCCCAATTATGTGAGGAGTGAGGCTTGTTCATTGGAAGAGAGAGCTTTCAGGTAAGGCCAACTTGAGTATGGAATCTCTAGATATGCGATAAAACATCCTCTCCAGTTCCTGCTTCATATCCATCAAAGTATCATATTCTTCTAAGTATAAAGGAAGTTCATCTAGTCTCCCCGGTTGCTTAATATCTCTCTGTAGATATGGAGATGTCACTACAAGCATCGTGGGACTTGTAACCTGGTTAGTGTGGAGCCATGAGCGTCCCAATACCATGTCATATCCCATATTTTCTTTGGTAATATAAAACTTGTTTTATGTCTGAGCTTTCCCCATTGTTACTTTGAGGATGATGTAGTCATATGCTTCTATTGATTTCCCTTCAGGGTCTTTGATCATTATTGAATAGTAGATGACTTCCTATCGAGTGACTCCTGCAGCTTTTAGTATTTTGACAAAGATGATATTGATGGGCGTGCCAACATCAATTATGTTGATCAAAAAAGGATAGTAATCCAGAAAAAACATGGTTGAAGGCGGTAAGAATGTCTTCGTGTTGCGTCCCCGAGCAGTAGAGAAACCTACACATGTGTTACATCATGGATTGAAATATTTGATTGATAGATATCTAGACATGACGAAAATCCTGACAAGGAGCGGCTTTCTATGTACTATTTCAATCCCCAAGCGCAACCCTCCTCTAAGAGTTGGTAAAGTCAGTGGAGACCATATCTTCCTTTGGTTATATCTCTGGTGCTGAAGCTTTCTTTTTTCCTCCTTTAGTCACAACACCCACAGATGGTTGAATGTTGTACTGCTTACTTATGATTCGTCTGTTAACACAAGTCTCACACGCTTCTTCATTCCTAGCAAGTCTGACTATCTTCATCAAAGAAGATGTAGTTGTAGTCGATTGCCTGAGTTTGAGCAAAAATTTGTTGTATAAGGAGCACCAACGTTAGTAGTAACTGAATTGGTATTGAGAGTTAGTGATTGAATCTGACCTAAGATCAACCGCTTCTGAAACTAATGAGAATTAAAGAAAGTGAGAAATTGCAAATGAGAGATTGACCTCCCACTGCGGTCGCCAAAATGTTTGTAAGGAAAAACGAATTAAAGATAAATTTAGGAAAAGTAGAGTGAGTAGATGATAATTCGTCAATCCTTAAACATTTATACTGTTGAAGTAATTTGTTTAGAATCGAAAGATCAATTTAATCCTGGCTTAAACCAAACAACGACTGGTCTAGTCTTTCTTTAGAATCGTAATAATATCCGAGTAATATCCCGTTTGTGGTACCGCACATAATTACATAATTTCAAAATTATCAGGCTTTTTTTAAACTGAATTCATATCGCTTCAAAAAAAAATATTGAATTCACTTAAGCCGACTTTGTTCATATTAACGCATTGTTTGATTATTATTTTTTTTTGAAGCATAAGATAAAAGGATTAAGAAAGTTAAAGGTTTATTTTACGGGGTATGTTGTACCCGTAGAATCATTAAAGACAATAATGTTTAAGAAATATGGGATCCCAGATGGCTGTTGCAAAATTTTCTTCCACGCTTCCGTCTGTCGCATGGTTTGCTAATTTGGTGTTTGGTTTCTTCTATTACAATATGTAGCAAGGGTGATCAGAATTGTTTTTGATGAATCTCATTAGATTTTCGGAGTCTGTTCGAAGCGTACTTTCTCCCATTGTCTATCCGTTGTTGGTCTGGTAGCCATCAACATGGCCAAGGTTTCCACAATGATAGTTGTTGTGATTTCGAGTGGTTGTGCCAAAGCATTGATGTTTTTGGCCATTGAGTCCCTGCAGATGAAACCTTCTCCCGCATGACCTGGATAAACTCTTGCTGCCCTGTCTGTGTTAATTTTAATCCAACCGTGCCCAGATGGTGCCATCCTAAGAATATTATTGTTGTGGCTCTATTTTTCTGGTTTGGATTGTAAGTTGGTGCTTCTCCTGGGATGTAAGGCGGAAGGACTCCTTTGGCCCAAGTAAATTCCGCCCCTTGGTGATAAGTTGTTTGAGAAATCCTCTAGGGAATTGGTCTTACGTGACGACAAATAAAATCAATTCTAGCGAACCATAAGAACCAGAAAAGGAAGCAGAAGGATGTGATAAGAGTAATTTTTATTTAAATTGGAATATTTGTTCAATCGATGTCTGGGGGTAATTGGAATATGAACATTTTTGTTATAGTTTTTTTTGTTGGAAAGGTGTGTTTGGAAAGAGTGCCATGTTGCCCTAGAGTTTTGACAGTTGAGAAGAATGTGTATATCTGTTTCAGGGGCTAAGTTGCAGATTGAACAAAGATTGAAGTAAGTGAGGCGGATTTTGTTTAGGATGTTGAAGGTAGGGAGTCCTTCATTTAAAGCTTTCCACAAGAAATTCTATATTTTTAGAGGGAAGGGTAGCGCCCAAATAAAGTTGTTGTTGGGTAGAGGGTTTGGAATTAGGTTGTTTTGGTTATGGCTTTGGTTATCGGCTACACATTTATGTCCCGAGGCAGTGGTATAATTTTCAAACTTTGTGTAAGGTCAGATAATTTTGTCCGGAGTTCCTAAGTGTGGAAGATGTATGTTTAGAATTCTGTGTGCTGCCTGGGAAGGGAGATCTGATAGTTTTTCTTAGATCCCGGTGTGCGTTACCGGATCAATGAGGTCAGCAACAGTTTGGAAAGGGTGGCTTAGGTTTGGATCTAGAGGAGTGGATTGTGGATCCCAGTTTTCGGTGATGGGGGTTGTTAATCCATTTCCAATTGTGTGGAAACCATGATTTTTTATGGCTTGTATGATTGAGGAAAGTTGCTTCCGTTGAGGGATGGATGAAGAAGGAAAAGTTAGGTATTTGGAAAAGATAGATTGATGGTTAAGGTATTTTTCTCTACAAAAGGATGCCCAGACGGATTCCGGTTTGTTGTGGAGAGTCCAGGTTCGCTTCAAAAGTAAAGCTTTATTGTGGTTTTCGTTTTTTTTTATGCCTATCCCTCAAAGGGCATTTGGTTTGGTCAATTTATCCCAACCTAAAGGATAGATTTTCCTGACGGAAGATTCATGACCCTAGAAAAAATTACTGGCAATACGATCAATCTTGTTATCAACTTATGAAGGGAGAAGGTGTGTCTGTATTAGGTGGTTAGCTGTGGGTGTTAAGGAGAAATTTATGAAGACTAACCTTCCGACAGAGTTTAAGCATTTTTTCATCCAACTTTTTCCTTTTTCGTCCATCCTCTGAAGTAAAGGTGCGAAATATGTGCAGACGATCTTCCTTGCTTGAAGAGGATACCCAGGTATATGGGTGGAACCGTTGAGATTTCAATATTGTTGTTTGTAGGGAAAAACCAATTAAAGGATAATTTAGGGAAAACGGAGTGAGCATGTGATAATTCGCCAATCATTAAACATTTGTACTGTTGAAATACACTGTATAGATTCAAGAGATTAATCTATACAATCATGTCCTAAACCAAGCAATGACTGTTCCAATTTTGCTTGAGTCACAAATAAGAAGGAGAAGGGTTGGTCTTAGAGAGGGAAGCGAGAGAAGAATTGAGGTCAGAGTATCAGACTCTGTAGGATATAATTGTTGTGAATAACTATGAACAATTCTGTGTGAGAAGGTTGAATGATCGAGTTGTTCAACTAGAATTTTTCTGTGTCAGACTTGTCTAAGAGTTTGACTTGTTTAGACTTGTTCTTTTTTCAATAAATTTGAGAAATTTATTTTATAGTCATAGATATTTTAACCGTTCTTCTGCCCACCTCTCTGGAAGAAAATGTCGATGGTTGAGTATTGGTGACGGTGGAGAAGGTATTTCCAATTCAGTTTGGTTATTGCAGTCAGCCACACATGTTTTCTGTATGTCATCAAAGCCACCACCTCACCTCTGATCAACCTATAACACTGTCAGATCCACTTATCCGTTCATCATCAACAGTTGTTGTCACTTGATTGTTTCTCTACCTATTTTATGCCGAGGATGTCACCTACTTGAATTCTTCAGGAGTTACTTAGATTCTTGTTGTTTATCCTCCCAATCGCCCGCCAACGAAAACTGCTAGCAATGGGGAAGTACAACACAATATCTAAGATTTATCTTTCGTCATACTATATTCTAACGGAGCATCAAAAGAAGGATACTCGGGTAGATGCATGGTTCTGGTCTTTTAAATACCTGTAATATGGATGTACAATTTGTTCTTAGTAATGCAGTTGAAAAATTCATATCAACTTTATCATCGAAAGATGAATACTCATGAGTAGAACATCGACTACTCTACCCCTATCAACATTGACTGTTCACCTTGGCTCGATGTCTATGCACTTGTGTTGTCACTCTTCAGGGTACACTACACTTAAAGTCAAAATACTTATGCAAGTTCAAGACACATAAAATTTATCAACCAAATTATTTTTACACTGATGGAACTCAATTACAATTTAGACAATTATTAAAACACGCTTAAGTTAGAGTTTGACTACATCAATAAAACTATTAGGGTTCATCACCAGCCTCTCCTGACTCTGTCTTCCACCTTGCTGCTACCAGCTATAACTCGAGTCATTCACAAGTGTTCCATCTCTTGTCTACAACTACCTGCTACTGCTTATAACTCCTTACAGCATCAACTCCATGACAAAGCCAGTCTTCATCGAATTAGAGTTCCTTGACACCTCCAAGTGGTATACCCAAGCTATTGCATAATTAGTCTCCTAACTCTATAAAACGTATTTATGTGTGAGGAGTGGGTCAATTCATCCTTTACAAGATTTGTTCGAACATGTCTCTGCTACAACATACTCAAAGGGCGCGTCAATCGGATACCCAAGATAAGAGATATGGCACTTACACTAGAGTTTATAGAATCTGAAAATTTACACGGGATTACTAATCACAGATGTTCAAGCATGATTGATCGACCTATCAAACCCAAAATTAATTGATTCTTGTTTCATATTATAGGTTATCCTCTTGGCTTCAAATTTTTGGGTTAAACGCATCAATCCGAGTTTGTATAGGGATTCTATGGTCTTTTCCGTGGAAAATATACATGTCTGAATTTTCTGACGAGGAGTCTTCACAACAAGTTTCAGTTCATACAAGCTTGTATCTACCTCCTTTACTTATTCAAAGACTCGTATACATAAACATGAATTCACGAATGAGCCTGAAACCCAATACAATTTCTCCAGAAGATACAATATCACTTATCCATGGTCGTCACATACATGTGAACCAAATCAGTATCATCCCTTTTTCTTGTTGACAAACACCTCCTGACCGTTCAACACTTGGGGACTTGATCTCATTGGCAAGATCAGTTAAACTTTAGCAACCTCAGAATCAAGTCAAGAACACTCAACTCCAGCACTGAGGATAACAAGACATGATCAACATAGGCTGTTCAGACAAAGGCCATCATACAACCAGAAAACTTGCTCCTTCTGTTGATCACATATAGAATGGGGATATACCACTTATTCTACCTTCTCCAACAATACTAGACTTCCAGTTGGAGACAAACAGTGGAGTCAAATTATTCCGCCCAAGAGAAAACGATGCTGGCAAAGAAAAGAATCAACTGATAGGGGACGGACGTTCTTGTGCAACAATAGTAGCAATGCTTGCAAAGCTAGGGTTTAAAGACCCTGTTATTGCAAATAAAAGAGGGAGAAGTTGAGATGGAAAGCAAACTTATTCTTTGAAGTGATGTACTCACGCAAAGGGAGAAAATGAAGCAAAGCTTGCTTACTTTGCTATCAAAAACTGATGGATATCCCAAGAGTCCTCTCACATATCCGTCCATCCATGCATCCTCGTATTTACGTCCAGGCATATGGCCTCCTCCCTATGTCCGCTCATCCGAAGCGTCCTCTATTTCCTAGCCGATCATGTGAGCTTGCATGGTGTACTTAAAAGCCTGGACTGTTGATGCTGCATCCCAGATGATGATATTGCGCCTCTATACATATCTGTCGATCGTTCTTGGCTTACAAACCTATAACCATGACGATATTTGAAATTCAAACCAACTACAATATCTCTGGTTATATCTGACAACTAAGTGTTGTTATTTGACTTTCATCTAAAATCGTAAAGAATATATTTCTGACCCAGGTTTCAGAAAAACAAAACTTCAGAGTTCTTCAAAGAATTTTAAGGCAGGTACTCATCTCTGTCTCTTTCTCTATATATATATACATATAATATTTGTAGTAAATCTACATTGACTGGACAGCTTCTAGATGGATTGCCCACTAGTACAGAGCATTATTGTCCTTAGAATATCACTGGTATTGGTTACAATTCCTTTCCAGATGTTCTCTGACTATACAAAATATACATTCAGAACATATTCTTGTTCCTGAACGGATACCCCAACTCCTATATGGATTCCTTACTAGTATATAACGACTTTGTCCTCAGAATAACATGGATGCTTAGCGCGGCTCCTCCTGGATAATCTCGGACTATACAAAATATTCAGAACATACTCTTGTGTCATTTTCTTCCTTGGCCTTGAATAAAAAAGCTCCTAGATAGATTATCTACTATTATAGAGAAACTCGAACCTATCTCCTAGATAGATCGTCCACTAGTATAGAGCAACTCGAACTTGTTCCGAGTGCAACGATTCTGCAACTGAATCCTTTAAAAACGTTCTATATATACATATCAATATTAAAACTCATATTGAGTAATGTTGATTTAATATCGTATTCACAGTATTTATATATACCTTCAATACTTGAAGTCTATTTATCAATAATACAATACTGAACTCATCCATGCCCAACTCTCAGCTGAGTTGCATGGACCTGCTATTGTTCTATATTCATTAAGGCTTCCATTGAGAAATATTGAACTCGTCTCAAGTCGTAGAACTTTCATGGATGAATTTCTTAAACTTGTTCTGTATATGTATCAATGCTTGGATTCTACTCATTTTAATGATCTGGGGAACCACTGCCTCAACATTCATCTCATTGCTCTGAGGCACTCTCGTCTCAACAGTCATTTTAGTGTTCTGATGGAAGCACTTCCTCAACACTCACCTCAGTGTTCTGTGGCACCACTTCCTCAAGATTTATCTAAGTGTTCTGATGGCATCACTGCCTCAACACTCATCTCAATATTCTAAGGCAGCATTACCTCAACACTCATCTCACTGTTTTGAGGCACTGCTGCCTTAATACTCATGCCAATGTTCTAAGGCACCACTGTGTTAACACTCATCTTAGTGTTCTGTGGCACCGCTTCTTCAACACTCGTATAAGTATTCTGACAACAGCATTGTCTCAACAGTCTCTACAATAAACTAATTTTCCAAACACCTTCCCGTTGTTGTGACGGTAGAAAAAGAATGCTCAAAATGCCTAAGAGTAAAATCGTGGAAGGGCAAAAGTTACTCATCCAACTGCTACTATGCTGGTAATATCTAACCATTGAACTATAAATCTATATTTCTTTTATTTTCGTCGTACAGACCACCATATAGTGTTTACCACGCAATATTGCTCATCTCGCACTAAGCGTGTGACTTAATGTGGATGATGGGTTTTTAACAAGGATAAAATAGTAAAATTATATCTCAATACTTGTGTTTGAGAAACATTAAAATTTAAAATTTCTCAAAGAATTTTTAGACAGGTGCCTATCTGTGTCCCCTCTCTGGTGTTTATCCCTATCTTATCAATATATGTATGGCCAACTGCATATACGATTAAAATTACTAAATGAATCAACATCGTTACTATACAGAACTATTACAATAACACTTGTGTTTACTACGACATTCCTAGATATTGTATGATTTTTATATAAAATCTCAAGTTCCTAGATGGATTACCCACTAGTATAGAGCAATTTGAGTATTATTTGGTATTATACTTCCAAAAACTACTTTATTTCAATACTCATGCTAAACTAAACAATACTGACTCACTAAAAATACCTATATAACTTTATATTGAAGTTACATCCGAGTTTCCTTGATTAAAATACCACAGTTATGCTCAGACACCAAATCAAGAATTATGGTAAACACAAAACATTGCTTCTACTAGCTACATTTAGCCTTGTCCACGTCAATCCTTGCTTAATAAAGCAACCAATGGCATAAACGTTCTTCATCTAACATCCAATACGCAAGCAAATGGCCCAGAGGCCTTAAAAGGCGATTTTACACCAAGCTCGTCAGGCGCAATTCTGCACTGCCATGTACAAAGTCGTGAGCTAGGAGCAATTGGTAATAAATCAAGGAATGAATTATATACTAAACTCTTCGTATGGATGTCCTCTACAACATACTAAAAATTACATAAATCAGACAAACGGTCTAAGAGATATGATAAAAACATTCAACTAAGTCGCAGCTGAAAAATTGCTGAATTTTTTTTCCGACTTTTGTCTGTTTCGTCTTTTTGAGGCCCTGAAAGAACTCAAAACTCAAATACTTCGGTGATGGGAGGTATCTGGTGCTTTGGGCATTAAAAAATTATGGTAGATCATTGAAAACGGACTTTGTATGAAGATTTTACAGGTGAGCCTTATTTATCAAGATGATACATGAGCGTATTTACCTGAAAAGACCAGACTAAGGCATTTTTGCTCTTTTTTCCCTCAACTCTTGCGCCTTACGACAAAGAGTAAAATATGTGCATTTTACCTCTCTTGTGCAAACTAGGCGTTTTGACCCTTTTACCCTGAACTTGTGCTTCTTAGGTCAAAGAAGCAAACTCGTGCGTCTTTGTTCGATAGGCGAACTCGTGCGACTTAGTTAAACATGCAAGCTCGTGTGTTTTGTTCAAAGGAAAAATCATGCGTCTTATGCTCTTTTCCAAAACTAGGCATTTTACCCTCTTTCCCCGAACTTGTGCATTTTAGTTACAAAAAAATAAACGTGTGTGCCTCAGCTTAAAAGAAAGCACGTGTTTGTTTGTTCTAAAATCAAATGTGTGTGTCTTATCTCTTTTCCAAACAAGGTGGTTTACCTTTTTTCTCTCAACTTGTTTGTCTTAATGCAAATAATAAGACGTTTATGTCTTGCTTCTTCGTCCAAACTAAGACACATTTTACTCGTTTTCCCTGAACATGTGCTTCTTTGTTCAAAGGTAAACTCGTGTGTCTTATTTCATAGGAAAGCTCGTCTGTTTTTGTTTCCTAGACAAAACTCATGTAGTGTAGTATACTCCTTTCAACTAAGGAGGCTTAGTTAATCCTTTTAACTAAGGAGTTTTAACATTAACTTCTAATACTTGCTTTGTTTTGCACATACAAGTTTCAAAACCCTAATTTTCTCATCAAAGGCCATACTAAGCCTCACCCATATATGTGGCCTCTCTCACGAATATTTTCACATGTGGCCTCACATGCATTTTCTCATGCTCAGCAGCATACGCTTATTTCTGCAAAATAAGCATGTCAATACAAAATTGACTACGTTGAACATCTTGTTACCTATACACACATAAATACATATTTATTTTATTTTTAGTATGCTAGACTCATCAGGCTAGTCAAGTAAGATAAGTCTTTAATCAAAAGACTAAGCAAGTTTCATTCGACTTAATAACATCAGTAGTGCTTAATAACATAATATTACACGAGACATCAGATATCACAAATGGGGGGATATTCATTAGGGTATTGGTTTAGCGATCTACGACATGTGGTGCAGCAATGCACCCACTACAATAAAACTATGGAAAGTTCAATCAGCAGTTGAGTAGAGGAGTGGTGGGTTGAGTAACCGACTATTCAACCTTAATCAAAGTGGGGAGCAATTGTCAACACCTTCTCCATATCTTCCACTTCACCACTAAAACCATCGACATTCTTCCAGAGAGGAGGTCATATGAACGGTTACAATAGATATGACTACAAAATACTTTCCCAATTTATTATACAGACAACAAGTTTGAATTACGACAATCCAAGTCTAAGTCTACTACATAACAATTCAAATCGAACAACTCGATCTTTCAACTTTTTTACACATAGGATTATTCATAGTTATTTACATCTACTACATCCTACAGAGTCTAATACTCTAACCTCAATCCTTTTCTCGCTTCCCTCCCTAAGACCAACCCTTCTCCTTCTCCTTTGTGACTGAAGCAAGACTTGAACGACCATTGCTTGGTTTAGGCCAGGATTGTACAGATTGATCTCTCGAATCTAAACAAAGTACTTCAATAGTACAAATGTTTAAGGATTAGACGAACAACCTGCTCACCCTACTTTTCCTATTTTACCCTATGAGTTCGTTTTCTCCAGAAAAACATATCTATTAATTGAGGATTAGTAGTATCCCAAAAAACTTTAAAAAACTTACTCATGTATCCGTCCGGACCTGGAGCAATATTCTGAGTTGATTGAGAACGGAGCTTCTTTCATTTCCATATGGGAGACTGCTGCAGTAAGGGATTCACGTTGCCTTTGCGAAATTCATCCACTATGGTATTTGGAGCAGAGTATTGATTTGTAAAATGATCCAAGAGGATTTGGACTATTTGTTCTTTGTCTTGGGTCAAGTTATTCTGCTGATCTAGGATTTGGTGAATCTTGTTGCGCCTCTGGTGAATTGTAGCTTTGGTGTGGAAAAAATTGGTGTTATTATTCCCCGACTGGAGTCATTAAATCCTGGATCTTTGCTTATAATATATGGCATGACTCTGAAGGAGGGCTAGATGGTTGAATCTCAGCTCCTTTTCTTTTTGGATCCATAGGTTTAGAGAATGACCAGTTTGGGTGGCCCAATAATGTTGAGATAATTTGATATGTCTCGAAGACTCATTACTCATTGTAGGGAGGTCCCCATATACCTATTTGCTCCAACTAGTAAGTCTTTGTCCAGTTGTGAATAACTTTAATTGGAGGTTCAGAGATGGTTCTTCGTTTATCTCTAGGTTCTAACTTTCATTTATCACCTATTGCAACTGTGGGTTAGCCAGTAGCGTTAAATTTGTAGTTTTTTGTGTTATTCCAGTTAATCGACTTGACTGGAAGCAGAATAGAGGCATGGTTATAGGGTATTCCTGGTAGGTGGGTGACCAATGCATGAAGATTGGTTATTATCCATCTTTGTGTACCTATTTGTCTGTCCAGTCTTTCCATGATGAAGTCCGAGCGTTGCTGATTGTTAGTCCAGGTATAGGGGTCTCCTATAAACCCCTAATATATGAGGCCCATTTCATCAACCATGTTTAGGAACGATTGCATTTGGGTAAGGTAACTTGTCTTCCTCCTTTTTTTTTCAGATTGATCTGTTAAGTCGTTGAAGTCTCCAATAAATACCCATCGGGTATCAAAAGTAGGGAAAATGGAAGATAAATTGCACAAAAGGTCTCTTCTTTCTTATGGGTGAGCTGGCCCATAGATGGAGGCAAGGTTGTCCAGGAGGCAGTGGAGTAATTAAATCGTGGATATAGCTTTGAGAGTGAAGTAGAATTTTAACGTTTAAAGAGATTCTCCACATGAGGCATAATCCTCCTCTTCGGCCTATCTCCGAAACCGTAAAGTGGTCTTGGAATTGGAGAGAGTGTTTTAGGGTGTTCATTCGATTAGAGGTGGCTAGAGTTTCTAAGAGGAATAAAATAAAGGGTTTATGAAGGTTGAGTAGATTCTTTGGCTGTTGGATTGTTGTATCTTGGTTGATATCTTGAAAATTCCACACAAGGATATCCATGGGTGAGTAGATCGTCGAGCTTGATCAGGATGGAAAAAACTGACAGAGATTTGAAGTAATGTAGAAAAACTTCCTTGGTTTCTTGAGAAGGTGTGGTGGATGTAAATGTTGTAAGTAAAAATCCTTCCTTATGAAGTAATTATAAATCTATGGATCTAGTTCTATGGGTCCTTATAGGAAACTGATTAGTGTGAATTATGGATTTGATTGGGACTACCCAATGCCAGACTGGTTTTAAATTTTTTACTAGAAGCATGAAATAGAGAAGCAATTAGAAATTTCAAGCGGATATAGTTTGAAGTAAGAAGAAAATAAGTAAGGTAACCATTGTATTTTCTTGGAGATGGCTATTACGAGGCAAAGTAAGTATTCCTGATTTGATAAGTATATAAATAATTCGCTGAGTAAATGAAGCATTAATTGCAGTAAACGAAAATCCGTTGAGTGGATGAAGTATTAATTCGTTGAAGATGAAGCGCTAAAAAGCTGTAGTCGAATATGAGTAACTCGTATGAAGTAGTTCTTATATCGATGTAACCAGCTCTCAACACAAAAGAAAAAGTATAATGAATTATAGTTGTGATGAAGAAATGTAAAACCAAACACCTAAGGTACAAAATTATACGAGAAGCTACAAAGATATAGAGAAGATAATAATGAAAGTAAAATCACAAGACATATGCTTTAATAATCTCTAATCTATATATACTAACGCGCTAATGAGCCTGACACCTGATTGCTTGCAAGGATCGGAGAAACTTAAGAAGAAATTTGAACTATACTAAAGACAGGACTAAGACTCTAAACAAGAACAACACCTGAAAAATGTACATTAAAAATGAAGTACTAAAGTAAAACGGACTAAAGAGACGAGGTGGAGTATCCACCGGCACCAAATGACTGTCTACATGCATTAGGCTATTAGTGCTAGATTGTGGTATTGGAAGTTATACTCTGCTACGAGTAAAAACTAATCATGTTTCATGTGGTGAAGGTGGGTCCTGTTGTTGTTGCTGCCGATATTACTGTTGCTGATTCAGCATCAGTATATTGCTCAAAAGTTGATTTTGGTTGACTGACATTTGTTCAGGTTAAGCTTTTATCAACATCATCTGCAAAATAATGTTTTAGTAGAGCATACAACAGTGAGAAATATTTTTCGAGTGGCGCAAACTAGATGTGTATGTTGAACCTGTGTGTGGGTCTCCTCACTGCCTTCTGCAACAATGTTGATGTATTCATGATCTTTTTTTAAAGTTATGAGACAGATTTGACAAACCTATTCTGGAAAAGTGGCGGAAAATAGTAGTGTTTGACACTGTTTCGGAACATTCATGTTACTGGTTGCATTGAATCTTATTCTTAAAGCTTACATAGTATTTAATTTAAATCTTCTTGATTCTCATACTGTGAAATCCATTTGCTTCTTGAGATGGGGTATTCAAAGCATTTTCCTCTTATCTTGTACCATTCTTCAACAGAGAAGGACAACCCATATTATTCAAGGATTTCTCCCATAATTGTATAGTAGAAGAAGTCTCCAGAGACGACCTTAATTTCTTAACTTGTAACTGTAAGTGTAGTATGAAGTAAACCAAACCAAGTCATATAAAAGAAACCCAAACCTCTTGAAAGAAAACCACCATTGAACCTCCAGCGAAAATCGAGGCATGCATTACAACAAAAGAGTTCTAAGGGCCCTAGCAAAAACCACCAACAAAATTCCAGAGATTGAACTGAAAAAAGAACATCTGGTGGTAAAAGAGAATACAAACTTCCTTACAGGGTATTGATTATTCAGGTTCAAGGGGTTTTTTAGGAACAGAGGTTTAATCAAAATCTCAAAAGACCAAAGATTGGGCAGGCTAAATAGCAAAAGAACAGAACGGTGATGATGACATTGGTTTACAGGTAGCCCGTGGTAAAGATGATACAAGAAAAAGGTAATTATAAATGTATTATGAATTAAAATCTGAGGAAATTGCAACATCCAGATAGTAGGTAAAAAATCGAACAAAATTGATAGACTATATTGAAATTTGAGCAGATAAACAAGGTTGAAAAATGCAAATTGAATACCTTAGGAAAGGATCTGCAATATGTTCTCTTCTATAACCGTCATCTCAAGGTACTAATATCTCACATAATAGAAAACCCCTAAAAGTTTATGCAACAACAAACAAACACTAATGATTTCAATCTGAAACAGGGAAGTAATACTTGTTAAAGCCGATGGTGGATTCAGATTGTGTAAACGGGAAAAATCAATCGTAATTGCAAATCCATCATCACCACCATTAATTTCAGGGAAGTAAAAACCAGTTGAACCCAACGCAACCAAGTTCTCCAAATCCATAGAATGATAAATAAAGATGAAGAATACCATGATCTTACCACTGATCTAGCAACAAATAAAACTAATTCATCTCTAGGGCTGGTAGGCAGGAGGGATTAGCCGAGAAAAGGAAGTTTCTCCATGATTTTCTCCATGATTTTCTCCATGATTTTCTCCATTAGGGTTTCAAGTAGAAAAGAGAAAGGGAAAAAACTCCTAAAATATCTGGTTTCAGGTGGGAGGGCACTCTCAAGAAAAAATTAGCTGTTGGTGTGCTTGTTTGATTAAATAAGTTGTGATTAATACGTGGGTTATATCTGTAAAGGTGTTATTATCCAATAACAAAAAAACTAACAAAATAAAATATTTACAAAAACCCCATTTGAAATTAATTGTCTAAAACTACCCTTGCCTAATTTCTGAGGGAGAAAATAACCGCTCTCATTTATTTTTTCTTATTCAATTGGTAACAGAATTTTTTCCCCTTCAACCACTTTCCCAATTTCACCCAATTCCGTTAAATCAAAATCATCTGAACCAGCTCCTGAATCAATATCATCAGAACCAGCTCCTGAATCAATACCATCTTCATCTTCATCCATATCATCCTCATCGTCATCATCATCATCATCATCATCATCCTCGTCATCATCATCTGCATCACCACCAGTACCTTCATAATCAAAATCAAAATCAAAATCTGAATTTTTATTCTGAAGTGTTGTTCATCATCATCAATAGCTTTACTCCCTTTCCCACCTCCTCCTCCTACTATAACTCAGATCTCAAATTAACTGTTTATTTTATTCTCATATCTGATTTCAGTTTTTGTAACAATTTCTGCCTAACCTAAAATCGAAACAAATCACTGAACAAAATCAAAAATAGTGAAGAAACAAGAGAAAAATAAAGATGAAAAGATCGACAAAAAACTTAAGAAAACAGTGAAGAAACAAGATTCTCGAAAAGGTAAATCGAAGTTTCATTGTTCTTCAATGATTATTAATGGTTGAAATCAACATGCATCAATGATTTTTTGTTTCGCAATTTTGGTTTCATCAATGAATTTGCGTAATTAGGTTTTATTTCTTATCATCTGTTTGTATCATAAATTAGGTTTAGGTTTCATCTATTTCGAAATCACTGGTTTCATAATTAGGTTTCAATTACATTTGTTTTCACCTTATTCATTCACGATACAATTATGTTCAGTTTTGGTTTCATCATTTTCACTGTATGGTTGAAACCAACTTTGTTGGTCTTTTTTTACTTAATGGCTATTTTGATGGAACCGAAATTGGTTTCATCATTTTCACGGTATGGTTGAAACCAACTCTGTTGGTGTTTTTTTTACTTAATGGCTATTTTTATGGAACCAAAAATGGTTTCATCATTTTCACTGTATGGTTGAAACATTCTCTGTTGGTGCTTATGGTTTACTTCTGGTTTAACAACAGGGAAAAAAATAGAACTGTATAGGTGCTCATTGCATCATTTGTGTGTGGAGGCACCTTCCATAAAAGCTTTGATATAAAAAAAAGGAACAACACATGAAGGCCCTTGTTGTTTGTCCATTTTGGCGTTTCTTCCAACCGTTTTATGAAGGTACACCACAAGAAGAAAAATTGAAGAAAAGGACGAAAGCAATTCAGATGATCTTAGGTTCATATTATAAGAGTGTGAAGCGTGTGAAACCAAATTCTTTTAAGTTAATAATAGCAAAGAACATGATATTGCAGACCACACCGGAATAATTCGCTGTGATTTTTGGTCTACAAATGATGAAGGATGTAGATATAGCCAAAGATGATGAGATAAAGAAAACGGTAAACATGTTTGCGGTTGAGTACTTTAAGGGAGATAAGAAGATGAGGAAAACTGATATTCTGAGACCTATGATGGAAACTGCAGCGGATGAAACCAAAGTTGAAGACTTTGTCAAGTTATTCGTCCTCTATCTCTTGGTTTCAATATTTGTCCCAAACAAAAGTGGGAAGAATCTGACTTCAAAATACTTATACAAAGTATTTGAGATGAATATGGTGTGTTGGCTAGATGTTTTCCATGAATATCTAATTGAGCCTATAATAAGAGCCAAACAAGTTGATGATGTATCTGGTTGCGTAATTTACCCATTGGTAAGTTAATTTTTGTTTCTTTTGATTCATAAGTTGTTTGTTTTTTATTTTTCCCGAGTTCCATTACTAATTTGAATGTTGTGTATTCTTTTTTTTCAGTATTGGTTTGCCGAGATGTCAAACTTCACCTTAAGAAAGGATGGGCACGACATGTACGCAAGGTTTGCTACATGGAACCTAGATGGAATATGCAAGACAGTAGTGAATAATTTCGATGATCTTAGCAAAAAACTAGAAAAAATTTCAAAGGTAAAAACAACAATAGTTCTTGTTTGTTTATACTTTTAAAGGTCCGAGGCTCAAAAATTTCTATCATTTATTTGGTTCCACCTTATTCCAGATGAAAAAAAACGATGGAACCAAAAAAAGTTCCATCCTTTATTTAATTCCACCTTATTCCAGATGAAAAAAAATGATGAAATCAAAAAAAGTTCCATAATTTTTCTTATGTTTTGCAGATGAATATGGGTCACCATCAAGGATCGTTCTTGCTTCCATATAATGAATAAGAAATACGCTTGGTCCAGCGCATAGAGGAAGAAGATATTCTTGTTGAAGAGTATATTGATCATGAACTGCAGGTTGGTAATGGCAATGACGAGCATATTGCATGTGAGCTGCAGGTTGGTGATGGCAATGACGAGCGTACTGCAAGTGAAGAGAATGTTGGTGCTAGCAATAAAGAGCCCCCAAAATGAAGAAAATGTTGGAACTGGAAATGAAGATAACCCTTACAAGGCTAAATATCATTGGGCGAGATTTTTGATTTAAAAGCTTAGAACTGTTGGTAAAAATGGGTTTTCTGAAGAAGATCACACTAGTACAAAAATGGGCTTATGTGACAGTTAAAAACTGCCACCAAAGCATTTATGTGACAGTTTTGGAAAATAATTACACTGCCACCAAAGCCTCTGTTACAAAAGGTCTTAAAAAAACTGTTATGAAACCATGATTGTATTGTAAAAGTTTCTTCATAAACTTGTCATTGTTGACAACTTACTGTAACATTTTCTAAATAGAACTGTTATAAGAAACTCAAGTTTTTATAATAAGGTAACAGTTTTTGTATAACCTGTCATTGTTGACCAGTTACAGTAACAATTTCTAAATAAAACTGTCACCAAGAAATCAAAATTTCTTATAGAGGTAACAGTTCCTTCACAGAACTGTCACAGTAGAAAATTTTTGTAGATAAAATTGTTATCGTAAGTCATATTATGTGACAATATTTCATCGTACACACTCATTTACAGGCGTTAATGTTATATTTGGTGATATGCTCAAGGAGATAATTAGTATAAAATAACAATAATCATAGAAATCAAATTAGTGTTTAAATTTATTTAACAAGTATAATATTACAAACATAGAAATTCCTGACCAAATAAGTTAGACAAAGGTTAATGTACGCCATAATTCAACAAAATTCAAGAGACTTCGTATAAAAGTATCTTTAGTACTGGCTTAAAATAAATTAACAATGAAATTGGAAATCATATCTATTTTTTGTTAAGTTGATCGAAGTCTACGCTGTTTATGTTTCATTTCCAATTTCGGGACCAACACTCCTATGATATCATATCACGCACGCACGTGGTTGATCCATTATTTTCATACTTCTATGATCTCTCCTTTATTGTACACAAACTTCCTGTACAAAAAAGTACAAATAATTACCATTAATTATTTTTTTAAAATAACACACGACCTTATATTAGATGAAAAGAGAGAACCAAACTTTTGTGAGAAAGGAAACAAGAGCAGAAAAACTGCTCAACAAAATTTGCATATATGCAATGCCCACCAAGAAAATTAGGTTCTCATTTTCTTTGTCCAAATTTTATGATAGCAATAAATTAAGCACAAGTCAAAAAATACTTGCATAATCAACTCAAGCTCAAACTAAAGATAGATACACCTAACTCCTCTACTGAGAATCAAAATAAATATCACAGACCTCTACTAGAAATTTAACTATGAACATCAACTTAACAAATATGAATTCAAAATAAAAAGGAAGGAGAGATAATCACCATACAAGGTTGATAAAGAGGAAACTGCGTACTTTCCAAACGCCAAGAACATGCAAAATGAATCCCAAAGTCTTTCCTCCTCTGTGGTTGCGCAGACCCATTAATCTCTTCTTCCTCATCAAGTTCCTTGAATACAACTGTAAAAGAAGTCACACTAAAACCCTAGTCCGAAAACATGAAAACCACTAACTTACAATTGATGTTGTTAAACTTGTAGTCACTCCACAACTTCATTATGGTTTTAAATTGTTGTAGCTACTTGTCCTGGTGAGTTAGATGTCTTTGATACCTTTATCTTAAAGGTTGGTAAGATTCATCTCTTTGAGAACTTTTCATGCAGTAAAAATAGTTTGGTTTTAAAGCAACAATGGCTATAATGAAAGCTCTATGGCCCTACCACCAAATTTAATGAGTTAAAACACATGAATTTTTGATTCGAGATACTCAGTTCAAATATATACTGTTAATTTAAAGTTGGAAGCAAGATAAAGATATAAAGATCATATTTAGAAAGTAGTTAACTCATGTTCATTGAAATAAATCATGCTTTCAAAATATAGAGCTAGAATTCATAAAACTTCAACCGTAAAGAAAGAGTTTTCAGAAAGATCAAATGGTACGCCTCTAAGAGCTTCTAAGGATTCTAATACATGATTTGTGCTCTCATGTATCAAGAGCATAAATTAATAGCTACATGACAAATTTATGAAACTATCAGAGTTCGTGGATTAAGCTTAAGAGCTAAATTGAGATTCAAGCTTATGAGCTATAACATGTTCTCTGCAAAAGATTAAGTTCATAGCTCAAAGATAATAATGAAAGGTAATTGAATAGTGTAGTAAAATGTTCCAACAGATTTTAGTGGTTGAAGAATAAATTTAACCAGAAGAGAAATTAGACCATAGGTTTTCCGGTCTGAATTAAGCAAACCTACTCCATGGATAAAATCAGTCTGACGTAAAATACGGGTTAAACTTAATCATCTATGGAACATTTGAAATTAATATTAACAATAATAAAAATCATCATAGCAAGTAACATGTCTTAAAATCAGAGAGCCCCTTTCTCAATACAAAATAATATTAACCTGAAGTGAGAAAAGCTCAAAAGGGTTCATACCAAATCTGGGACCAAGAGAAAGATATGAAAGTAGGCAAAAAGATATCAGTGAAACCAACAGAATCAGACCTTAGTTAGCAATTGCTAACCTCAGAGCAGCAAGATTCCTCTATGCATACTTGGAAGGAACTTGAAACCAAGTTCAAAAATCCTGCTACGCCTAACCATGAGAAAAATTATAAGTGAAACAAACTGAAAATTTTGGAAACCTAATATAGAGTAATCTAAAAGTTTCCAAAAAAAAGGTCACCGGTAGAGAATCAACCAGTAGAACAAGAAAAAAAAATCTCTTCAATACCAGATTTTGTATCAAAGATCCAAGACATATAGAAGTTGATACATCATGAGCCAGGAAGAAAAGGAACAAGAAAGGAACACTCAATGTATGAAGCTACATAATGGAGGGAGATAAAGGCCAAAACAGGTGCGGACATCGACATGCACAGTTCAACCTTACAAAACAATGAAAAACAAAAGTTGCAAGTCACTAGATGCAGCAAGGGAATCCAGAGAAAATAATTGAATCTAAAACTATTCTGAATGAGATACTTATTATAGCAGGAAAATATAATAGCTGCAAAACAGGGTTAGCAATGAGGATCATCGCTTATTTACATCGTAACAACAGAGCAAATTTATTTCATTTCACTTAATTAAACTAAGACAACATACAAGTAACAAATGGAAACACAAATTCTTCGTTTATAATCCAACATAGCTACAAATACAAGCATTTCTTGTTAAGAATAAAAACATCTCTTTATTTGTTAAAAACTATGTCTTATAAAGATAAAAGAGACATGATGATGGAAACAGACCTTCATAGAAAAAATTATGGGTGAAGCATTTCTTGCCGTTAGAAAGTGAACACATTTGAAGAGTTCTATCTTAACAATGAACAACATTTCTGATCATCTTCATGATAGTATCGAGAGTACCTGCCGTTTATCGAGAAAATATATCTATTAATACATAGAAATAAGAGAGAGATTACATGCATATATGATTCATAGTTGACAATCATCAAGCCTTAGTAATTAATCTTTTTATATACACCCATCACTTGTTTCGCTTGAAGCCTAAACTGTAAGAAGGCAGAACAAAATGAAAAGTGAGGAACCAAAACATGGTAAAGCAATAAACATAGAAGGAAATATGCGAGAGGAGAAAAATCCCCTCCCACATTGGATCTATTTATTTGTAAAATAAAGATATGTTGAGATAGAGCATGTAAGTCTCAAGCAATTGATAATAAGAGTTTAAATAAGCATATAAAAGAGAATTGATCTCACTTGAAAAGATTTGTGATATCCATTTTATACCAACCTGATAAGTAACTCCAGCATCAATGGTTTACATTCGAGGATGAGTATTTACTG
The DNA here is from genome assembly GCA_023531435.1 of Papaver californicum. Lineage (NCBI taxonomy): Eukaryota > Viridiplantae > Streptophyta > Magnoliopsida > Ranunculales > Papaveraceae > Papaver > Papaver californicum. Next base: position 924,008 of record JAJJMC010002939.1, read on the forward strand.
GTAAAAACACAATCAGTGCACATGCTAAAACCATGACAGCCAGGACAGGGGACGTCATACCAAAGTTACTCCTACTTTTGCCAAAGCTCCATGACGAAAAGTCTATCTAATCACGTAATAACTATATTAAGCACTAAAATCAGATTAACATACCTTAACCAAAAAAATGATGAAGCAAAAGATATAAGCAAAAGAAAGAAATTAACATTCACAAGAGAGACTGACCCATAAAAAGAAATTATTTAGCGCATGCTTCGTTTGAACCCATTATTTCACATGTCATGAGCAAAAAATCAGATAATAGGGAACATGATGAATTTCTCGAACATTAAATTAGAGCTTACTCTTTATTAAACGATTTGTCGAGCCAATACAAAACCACAAATAGCTAGGGTCAAAAGTCGTGGTTCTTGTCTAGCTACATTATTACCACTATATAGATGGGTAGTTCACTATGTCAGATACTATCACAGAGTATCACCTAAACTTGGTTGAATACAACAAATTAAATGTAAAGCACAGACAGAAGTAATTTCAACTAAGAAACAACATTCACCCTCTTCTCCAGTGTCAACCCATGAAAGTGGTTGAATAAAGAAAAGCACAGACATAAGTAATTTCACGATATTACCGCTTGTCCTGGCAGTGGTTTAATTTCTATTTTCCACTAGTGTTGTCTATCTGTCTTGTAGTATTGCAGTCATTTACTCTATATTCGAAATTGGATGAAGAACTGTTCTTCGAAAAATTTTATGTCGTTGCAGCATGATAAGAAACTCCTAAAGCAAAGCTCTCACAGTTGCCTGTACATATAGAAAAGAACCACGTTCCTCATATAATAATATAGATAATAATTGTAAACACAATCTTAAACATTGCATACAACTCAACATGCTGGGTTGAGCTATCAAGGAAAGAAACGAGCATCCTGTATCTCGACCCAAGTAATTTTTTTCTTTCTTCGAATGGAAGGAAAAACATTTGATGCTACATAATACATCCCAGAGATTCAACTATTCAAGAAACAACTGAGAAAGATACAATATAAACACAACAAAAGATTTATTTGGCATAATCATCATGGTGAAATTACCATCAATTGTTAATTATTTTATGCATTTCACAATCCAACAAAGGTAAGTAATATTGAATATTAACAAATACTGCGTACTGTAGCTAGCAATTTTGAATGATACTCTTAGGCCTAGCCTCCTAGTAGGTAACTACCTCTAGAGGTGAGATCGTGTTATCAAATTTGCGAAACCAAATAACTAATCACTTGAACCAATCAGGTTCATTTTCTATTTGTTTGAATGGAAGCCAGGTCAATCATCCATTATATTAGCCTAAATGTAATACTACAAGAACTGAAGAAGTTGTTGGCATCAGACGACTCTATATACTCTAAATAGGTCTGATGATATCCTTACAACTGTCACATGCCGGGTAACAATAAAACTGACACTTGGTGGGGAAAAAAAATAAAACCTAGTAGCTAAGTCTTCCCATGAAGTCTCCTTGGTACAACGCCTCCAATTTAAAATTTTGTTCAAGATGCCTAGAAAAATGCACAAAAGAATGCCAGTTATATGTAATGAATGAAATGAAAATTACCAGAACATCATAATCATTAAGTTGACGTCCCCAACAACATCTGGTGCTACAGATTCATGGACATATTCAAAGTGTCATATGCCTACAAAAAAAATTAAAAACATGTTAAAACCAATAGATGGAAAAAGTCAAATGAAATCGAATAGACCAGCTATTACAAGACTAATTTAATGTTGGAGTACTCTTGATCAATTTCAAACATACAGAATAAAACGAGAACTGCTATGGTACCAAAAATAACAGATGATTAGTTTGGTTAGAACGCAAAATGAATATATACATTTTGAAAAAAAAAACAATAAATATAAATTTCATGTGTAAGAAATTATGGTTGCGTCATAGATGAAGACAAAGGTAGTATAGTCAGTTACAGACTTCAAGGTAGATATTGAACCAAGCTATATTAAATATAAAACAGTCATGTTGAGTTGATTGAAGACACTTATACCTGAGGGGCACTACCAAAATGATCTTATGGAGTAGATGTGCACATCAGGATAAGGTCCACATCATTAGGTTCACCTTGAGCCATCTCGAGAGATCTCCTTGTTGTCATTTCTTCCAATCCATCCAAACCAGCTTTCCCTACAAATAAATAAATACAGTACGATTAGTTGTGCAAAGTCCCGATTAGTTAATGCTTATTGCAGTAAAAACTGAAGAAAGAAAATACATAAACCAGACACACGGATAACAGTACAAACCTAATGTAGCATCCAAAGTGACATGGGGATTTGATGCCTGAGTGTAGAGGCCCTGGGAGAATCACCTCACCATTATAGTTTTTCAACCTATAGTAAATACTATAGAACCACATGATAAGGGTAACCCTTGAATGTTTTTAAGAACACCATGTATGCTGGATATTAAAATCATTTGAAGTCTGTAACATATAGGATACACAGACCTCATGCTAGTACAACTGATAATTTATAAGTATAAGAGATTCAAAAACATCCAATGGGTTATCATCCACCTTCTTTGAGCGTGCACCTTCAAACTCAATTTCCTTATTATGTAGAGCCTTCGCAAATGCTCTACACTGAAGAAAAATTCAGCTTCAACAGATGCATCAATATAAAGGAAGAATTCTCAATACGAAGGAACAATACCAAATTACTAGTTGTGTAAGCTAGATCACCAGTAAAAATTCCTAATCGATCAAAAAAATCAAAAAGAGTACAAGTAATCGGATATCTATTGGAAGAGGTTTGTCATCATGTTCCATAAACTTAGCCTGCGAGTTCAAAATATGTTCCTTAGTACTCCTGAGATGATTTGACAGTGTACGCCTTGAGAGCATCATCCCACAGCTGCAGTTTTTCATACCCATAGTAAATACCACATAACCACATGATAATAGTGTCTTCATAAATAAAGTAAATGCATACAATGAGTGCTAAAACTACAGTTAAGACAAAACCAGAAATATAGTAAAGAAACTATAGTTAAGCCAACAAACCTCTATCTGCGATGAACAAATTTCACGCATAATATGTCAATACCTAAGTAGCATCCAACAAGAAGAAAAGTAAGAAGTTGAACATTCAGATACAAAATAAACAAAAACCACGATTGTATTTTACAAACCCTGCATCAAAACACACAAACCATACTTTATAATTTGTTTCCTCACACCATCATAGACAACAATGATAACTATAGCAGGTTACCCATACTATTACAACAATAATAATAGAAACTGTAATGTCGACAATACCTCTACCACAACAACAACAACAACAAAGATGAGCACGACTAACCGCAATTAGAGAAACAATTAATAAACGACACAAGGCAATATTTAAATATGTAATACCATATGGTTAAGCTAAACACATCAAAACTGAAATCAAAACAAAACAAAACAAAACAAAACAAACTAAATTAAACTACTTAAACATTAACAACTAATCTAACTACTTAAAACATATCAAAACTGAAATCAAAAAGTACCAATGCTTTAAAACTACTCCTTGCAGATAAATAGACTTCAATGAATACAAACACCATAGATAAATGATAGATCATAAAGCCAAAAATAGCATCAGATGATCAAAATCGACCCCAAAGCCACAAACCCAACTCTGATGCATAACATTCACTTTTACAAGAGATTTTACATCACAACAACTTTAAAAAAATCATTAAACTGAAATAAAAACATACCCCATGCTTCAAAACTACATAATACAAAATGAAAAACACCAAAATATGTACATCAAGGCTCCAACAAAAAACCTCTAACTTTTTCAGATAATGATCACATAGTTAGGTCAAAATCAAAATAACTAACAAATCGGAATTAATTAGCAGTAGCATTGTACCACGCCATTTTAATCCCCTGAATTTCTATAGAAACTGACTAATAATTTCCATACCATTTGTATGAGAATCTTACATTAGCTTCTCAATAAATACCTTCACGAGGAATTACAATAAGAACCATCAACTAAGCCAGCAGTGGCCTCCATTCCTTAAGAGTAACATACTACCAGAAAACCTCAATTTTGATCCAGATCTGTAAGACCCAGCCTGAAAAATTCATTCTTACTTTATTTATAAAACAACAAAATTGGTTTAACCAAGGAGTTATAGTTTGAAACAAAACAATTAATGGATGGAAGAGTGCGATTACCTTGGCATCACTTATTAGAATCTTCTTCTCTATTTTTTGTTTCCTACCTCTTGAAGAGCCAATAGAAAAACTAAATTTATCAAACACCTAAAAGATAAAATTAGAAAAAACACATGTCCCAAAGTCATACGAAGTACCAATTTCAAACACAAGATCAGATTAGAAAGACTGGAGTAGAAACCCTAGAAAGAAACTCCAAATGCAGAAATAAAACAAAATATTTTGAAAACTTAGATTCCTGCTAAAAATAAATTGAAGATTGAATGCAAAAATCAAACCAAATAAGCAAAATCGGAGTACCGAAACAATGATGTGACTTAAAACGAAATCATGGCTAAACCCTAACTCAAAAATCCAAATTCGAGTGGAAACTACTCACCTTCTTTTCTGTTTTCGATATCAAGGAGAGATGGGAACCCAAACCCTATTTTTCTAATGAGGAGGAGTGAAGAATAGAAGGACTATGGAGGTGATGTAGGTTAAGCTCAATTCTCTTTCGCAGGTGGAGAGTTAGATAGAAAATGGTATGGAATTGGTATACGGAGGGAAATGATAGAAAGTGAGGTCGTGTTCTCTTTTTTCTAGATGCGAAGTTACTGGGATGTAGCCAGTTGGGGGAAGATTTGCGCGAGACTTCATGAATTTTAGGGGAAAGTATATGAATCGTCGGTCGTGGTAGCCAGTAGATGACAAAGGACTCAAACTAGGAACGTCATACGCTTGAAAATAGTAACATTTTTGAATCAAACTACCACCATAAATGGAAGTGGCGGTATCAAAAAGAACTGTTATCTATAACTTTCCACTTAGATGACAGTTTTTATATAAAACAGTTACAATACTTTAAGTATAGTAACAGTTTATAACTGTTATTTTACATCAATATATAATAACATTTTCTTACAAAATCCGTCATTGTAAAACTATTCAGTAACAGTTGAAAAACTGTCACGATTGTTCACCTCTATTGGTGTGAGTTTTTGTATAAAACTGTTACATATATTTCATAGCTAATTCTTTTGTAACAGTTTTCTCGTGAATTATCACGGTTTTAAATATTGAACTGTCACCAAAGCTCATATTTGTACTAGTATCAATCAATACTGGCCAAATATGATATTGAGGAGAGATTACAACCAGTGAAGGAGAATTACGTGAGACAGAAACGTAAAAAGATGAAACAGAAACGGTTTCGAACCATGAAGAAACCGTACCTGAAACGGTATCGAACCGTGAAGAACAAGTGGAGGTGATATGTTAAATCTTAGGTGTGTTAAATACGATCTTGTTTATTTTTGTGTGTTGGGTTAACGATAGTTCCATTTGAATAGATTGGTATGAATTTCTTTTTTAATGAAACCAGGAAAGTTTCATTTGAGAATTATATTGAGTTAGATATGTTAATATTGAAGGATATGATAAGGAAAGATATAATGATTGTAGATGACATGATAAAAAAAGAAAGGGTTTTGCGGCAAGAAGAAACACAACAAGATGATGGCGATATTGTGATTGAACCAGAAAAGGATTTATTGGTTGGAGATGGTGAACAAAAGAAAAATTCGAACAATGTTATTTTCGAAGATAATGCTGAGGTGATAATTTACTTTGATTTGATTTGTTTGTTGTCAATGAATCTGATTTTTTTGAACTCAATAAATCCTACAGGTAATGAATCTGCCTGAAGAAACACGAAAAGATGATGCAATGGAACCAGAAAAGGTTTCAGCACATGAAGTTCAGATTCAAGGTTTGATTAAAGATTTTGAAGGTTATTTTTTGGAACCAGAAAAGGTTTCATCATCTGAAGGAAAAATTCAGGAGCAACAAGTGATGGAACCAGAAAAGGTTTCATCATCTGAAGGTAAAGTTCATCGGCTGATTGAAGAGGTTTCAGAATCAACTCCGAACACAATTGAAGAATTGAACGTGGCTGAGCAAGTTGAATCTGAAATCAACAAAACGAAGCAAGCGACATATAATATAATAGAAGAAGTTTTGGAGATAACTCCAAACACAGCTGAAGATATCAAGGTGGCTGATCTAGTTGAATCTTCTTTGTCGAAGACTAAATTGAAGAGTGTAATAGAAGAAGTTTCTGAATTGACTCCAAACACAATAGAAGATATCAAGGTGGCTAAGTAGGTAGAATTGGAATCCAAGAAAGGTTCTTCGTCAAAGCCAGAGATCGAGATTGAAGTGTCAACTCAGAGTTCAATTGATGAAAGTGTTCTTCAGCAAATAAAAGATGAATATGCAAAGAAGGGTTCTATATCAAAGCCAGAAAGTCAAGGAATGTGCTACTACTCAATTATACACATGGCAAAAGATGTAATTGATTTAGATATGATATGCCTCATTTCAGTTTGGGATTGTCGCAAAGTGACAGTGACAAAGAAGATGGTGAGCATGAAGACCTCACTCCCGAATAAAAGGTGAGTAACATAGTATCAAGAATGAGGAAAAACAAAAGAAATATACAAGCACCAGTTAAGATGCAGGATTATACACCTGGGGAAGTTAAGAAGAAAAAAAAAAGAGTCGTTGTGTTAGCAGAAAGCACTCTAAAAATTCGGAGAAGAGACAAACGGAAAAAAAGGAGGTGAAGTTGAAAGCAGTTGACAACAGGTACTCGATTCAAATCAGAAACCGCTCGTGTGCAGATATTTTAAAATGCATGATGAAAGGTAAATGGCATTCATACTTTTTAATTTTAAGGTTTCATAATTTCAGTGTTGAAACCAAAATGAGAATATATTTCTTTCCGTTTCTTTTCTCTTTTTTTTTCATTAAGTTTTTTTCCAACAATTTAACAACAATGACGTGGCATGGGAGAAAAAAGAGCTTGGATTGTACATAATGGGAAGGAATATGAATAACTTAATAAGAAAGGGTGACGTCGCCGGAGATATGATTGAATTCTACATGTTGAAACTGCAAAAAAACACATCAAAGAAAGAGTTGAAACCAGATGGTACCCTTAAGTACAAAAGAGCAGTTTTTCTAAGCACATATGTCTATGTAAGTTTCCTATAAATTCTCTTATACAAGTGTTTTTCTGAAACCAAATTAGAACTTGATTTTTGATTTTTTTACTGAATTTCAGATATTACACTCAATCGGGCAAAATTGTCGCTCTACAATTGGAGCTTTCATCGACAACGTGGATTACAGTCCAGAATTTATATTCATTCCATTGCTCACAAAACTTGGTGAAAAGTTGTACCACTGGAAATTGCTAGCTTTTGATAATGAGACTGGAGAATTATGTCACTACAACTCCATAATTGAAAGTGAAGATGAATGCAGCAAAAGTGCTGAAAGCATGAAAGAAAAGAATGGTGTCAGCATTCAAACAACATGTTGCAAAGCTCTCATTAGAGCCGGCAAGTCAATCAAAAGAATTCGTTTTGAACACCCCTTTGTGTTGTCAGCAAGATGTGTAAGAGCTTTAAAAGAACTTGTGTTTAGAGATATTCTCTTCACTCTCTTCATTTCACTGCTTTTTTGTTTTGTTCAATTTAAAGATCTTGTTTTGTTAATTTCATGAACGATTGCGGCCTTCATGTGTTGCTATTACATGAAGAGCCTCTTGAAAGGAAATTTTTCTTCTGAAGCGCATATAAAACAAAAGGTGCAGAATATGAGGCCAAAGCTGGCCTGCAAGATCCTCCTTGACAAAGGTGCAAACTATGAAGCCAAAGTTGCAACTTAAAGTTGTTAGTTTTAGTTTTCAATTAAAAAAAATTACAGTTTTAGTTTTCAGTTAAAAAAAATTGCAGTTTTAGTTTAAAGTACTTGTGTAATGATTTCAGTTTTTGTTTAAAATACTTGGAACTCTTATGAAATCATCTCAGTTTGTATGTTTATAAAGATCTCAGTTGATGGAACAAAAAATTTGAAACCAAAATGTGTTTCAACATAATGCAGAAAAGCTAAAACCTTAGGCATTGAACAAACATATCACAGATGTAAACAAAAATGATGGAACCAAAAAAAGTTCCATCATTCTTTGGTTCCATCTTATTCCAGATCAAAAAAAATGATGGAACCAAAAAAAGTTCCATCATTTTTTTGGTTTCATCTTATTCCAGATGAAAAAAATGATGGAACCAAAAAAAGTTCCATCATATTAGAGATGAAAAAAATATTGAAGCATGTGACAAACTATGAAACCTATTTTGGTTCCAACAAATTATAAAAGCCTGCACCTCTAACAAACTTTAAAAAAAAATAAACAAACATGAAACAATTGCAGCAAATTAACATGTGTAACTGTAAAAAATATAGAAAAAATAATGATTAAAACATACAATATTCTAAACGAAAACTGAAAATGAAAGTCGATGAATTGTATTCGAAATGACTTTAAATCTGATGCGCATGACATGTCTTTCGGTTTTGGGTAGTCAAAACATGGAAGCTATTACAAGTTCTCATCTTATTATTGGGAACTGAACCTGTATTAGGAATTCTCTTCTTCTTCCTTGGACAACCTGTTTGTGGTAGAGCATCAGGACCAAGAACAACAGATTTTGGACAACCTTATTGTCCTTCGGCAAGTATGTATTGATATTGTTCTTCATATGCTGATGTGTTTTAGAAATAGTGGTAAAAGATTCAATACCCAGACTTGTAAAGATTTGATTTTTAAACCAAATTTTTATGACTAAAAATAAAGAAGATTAAAGTAGAATTGATTTCAGATTATGGAAAGATCTGAGACTAAGGATTCCACCATTAGCCAATTTTCAAGTAATTTAATAATTATCTTGCAATTCATATATTCAATTTATTCAAAATATTGCCAAAGTTAGATTTCCAAAATATTAGTTGTAAATCAAAAGTATGAGACATCAAAAGCTCTAGACTCAGTATGACCCATCAAAAGAGAACACAACTAATTGATAAAAATCATTTTTTCTAAATTTAATTTAAAGCAAATAATTATAAAAAAATTGCAAAAAATTAATAAAATAGACTTTATTATTGGAAAAATAGCTTCCTCCGTCGCCCCAGTGATGGTGTTTAGCTCATCTTGTTAGAAACACTCTCAAAATAATTTTTCATAGCTCAAAAAGTGTTTACGAAGAAGAAATAAAAACAACACAGAAGGTTTGTTACGGTTAAAATTATTGCAAGTTGTGTTCTCTGTGTGGCTGAAGAGAATAGAAAACAGTAGCAATAAATTACGGTTCCTGGGAGCTTTTAAAATATGAAACAATACGCAACAGAAACAACGACTGTTTTTTCTAGCCTTATGTTCTTCGTTTTCCTCTTCACCATCAGAAAGTTTTTTTCTTCTGAATTTTTTCTCACATCTCTGGCTTGATTTTTCTTTGGTCTCTTCACTATTTATAGGTTTGGGATACCCTAAATAACCTTCCTTAATCGATAAGGATGCAAATATATATCCAAAACCAACTCCAACTCTGTTTTATCCAATTCAGAGTATATCTTTTCTTTTTCCGGCGTGACTCGATTCTGCAGTTTCACGGCATGAAATGCCTATGAATGACGTGTTCTGATCTATCTTGATTGTTTTTTCAGTTTGAGATATCAAAAACACGTTTTAAATCCCATAAACTTCGGTTCCCAACCAATCCAGATTTTTTCTTTCGCGTGAAGAAAATTTCCTGCCCTTTCCGGAATTTGAATTTGAAAGGGGGTGCCCGTAATCCAACTGGTGGGTGCCTTTATCAATTTTTCCGGGTGCCCTTAGTAATTTTTCTGGGTTCCTTTAACAACTTTTTGAGACGATTTTTTCATAAATATTTATTTCTCAAGAATACCTACAAAGACATAAAAGCCCATAATAAGTACAAAATCAAGCACTAGTAGAATAGAGAATTGAGCATTATTTAGACACAAAAATGTGTTTATCATATGCCAATAACACCAACCATAAACAACATCAGGGAATATAGCAGGAATTTGATTCACCAAACCACTACCTCGATCACTCACAAAAGTAAGCTTTTTGCGCAGAGGAGAAAGGACTCTATTCAAATTCTCCAAAAACCATTTTCAGTTCGCGTCATTCTCCGATGAAACTACAGCATAAGCTAAAAGATAGATTTCTGAAACATAACAGGAAAAAATGTCTCAGAATTTAAAAATGAAGAAACCAACAGAAAGAAATAGAATGTTTAATAAACTTACCGTCATTCCCGGTTAGACCAGTTGCTGCCATGATATGACCAAGGTATTTGCTCTTCAAATGGGCTGCATCAAGGAATAATAAAGGACGACAGTAATTGAACAATCTCTGAAATTTTTGAGTCACATTTTCAACTTCCAAAACAACACGAGATTAGGGATTGGTTTCAGTCAATTTGTTGGTATACTATTTCAAGTACATAAATGATTTCTCGTTCTCTGTCCATGTAATATTCAATGCATGCCTCTTCCATGCATATGCATAATAACGACTAATGTCAAAGCCATACTCTCTGGTAAACTGATTCATAATATCCTTTGTCTTCTTCTTTGGATTCCGTTTAATCTCTTCGAGAATCAAGCTACTAATTAGTTTCTTCGACACATGTGGTCTGTTTACAACTCCACCACAACAGTATGCTTCTTATTTAACCCCTTGGTAATAAAAGGACTACCTTCAACACCATCAATAGAAACAACATATATATGTCATTCACATTTTTCTTCTTCCTTCTTAGCACAACATGCACCAATCCTCAACTTCTCATTCCATGTCGTCTTGAATGAATACCCAGATGATGCATGATATTTCAACAAATCAGAACGAACTTGTTAAACACCTCCCTAAACACCTGATTGACACCCTAAAAAATGCTTAATCAAAGCGCAGACTTCAACGGTTTTTCAACTTTATTACGGACATCATAATCAACTAAATTTGTAAGTCCTGCATGCTCGAAAGGTATAATTCCTAAACTTCGTGGATGCTCAAAAGGTATGATTCCTGAACTTCGTGGCTGCTCAAAAGGTATAATTACTGAACTTTCTAAACTAGAACTAAAACACACATCTTTGTGCCTTACATGTAACTCAAGAGATGGAAGCTTATTAAACAAAGTAAATAGAGAAATCGATTGGAGATCAAAATCACAATTGATAACCTTTTGATCACCAACTATGTGGAAAATGTCTATAGAAAGAAGAGAGAATTGACACCAACTTGAACATATACTACCCTTCAAATAAAAAAAAATTAATTGTAGACCAATACGAAACGATAATGTATCCTCTTTGTGGGATATAACCGCGAGAACAGATTCCATAATCTACAAGACAAAGTATGAAACCAAAAAAAGTTTCACTAGATGTGAATATCAACAACAACAACAAAATTTGAATAAGAACATCAACAATATAACAATTTTTATTCCAATAGATTTGAATAAGAAAATCAACAACATAACCAAAAAAATCGTAAAAACAAATGGATTTGAGTTTCATAATCAAAGCTCGAAAATTCAAAAAAAAAAAATCGATTACCTGAAAAGTTGAATTGCAGTCTTCGATGAATTATTCAACTAAAACAATAGCTTGAGGCGAATGAGAATATGATCAAATTGGAAGGATAAACTGTAACTTCAGTTGGACTCTTCAAACCAATATCTAATCTCACTGATGAATGATTCGAAGAACAAACTGAAAAGTTGAATTTCAGTCTCCGATGAATGATTCGAAAAACAAAATGAAACTGTAAATTTTTTTCTCTACTTCATTTAAACTGAAACGAATACCAGATCTGCTCTACTCTTATTCAATAAATTTGAACCTAAAAATTACTTTCTGAGTTGCAAATATTGATTAAATCGGCGTCAATCTTTGAATTTTAGAATTTAAACCCTAAAAACAAAAAAAAAACGAAGATCGGAAAATGATTTATAGGAGATCTGTTTTTCTCTCTGAATATTTTCTCTCCCTCAAAGAAAAAACGAAGATCCTTTTTTTTCTCTCTCAAAATTTTGTTCCACCAAAAACTTTCCTTTCAAAGACTTAAGAATATATAGGGAAGGGCATGACTGACATTTTAAAAAGTAAAGAAAACTAAATTTAAAGATAATCGTTTGAAATGGGGTTTTTGTATCATTTTTATTTCAAATGGTTTTTATTTGTAAAAAATAATATAGGAAGAGTTTTTGTAAACCAAACTTGGTCACCTTGGTGTTTTACTACTAGTTTCGTAATACATATACTCATTAGTGTGCTTGTTTTCCAACGTAGGTGTGCTTATTTAACGGATAATTGGATAAAAACATTTTCATATAGGCTAGACTGGTGCATTTTTAAATGATGTAGCCAGATCACACTTGATTATTTCGATTTAGATTGTTCGGATAAGGCTTTCTAAGTTTTTCTTTGACAGTCGAAATTGTACAATATGTTTTGTTTTTTTGTTTTTTTAATCAGTTGCAATCTATAATTGTTAATAGCCTGTTTGGATACCACTCAAGAAAGTGTTTTTCGAATTTTAAAAACAATAAGTCAAAAAGTATTTTATGTACAATTTCATAATGATTTCTAGAAGCAAAAAAATATTATTTTGTGAAACAAATTGCTTTTGTTTCTAACATGGGACTGATTTATGCTTCTGAAGAAGCAGAAGTATTTCTACTTCTGATATTTTTTAGTAGGGAAGTTTGCTAAGATAAAATGTGTGAGAAACAAAAGCACTCCTGCTTCTAATATCTAAACACCCAGTAAATAATTTTCAGTAGAGAAGTTGACTAAGCTAAAGTATGTAATAAGCAAAGATGGGTTTGGCAAACTAAGGTTGAATTAGCTCCAAAAGTAGAATTCTTTGTATGGGCCACGTTGCATGATCCAATCCCAACAAGGGCGATGTTGCAACATAGAGGAGTAGTAATTAACTCTAATATATGCTTGCTTTGCAACAAGGAGATTGAAACAACAAAGCACTTGCTTCTTCATTGCGAGTTGACTCATTTCATTTGGAGCTACTTCATTGACGCCAATAGAATTATTTGGGCATCTGTAGGGACTGTATGTCAACAATTAGAAGCTTGGAAAATTAGAAATCTTAATGGTATTTACAGAACTATTTGGACGCTTATTTTTTTTGCGATCATGTGGGAGGTGTGGAAGGACAGAAATACCCGTATTTCATATTTTTCCTATTTTATAAATTTTGTTCCATTGGGAGACTATAGTTATTTTGTAAGTCTACATTTACATTGTGCATTTCAAATTTGAGCTAGAACCACTTTCATCGAAAGGCGTATGCCATCTAGCGTTATATGCTGCGAAGGATTCAGGATAAAATATTGGGATATACTCAATATCGTGATTCCCTTGTGTTACCATCCATTGACGTCGGCTTGCTAATAGTTCTACTATTCTCCCATATGAATCCCATCGTGGTTGGTAATAATATGCATAAGCCAAGTCCCCTAGTAAGAGCATTACGTCATAACTCAATACTGCAATGTGATTTAGGGTTGTGGTTGTCCGTCCCGTTTGGCCAAGATCACCTACGTACATTTGCACTATTAATTAGTGCACCATTGAATCATATTGTAGCTATAAATGGATAAACCCCGTACATAGAGGTACCTAGTTCAATAAACGTTTGTTTCCATGGGTCTGAGGCATGGACATACCTATGTGGGGTTAAACCAGGCTTTAGTCCGTGTTAGCCCCCAGGTCCACAGGCCTATTTTATAATTTATCCATGTTTAATTTATAGTTTTAGCCCATGTTTAATCCTATAATTAGTTATCCTGGGTCCGTCCCTGGCCTAAGGCATAATAAGTTTATCAGAAAAGTTGTGTACATATTTACCTACAACAACGAACTTGATAGGGAATTGAGCTGGTGGGGTTTTAAAACTGAATACACGATCGGAATTAGACCCACATCGAGAGTAATATACAGTGTCAGGTGCTAGTGGACCGATGATAACATCGTGAATTTCTCTCGACTGGTAGATAAGATAGTCATACGAATAAGCTCTCCATATCGCAGATAAATTATATGTTTCCTCCGTAATCCCATATTCTATTGGATACACAGGATATCCTCATATCTGATACACAAGATATGCAATATTCTCATATCCGGAAATAACTAAACCGCATCTTCACCAAATCCTCTCATGTTTATTGCATATTATCTTTATGCAATATTTTTTTCCTAAGATAAGCACACCATGTTTAGTGCATATCCATTTTCTTTCCCTTATGTATCTTCTGTATTGCGAACTGTCGAGACATATAAGAGTCTCCAGTTTTGTATTCTGTGATATAAAATGAATGTGTACCAATAAAGTTCATCTTCTATACCACTTTCAATATGGTATCTGACCAAGGTTAATCCACACTCAAACTCAAAGAAATATCAAATCTTCAAATTTTCGGTCTCTCCATGGCAGACAGTAACCCGACCAAATAAATTGGAGATGGTACAGACCATAGCTCTCCCTATTATCTACACCCTTCAGACTATCCAAGACAAATACATGTGAATGATGTCCTGACGGGTAGCAATTACCTAGATTGGATGCAAGAAATGGAGAATTTCTTGTTTGCCAAAAACAAGATAGGTTTCGTTGATGGAAGTATCAAGAAACCTGAAGAAAACAGTACAAAAATGATGGCATGGAAACGATCCGATGCCATGATTAGAGGATGGCTCACTACATCCATGGATAGAGAGATTTGAGGCAGTGTTAAGTACACCAATTCCGCTGTAGAAATATGGTCAGATCTTCGCGAAAGATTTGGCAAAGAGAGTGCGCCTCGGGCATACGAATTAAGGCAATCCATCTCCAATACAAGGAAAGATGGAATGTCTGTTTCCTCCTACTACACGAAGCTAAGGGTGCTATGGGACGAAATACAGTCTTTTCTCCCTATTCCCAAGTGCAAATGTAACAACTGTACGTGTGATGTTGGTAAAGCTCTCAATGAGAATCAAGAAAAGGAACGCCACTATGTGTTCCTATTGGGTTTGGACAATGAGTTTGCAACCATTAGAACCCAAATTCTGGCTATGAAGCCTACTCCGTCGCTGTCAACAGCCTATCATTTGGTTGCCGAAGATAAGCAACAAAGAGTAATCACCGGCAGTTCAAGAAGAACCGCGCCTGATTCAGCTGCTTTTCACTCAACAGTAAGAAATGCCCCAGCGAGAAACGCTTCAGGCAACATCAACAGGCTGTTCTCCGAGCAAAACAGGCGTGTTCCAAGCCTGCTCTCGGAACGCAACAAACACATCCCAGGTTCTGTGTTTTCAGACACTTCAGACGTTTCTAGGAGGGATGGAAGGTAAGCTGAATTTTGTGATTTCTGTAACAAGTTCGGACACAACAGGCAGGGCTGTTTCAAATTGATTGGGTTCCCGGATTGGTGGCCAGTAAAACCCTCCAACGATCGCAGACCTTCCAGATTCAAGTCGAGAGCCACTTGTGTAGAAGTTTCTGTCGACCAAACAGATGCGTCAGGAGATTGCTTTGATATTGGAGGTTTGAGCTTGAAAAAAGACCACTATGAACATTTTCTAAAACATGTAGCTGCCGAGAACAAGACGGCGAATGAAACCTCTCGCAGCGCAAATATGGCAGGTAAATCTCACCATGATAATAGTTGGATAGTGGATACAGGATGCACGGAACACATGACCTACATAACTGATATTCTCGAAGAAAAATCTGTATCCAACCATGAAGCACCAGTCACTATTCCAAATGGTGAGGTCATTCCAGTTAAAGGAAGGGGTAATCACACTTTGAAAAATGGAATAAAAATGAGAGGGGTCTTGCACATTCCAAAATTTACATGCAACCTTCTATCTGTTAGCAAACTTACGAAAGATTTAAAGTGTACAGTGATATTCTTTCCTGATTTTTTTGTCATACATGACTTGCGTTCGAGGAGATTGATTGGAACGGGTAAGTGCAAAGATAGTCTATATCAAATGGGGATGTCTACAAGTAGAAGCACAACCATGATGACAGTGTTGGATATGTGCACAAGAGATTGGGACACGCTGGTGACGGAAAATTATCTCAAATAAAATTCCTTAATAATGTTTCTTTCAAGAACAATAATGATGTTTGTGATTCTTGCGTTAAGTCAAAAATGACAAGACAACCTTTCCCTATTAGTACTACTAAAACAAATGCTGTCTTTGAATTACTACACTGTGATATATGGGGAAAGTATCGAACACTTTCTTTTGGGGAAAGTATCGAACACTTTCTTTTGGGGAAAGTATCGAACACTTTCTTTCTCTAAAGCCAGCTATTTCCTAACAATAGTTGATGACTACAGTAGAGCTGTTTGGGTATTTCTACTGAAACACAAGCATGAAGCAAGTACATGCTTGGTTGCTTTTTATAGAATGGTTAAAACACAGTTCGAAAGAAACGTTAAGAGAATAAGATGTGATAATGGTGGGGAGTTCACTTCAAATAGTATGCTTGTTTTCTATGCCGAACAAGGAATTACTTTAGAAACGACGTGTCCACCCACTCCGCAGCAGAATGGGGTTGTAAAACGGAAGCACAAATATCTTCTCGAAACAGCACGAGCCCTCAAAATTGAAGCCAACCTCCCAATAATATTTTGGGGAGAATGCATCCTGACTGCGGCCTACACCATCAACATACTTCTTTCAAAGATAACCAACAACAAGTCACCATACGAATTATTGTTTGATCAGAAGCCAACTTATGAACATATGAGAATTCTTGGGTGTATGGTCTATTATCGAAGTTTCGAGACCAAAGGTGACAAGTTTGCAATGCGAGGGAGACCAGGGGTTTTCATGGGCTACCCAAATGGAACAAAGGGATAGAAAGTGTACGACCCAAGTCACGACAGAATCATCATATCCAGAGATGTAAAATTTGCAGAGAATGTGTTTCCCTTTGCCATAAAAATCAAAGAAATAGTACACAAAGAGGAGAACGTTTTTCAATACCCATTCATAGATGATCAAGCATAGAATGAGCCCAACAGGCCAGACGCATCCCATGAGGACTACCTCAACAACCTTGAACAGGTCGAAATGATGGACTTGAGGCCTAACGAACCAGAAATCAATTCTTCCGAAAGCCCATGTTCGTTGGAAGAAAGTGGTCCGTCCAATGGGTCGGCTACTCTAGAACTTAATCAAATTGAAGGCACTGAATCCAAAAACAACAATGTTGGGCTTGGAAGAGAACAACGAACCAGGTTCAGGCCTGCTCGACTCAATGACTATGATGTACGACTTCCCCATCCATAGACCATGCACAGCCTGCCTCCGATCAACACTCCTCAACGTTATGTCCTTTAGCAAATTTTGTTTCCTACGATAAATTTTCTGACTCCCACAAAGCCATTTTGGCTGCCATCAGCTCCAATGATGAGGTGAAAAACTTTAAGGAAGCCATGCATGACAAGAACTGGAGAACATCCATACAAAGAGAGATAAATGCTTACGAAGAGAATGGAACTTGGACCATAGAAGACCTGCCCGATGGGAAACGAGCCATAGATTCGAAGTGGGTCTACAAGATAAAGTACAATCCAAACTGTGAAATAGCGAGGTACAAGGCTAGCCTCGTCGTAAAAGGCTACACACAAATGGAGGGGTTGACTACCACGATACGTTTGCTCCAGTTGCCAAGCTAGTTACAGTTAGAAGCCTACTTGCTATTGTTGTTAAGAAGGAGTTGACTATTCATCAACTTGACGTGAACAATGCATTATTGCATGGGGATTTGCATGAGGAAGTTTACATGAAGATTCCACAAGGCTATGACAAAAGGGGAGGCACGAAGGTATGCAGGTTGAAAAAATCTATCTATGGTTTGAAGCAAGCCTCGAGGATCTGGTATCAAAAATTCACATCAGCTCTACTCGAACTTGACTTCAAACAATCCTACGCGGATCACTTGCTCTTCATTTACAAGAAAGGAAAAGTTTTTGTCAGTGACCTCATATACGTCGACGATGTTATCATTGTGGGAAATAACCAAGACAAAATACAAGAAGCAAAATCCTACCTCGACAACAAATTTAGCATCAAAGACCTCGGACCCCTGAAGTACTTTCTTGGAATCGAAGCTGCGCGTACAAAAGACGGATTGGTCCTAAGCCAGCGAAAATACACTCTAGACATTCTAGAAGATAGTGGAATGCTGGGGTGTAGACCATGTTCTTTTCCCATGGAGCAAAATCTAAAACTTGAGAATGATGATGGAGATATTCGTGTGGATGCAAGTAAGTACAGACGTCTGGTAGGGAGGCTTCTGTATCTCCAAGCCACGAGACCGGATCTCACATACTCGATAAACGTACTAAGCCAATTTGTCTCTGATCCCCGACAGAAACATTTAGATGCCGCCATGAGGGTCTTACGATACCTAAAGGCTACTCCAGGACAGGGGATCTTCTTTCCCAAAAATGGAGGAAAAAACTTGGTCACGTACAGTGATACCGACTGGCTGGGTTGTCCCATCACAAGAAGGTCACGAACTGGATAACTTATGCTCCTAGGGGGAGCGCCAGTTTCTTGGAAATCTAAGAAACAATCCGTCGTCTCACGATCCTCGGCTGAAGCAGAGTACCGAGCCATGGAAACCACCACTAGTGCATTTTTATGGATGCGCTGGATCCTAAAGGGACTTGAGGCTGAACAAAGTGGACCGACGCCCCTTTATTGTGATAACCAAGCAGCTAGACACATTGCAAATAATCCAGTTTTTCATGAACGAACGAAGCATGTTGAAATGGATTGTTACTTTGTCAAGGAACGAAGTTGAGTCCCAAGAGATAGAACCCCTCTACGTCAACACGAAGATGCAGATGCCGATCTATTCACTAAAGCACTGGGGTCACACCAACTAGAGTCTTTACTCGTCAATCTGGGCATGCACAACCTACACGCTCCAGCTTGAGGGGGAGTATTGGATACACAGGATATCCTCATATCTGATACACAAGATATGCCATATTCTCATATCCGGAAATAACTAAACCGCATCTTCACCAAATCCTCTCATGTTTATTGCATATTATCTGTATGTAATCTTTTCTTCCCAAGATAAGCACACCATGTTTAGTGCATATCCATTTTCTTTCCCTTCTGTATCTTCTGTATTACGAACTGTCGAGACATATAAGAGTCTCCAGTTTTGTATTCTATGATATAGAATGAATGTGTACCAATAAAGTTCATCTTCTAGACCACTTTCAATATATTCTACCTTTGACGGAGTTCCATCAGCATTTGTAATCCAAGTTATTCGCATCTTATCTTGACCTACTAGAGATATAGGAACCTGCAGATATTTAACATAGAAAATGAAAATTGTATTGTTATGTAATATCTGTTGGTTAAAAAGCAAATATTGGGTTATGTAATTTCATTATTTTAGAGTTCTAAAACTTGAGTCTGCCTATTAGGTATATCAGAAAGCATATAATATATGTTGAGGCGAAGTCGAAGATATATCAACGAGTACCTTGTGAATAGAAATGTCATCTCCAAGAGGAAGACAAACGTAGGAAAATAAAATGTTAAAGTAAGAAGACTATTGTAAATAACGAAAACCACAACCAAACTTAAAAAACAGTCTTTGGAATTGTTATTGACATCTTGGGTGGATACAGTGCAGTAAGAATCATAAGAAGAAAAATTACATATAATACCATGAGTCCGTAACACCTAGAATGAATGAATTAGTAAGGAGAAAGGCATTGCTATTTTTAAGTCATGCACTAAAACAGAACTCGCGCATGCTAAAACTTACACGCGACATATTTTTGGAACGAGGAAGGTGTGACAAAATTTTCAATTGATTTCACATCCTGCCGTATGAATACTATGGTTCCCATTGACTAAACGGATCTGATTCATAGGAATCCATTTCGTCACGTATTTGCCTATCCTGACACATGGAGATTGTACAAGAGGGCACTGTCTCTTAGCGTACTTCGATGGAAAATTGAATTATCACTGTTGACAGTGATATATGGTGACGCTGAGAGGCACCACTCAGTACTCAAGAGTCTCGAGTCTCAGATGAGATCATATAGAAAGAGGGGTGAGGTATGGGCTGGATGGGGAGAGTCTCTTCTTGTAATGTGCCAGCGGGTTAACACTCGAGCCCAATAGAAGATAAAAAAAAAATAGTCCTGTACCCGATCAAGCAATAATGTGAGCCTGTGACCCTGTAAGCGTAACCTCATTGTAAACTTTTTTGTTTCAGTGGAGTCACCTGACACTACATTAGTATTGGAGCAAGCGACTACATTTCCGCTATCTCCCTGAAATACAGATAATTGCTAGGCCTGTCAATGGATAATCGGATATTTGCTATTCGATCGAATCCTTACTAAGAATTTCGGATCTTATCCAAAATTTCGGATACCGGATACAGGATACGGATAGATTAACGGATAATAGCCGTTTAACGGAACGGATACGGTATCACTAGTATTCGTCGGATAATTATCCGTTTCTGATTTAAAAAAGGGTATTTTAGTAATTTTATATATGATATATTATATCACTGGCAAATGTGACATATACACATCGAAGGGAAACAAACAAATCTACTCCTCATCTTCTTTCGCATAAAGAGTAAAGACTTTCTGTTGTAGTAAGGGTTCTTCTCTTTCACCATCAATCCCTTTACCGGCAGAAATCATCATATTACCATTGAAGTGTCGTAGGTTTGGTTCTTCTCCTTCACCATCATCATCCCTTTCCTTTTTAATTTTAGGAGTTATTGAGAGAGAATTTTATGTTAGGGTTCTGTAAAGATTTTCAAATGATAACCATTTATGATTATAACTTTCAAATGGAATTACAAAGTTACTTTTGGTATTGACTTTTTTCCATTATTAGAGTTTCAATTCAAGTCCAGCGTTGTTAGGGTTTCATCATCAAAAGTTGCGAAAGAATCACTTTAGTGGAAAAACTTCTAGTAAAGCTTAAGCGGTATTATCAGGTAATCTTTAAATTCTCCCGTTTCTTTAGAAATTTAGTCTTCAAGTAGCATGTGAAGTTCAAAATTGGGGTTTTGCACTGATTTTTTTTTTTCGTTCTTTTTTCTTTTATAATGAAATCAGGATATAAAATTGGGGTTTTGCTTTAAATTTAGACACTTATGTTTGGGTTTTGATTGAATATAAATGTATGTACTATGTAGTATGCATATTTGAAACTAAACATGTACTATTTGCACTGAATTTTGAGTTCATGTGTTGTGTAAATGCTTAGCGTTTTAGTTCACTAACATTTTGATAATTAGCAGGATCAATAAGTTACGATAAAGATAAGTGTAAATACATAGAATTCTAATCTGTAGAAAAGGATGTAAGAATGATACTTAATATTTGTTATTGTTTGCTATCTTGATTAATAAACTGTTAATTATTAACTGTAGTGCACATGCTTAATATAAGAATTTCATATGTAGCACAGGTTATGAAACTCTACTATGTATGTGTCCCATATTGGTTTGACTCTTATGCCCTGGAACTATCTTTGTATGGTCTGTTTGCATGATAGATTGAGTTCCTTTTGTGTACTCATACTTAGACATGCTATTTCCTCTTCCCAGTATTTATTTTATTGTCATTTGTAAGGTCTGTCAATGTTCAATAACCAATAATTCTTTGTTTACTTTATTGTAGGTCAATGTCAAATATAGCATCCAATAATGTTGGTAAATCTAATTCCTTTACTCCATGTTCGGTGGCCACACAAGTACCTTCTCGGAACGAAGAAATAAGTTCACCATCTCTAAGTAAACGTCCCCAACCAGAAGCAGATGATGTTACATAGGTTACTGCAGAAGCAGCCAGGGTAGTGAAAAAACCATGTCCATTAAGATCATCAGTTTGGAACGAATTTGAAAGGACGGTTACTGAGAAGACTCAACCCATATGCCAAGTTTGGAACGAGACCTTCTTGTTAATGATTGTTAAGCATGACTATCCTTTTAATATGGTTGAGCATCCATGTTTTCGAGAGTTTGTGAAGTCTCTCAACCCATATGCCAAGTTACTTGGAAAGAATACAAATCGAGAAGACGTTATAAAAATTTATGCTTAGTTTAAACTTGAGTTAGAAGGGTATTTTGATTCATTGACTTCTAAATGCAGTCTCACGACTGATATAAGGACATCTAAACATATACGGGATGGTTATTGTTGTGTTATATGCCACTACATAGATGATGATTGCAAGTTGCATAAGAAAACACTTGCTTATGTTTTGCTGCCAGCTCCACATACGGCTGAAGTTCTGGGAGAAATTGTTAAAAATATAGCTTTATAGTGGAATATTGATAATAAATGGTTTTCTTTAGCTGCTGATAATGTTTCTAGTAATAATTTGATGATGGATAACCTCAGGGACTGGCTTAAAAACAAGGGTTCTTTGGTTCTTGAAGGTACGATATTTCATATGCGGTGCAACATTCATATACTGCACTTAGTTGCACTAGAGAATGGAAGTAGCTGCAGGTTTTATAGCAAGAATTCGTGAATGTGTGAAGTATGTCAGGTCTTCGCAAGGTAGAAAATAGAAGTTTAAAAGTGCATTAATGCAAGTGAGGCTCCCTGTACGAAAGGTATCTTTAGATGTTGACACGAGATGGAACTCGACTTATTTGATGCTTAAGAATGATATTGATTTGCGCCAAGGATTTTTGCCTTTTAGTAGAGTTAGAAAATGGTTTCAAGTGTCTACCAAATTCATAGGAGAGGGAACAAGGAATAATCATTCACAAGTGCTTGGAAATGTTTCATGATATTACAGTAAATTTTCAGGGGTGAAACATCCAACAATAAACATGTACTTTAAAAAACATGTACTTGAAAAGTGTTTATGAAGTTAACTTGATCATCCGTGAATAGGAAAGTAGTCCCCATGAGTATATCAGAGAAATAGCAAAGGAGATGAAAAAAAGGTTTGACAAATATTGGAGAACATGTAATTTATTGATGAACATTGGAGTGGTTTTAGATCCACGGTATAAGGCGCGGTTGATAACTTTTACTTACAGGAAACTATATGGTGATACTCTCTCCAGAACTAAATTTGAGGATTTTCATGAAGATTTGGGTAATCTTTTCTCATCATATGAATCTGGTAGTGGTTCTTCAAATCCTAATTATTTCAGTAACTCGTCAATGAGTGGAACAGTTTCATCTAACCTTGAGAATACTCAAGTTGCTTCTAAATTTAAAACTGACATTGAATTCAATGAGTTTATGATGCAAGACAGTTTTGTTAAGGTTCATAAGTCAGAGTTGGATAAGTACTTAGAAGAACCATTGCTTGCACAAGGCGATGATGAAATGCGATTTGATATATTAAGTTGGTGGAAGAATCATGCCCCCACGTACCTAACGCTTGCAAAAATTGCTCGAATGTCTTGGTTGTTCCGGTGTCAACCGTTGCATCAGAATCTACCTTTTGTAGTTGTGGTAGGGTACTTACAACACATAGGAGTTCAATAACCCCGGAAGCTGTACAAGCATTACTTTGCTTAAATGATTGGTTGCCTGATCTTAAAGGTTAACTCGTAAATTTCTTATTTATATAATCCGTTTCTTACAATGAACAATTTTTTTTATTATTTCAGATGTTGGGATTGCTTAAAGTTAACAAGCTTAGGTGATGGTGGAAATCAATGCTACAACCATTGATATCTTAGGTATCTCTTTGGTTTAATACATTATACATTTGATTGAGAAAGTTATGTAAGAGATTAACATATCAAATAGGTAGTATTTAAAAATTAGAATAATTGTACTGGTGATTCTGGAAAACTGATAAACTATACATCCAAGGTGCAGATACATAAATCAAGGATATATCCTACGTATATTCAGTGTGTTATAAATTTATAATGGCTTTCATCTTAATTCTAAGAAATGTTATTGCCGGAGTTAATGTTATGTAATGTCATTTTTAATACATTTGGTGTTTTCCGTTTTATGAAATCAATACAATCTATTGTTCCTCGAGATTCAGTTGAAACAAAGTTTTTACTATTTCCCAAATTAGTTGGAAATAGCAATAGTTCTCATTAGACTGCTGAGTTTTTTTTACACAATGTAGTATACACGTTGATATATGTATTTGGTTTAATAAACTAATACATTTCATTATATTTGTATGCAGGTATGTTTATATTAAGAGGGGGATAGAACACGTAGTAGAAGTAGAAAAAATAAATAGAAGAAAGTCATAAATGAGGATGATAAAATCAACTAACCAAGGATAAGGAATTTCTACTTTTTGTATTTTCTTTTTATTTTTTTGTATGAAGAAAATAAGTAGTCTACTTTTTGTCACTTTTACTTTTTGTTTTTTGTAAAAAAAAGATTTGCAATACGAAAAATGTTCATTGTTACTCTGTAACCGAATTAATTTTTTTTTAGCTATTTCTGTTTTTTTTATTGGAACGGATAACTGTAGGATAGTACATGATATCCTTTAAGCTTAACGGAACGGATTCTGAATTAAAATTTTAATATTCGTCGGATATTATAGGATACCGAATATCCGTTAATACTAACAGTATCGGATACGGGATAGATACTATCCGTTCCGATAAGTACCGTTGACAGGCCTAATAATTGCAACCATTATGGAGACAGAATTCTCCAAACTCAAGAAAGGTTATGTTTAGGGTTGCAATAATTTTGAAGGGGTTGCAAGATAAGAATAGATTTGTGTCCGTGCTATGTAGCGGGCATAGGTTCTCAAACCTTTTTGAATCTTTCACATTTGAAAATTGCTCATATCTTTTTGTGATACCCTCTAACCAAGTTCTTATGGGAATTCCACAATTTCTCAAAGCTAACCTCACCGAATATAGTTCTTTGGTAAGAGATTGAGTCTAAGTTCCGAAAGAATGTTTTAAGATTAATTTTATCTCGTATAAATAAAAAGTATATTATAATGAAACAAATAATGATGATGAAATTGATAGTTACTCGTACCCGTATGTGTTGGATTCACCTTTTTTTACAAAGTTTGGTTAGTCAGAATTCACAATGAATATACATATTTAGTTTTTGTTATCTTATTTAAGAATATAAATTTAACGAGTAGCCGTTTATTAAAAATGATTAAACGTAGATAGTCGATTTGTGGTGTTGTCCACCCACTGTAAGTGGCATTGACCCGGTATAATTAAGTATTGAGTATAAACAAAGTGTAATAATTTTAAAACAAAATATCCAATAGGAAAATGGGCTTCTTTAACCCCTAAATATTTGCACCAATCAAATTATGCCAAGTGTCGTCACCAAAACTCTCAATTCACAAAAGCCACAAAAGCTTTATTTCGACCAATAAGAAACGATGGGTTCCTTATCGTTCAACGTGGGAACATTATTTGTCTAGGCCTTTAAGTCTTTAGATGAGATAAGATTATTTTGAAATAAAACCAAAAATCTCTTAACCAAATATTTTTTATAATATATGATTTTCCTTCAACCAATTATATTTTAATCATTTTAATTAGATTATTTAATTGAGTGTTAGTTGTTAGAATATGTTAATTAGATTTAACTTATATTTGTGATTGAAAATTAGAGTTATAGTTATATATTTTGTAGGGAAGGAAGAAAATCTAATCAACTTCAGCATGGAATGTGATTGTAAGAAGATCATTGATTTTTAAATGGAACCAAAGTCCCTAATCTCGTGGCAAAATCAGGCAATTTTGGAAGAAACAAAAAGAATCTTAGATTCTTGTCAGTTTTTTCATGGTTTTCATTTTGTTCCAAGATCGGAAAACAAGACAGGATATACACTTGCAAAAGAAGCAAAACATTTCAATTGTAATTTTGATTAGGTTAATTCCCCTCCACTTTGTAATTTGCATATTTAGAAGCAGATAAATCTAATGCTAGGAAGAACTCTTCTCTTTCCATATTAGATGGCTCTACTTTATTTGTAAACATGATTCCTAACTTTTTATGTTAGCATTTATATAATTTCCCAATTTAAATATATATATATATATATATATATATATAGAGGGAAGAAGAAGAAAAATAGTTTTTTTTCGAAAACCCCAAACTGAGATTTTAGTAGCACAAATGAGTGATTCTAGGTCGATAATTAGCTCTGACGGTATTTTTTTATGATTGTATCGTTTAAAGTATGTTGTAATCATATTTATCTTACTTTTTATTTGTCTCCATAGTTGTTTAGGATGATATCGTTTCCTAGTCGTATGTAAAGAATTGGTTAGGAATATCACGAAATCCTAGTCGTATGCAAAGAAGACTTTACTAGACCATAACCAAACACGACCGAACCGTAGATATCTACAGTTAGGTTATGTTTAACAGGATCTTACTGTAGACATAAATAAGAGATATCTACGATTAGGTCATGTCAAATTATATTTAATCGCAGATATCTACGGTTAGGTCCTGGAAAACACGATCTAATCGTATAGTAGTACTATGTTCTTCTTAACCATATAATAGGATTCTGAGAAACATATTTATAATAACGCAATCACACGGCGTTTACAGTGTAGAAACGTTAAATATGGGTCGAATTTACTGGGAGCAGGGACAATACTGTAATCAATATCTCGAATGAACTAACCAGAAATGATGTTTTTGGATTTTTAGAATTGAAAATGAAATAATAAAATTAAACTAAACTAATAAAAATTCGTAGAGAGTTGGTAACAAGGGTGTATAGTATTTACCACTATTTATATTCAATTACTAAAAAGAAACATAATCTTGAATAATAATTTATTGTATGTTCTATCGACATCACTTATTTTATGTATTAGAGTCGTAAATATCACTGGGACACTCTAAGCATGGCACATCAAAAGACTAAGCTCAAGCACTATCAAATTGTATTAGTGAGAAAATTGTACGAAACTAAATATAAGTTCACAAATAATATCCGGCTATTCTAACCATATCTGTTCAAAGGATTTAATCCAAACATAAAATATCAAATAAATAGACAAACATATTTGTGATCCTATTAATTATACACATGAATTAGTATATTATACAGAACCGGTGAAACAATAAAATTTTTATCATTAAGTAAATAAACAAAATCAAAAATTAATTTATTTATATTATAATAATATATTATTAAATTATTTAATTCAATTGATATAGTACTTAAAGTGGTTTTATATAAAACTTTAATTATATAGTTTAGCAAGATATAACGATAAATTTTTTAAAATTCATGAAAATAACTGAGAAAAATAAAGAGGAAAAGATTACACCGAAATTAGTTATCTTCTCCACCACAACTGATACTGCTCCTTCGGTTTACAGCCGTCTATCCCCTTTTTCTCTTTCAACCAACCAGCTGTCCACTAACAGAAGAAAACCCAGCCGAAAAGAACCAAAAGCGGAACTTCCTTTCTTTATTCTATTCTTTTCTATTTAAACTGTTGTTTCTCCCTTTCACGTGATAGCCTCCACCTGGTTCAGCCACGTCAAACCACACACCGCACCTTCACACCACTTAAAAAAGTTTACTTTCTCTTGGTTCTCTTGTCAGACATTGTCTGTCTTCGCCCCACTTTTCTCTTACACTTTTTTTTGTTTTCGGTGTCCACCCAAACACTTCTCTATTCACAAGCCACCGAAACAGCAGCCATTTCACGTCCTTGGCCAATCTCAGACCGAACAGCAACCAAAACCAAAGTCTTCTCAAATTTTTCGGTCCCCACCTTTAATTGCCAACTCCATCTTACCACGTACTACACAGACACTAGACTTCCTCCTTATACTGAGCTATTGACTCAACTCATTCCACCCGCACCGAACTGACCACTTTTTTCTCTTTATTTCCGCACATTTTTCTCTCTCAACTCCTAACAGCCAACTCACCGGAAATTCATAATCACTATCCACTTCATTCTTATTTAAACAACACGTCAGCCCACCTTCTCTTTTCACGGCCAGATAAACCCAAATTGAGCATCCTAGGTACAGGTTCACTGTGAGGCCTTTCTAGCACATGTTTATTAGTACCAGTCGGTTTTAGGTAAAATCTACAGAAGCATAACAAAATATAAATAAGACAATAAAAATATATTAATTATGTCTGTATCACCATAGAACTTTATTATTCTTCGATTAAAAGATAGTCTAATCGTAAATTTAACGATCTAATTGTAAAATTTAATATTAAATAATAATATAGTTGTATATTATTGCGTCAGAAAACCAACTTTGTTTACCATAAGCGCACAGTATCGAAAGATGTAAACAATAATAAATACAACTCGTTCCCACGAGGAGTGTGAAACACTTATACTAATCAATTTAAGTAACTTTCAAGTCAAATATGTTTCAAAGGATATTTTATGATTTTTATAATAAAGAAATAAACTAACGAATGATTAGAAGCAATTTAATAAAGATTGTAATCAAATATGTAAAAGTGTTAAGGTTTCGGGAATCCGTTGTAGATTAAGGTTTACTTGCGTTCATCACGAAGGGTATCAATTTTAACTCATGCAAAGTAGCAAACCTAGCTACTAGTACATGAAAGATATTTCGTTTAAGAATCTTTTAAAAGAATTATCAAAAGGATTATTTGTTCTCAACCTAAAGTAGAATTTCAAAGCACTAAGTATACGTGGCATAAATAGTCAAAGAACATTCATAAATCTATTTAAAGGAATGTTAAAACGAATTCTTCTACTGATCAAACATGAATTATACTTGACATCGAACTTTAATAATCATCGACAAAGATAAAACATTGAAAGAGAGACAAAACATTAACATTAAGCTTTCAAAATCTTAGTTTTGAAACATAAAAAAAATAATACTACAAATTCATTTTTTTACCATAATAAAAGATTTAGCTAGACATGGCATTCTTAAAACTAAACATATTGAACAAAAATCAAACTGTTTTGGAAAATCAAAACTAAAACCTAATTTTACCTCTGTAGACTAGCGTGTAAAACTGGGCGTGAGAAAGCCTCCCCAACCTATCTCTCTCGCCTGGTATTTATAGGTTTGAAAGTTGAACTCAATATAGACAGGCCCGATCAAGTATGACCAAGGCCCAATCCAAAATATCTGTCTAACTTCCAAATTCAGACCTTTTCCTAATTCCGTCACCGCACCTAGCTTCACTGACTTCCTCAACTCCGGCCACAACACTGCTATACCACCAGTTCTATTCCCTAACCATCTACCTCTTGTCATCACTGGACACACTCACAACTCCCATGACTAGATGAAACAAGTCTTAGCTGTAATATAACTCATTCAGGCATTTAGGAGAACACTTGCTGTGCACTCCTTGATATAGGCAAAGATGAAAACTGTGTCAATTCGTCAAGTCCTTAATCCATCTCCTACTCTGCAAAACATGACTTTAACCATTCCATAACATTCATTCAATCACACAATCAATACTACACACACTCATCAATTCCTTCTCCATTTAACAACAGCACCAAAACTATATTTGTTCTTCATGGCAGGTCCATCATCTCTTCCCTGTTCTTAGACTTTCTCCATCTCCTTTCTCGATTCAACCCAAACATTCTCAGTGGAAGCTGCAATTTGAGCTAAAAAAATTCAGAAACAACTTCATCATCTTCCCTGTTGCTATTTCTTGGTCTCACAAACAGCCACCAATCTTTCCAGATTCAAATCAAATTCTAATCCAAATCAGCAGTAACACCACCATGTCAACAATTCAGTCACTCAAACCTATTCTTCTATTAGATAGAAACCCCATAATTTCGCTAATTTCTTCTCACATCAAAGCCACCAGCTAATCCCCTTCTCTGAGCCATTTCCGGCCACAAAAGTCATCTCCTCAACAGCCTCCAATCCATCTCATTTCCCTTCTCTTCTTAACTCAATTCATCAGCGAACCCTCTCTAGCCATAGTTCTTCTCTATCACCGCTTCAATCTCTTGTTCGCTGTTTCAGACCGAAATGAAATCCCAATTTTCCTCTTCAGTGTCTTCCAACCAAAGCCCTCAAATGTATTACATTGTTATAATTACTAGGCTATGGAGGAAAGATGGACATGTCCCATAGTTGTTTTAATCAGTAGTGGATTTCATATGCTTTACCAAACAGAGAATTCGTTGTTGCATTTTACTATCTTCTGGCCGTGAGATGGATTATGTAGCTAAGCAGGTGGTCTTTAACTGTAACACTGGTAGTTTTTATCGCAAACGTCATTTAACTTTCCATTTAGCTATTTATCCTTCCGGTGATTGGATTTTATTTGTAATTCCTATAAAATATTTAAAATAATAATATTAGTAAAATAACGAGTCTTAACTAGTATAAATATAAGTACAGAATGTTGTATTTATATGTGTTTATCAAATATCCACACACTTACATTTTGTTAGTCCTCGAGCAAAATAAAATAAAACTAACCTAAAATATACAACTCTCTTTCGTTGAGGATACGTGTTACACTTAACATGTGTAACAAGCTTTTAAACTCCTAGGTGGCCCTAGTTGACGAGTTTTAGTCTCATGATGGTTTACAAGAGATATACCCATAAAACCTACTCCAATTCTCAAATATTTCAAAGTCGCAAATATACAAAGAGCTATGAGGACATAAAGTATCTGCACACTAATAATAATAAGTTAGAAATGTCAAAGAACACTATTCTCATGCTTAACTCTTGAGTTGGGAGAAAACCAACTATAATGAAAGAATCCAGCCTCGAGAGCGATCGAATGTCTCGACTTCTGCCTCACCAATAGGATTTTATGAAACTAGGAATTACTAGTTAATCCTAGATTCAAGACCCGTTTACCCCCTAATCCGTCCATCTAACCCGGTTTAACCCCTAATCCAAAAACAAGTTTTTGGACTGATTTTGTGAGTCGCTCGTCCAACTCACGTGTGGGTCTTAATAATACGTTTCTATAAATACCAAAATTATCCTTTTGTCTACAACCTTCGTTATAAACGAGAGAGAAAAAGTGAGTTATCTTCTTAGATTTTTGATCGATCTCTATTAATGTTTTAGGTCTTCAAACTGATTCTAGATTTATATTCAATGAGACGTAATCTTCATATTCATATACAATTACTCGGAAGCGAACAACTTTTGATTTTCTTAGACCTAGTTTTCAATTTCAGATCTGTAAGAAGGAGAAGAAGACGATTTTTGTGAAGAAGAAGAAGATTTGAGAATATACAGAATATAGAGGAGAAGAAGAAGAAGAAGAAGAAGATACAAATTCATCAATTTTTGGGTTTTGTTTAAACTTTTTAATCTTCTTCATCTTGATTTGATATTCAATAATTGGAAGATGAAGGTTGTCTATTCAAACGATATGATTTAGTCGATTAAAGTGATGATTACTCCTCTTTTTTGTTTCGGGTTAGTGCTATTTTTATTTATTTTTGATTAAAGGTTATTATTTCCAATATGTACTGTGGGATTATACTTTTTTTTCTTTGGTACATACTTCCTTCGGTGCATATCAATATCTACGAAGGAAAATATGTATTGTGGGATCATAACTTTTTCATTCAGTACATATTTTCTTCACTGCATATCAATATATACAGTTGGATCAATATGTATTGTTGGATCATCTACTCTATTTCCTTTGGTACATATTTCCTTCAACACATATCAATATGTACTGTTGGACCAATATGTACTGTGGAATCATATATTTTTTTCCTTCGATACATATTTTCCTTCAGTACATATCAATATGTACTGTTGGATCAATATGTACTGTGAGATCATACATTTTTTACCTTCAATACCTATTTTCGTTCAGTACATACCAAATATGTACTAAATGATCAATATGTACTGTTTTTGGCGACTAATAGAGATCTTCTTCTTCTTTTGTTCGTCTAATACTTCTTTTCTTCTTCTCTTTTGTTGGTGGTGCAGGAATACTATTTTCTTCTTCTACTAATTGATTTCTTCAGTTTTTGGTGAAGGAGCATGATATGAAAAAAGATATGTCTTTGTTGATGATTTTGATTTCGATTTCGTTTTTCGTTGATGAATTTTTGGTATTTTAGATCTGTTTTTGTTGATGAATTTTTTGTATTCGATTTCGTTGTTGAATTTTTGGTATACAGATCTATTTTTTTGTATTTTCGTTTAGATTTTTTCGTTTTAATGGAAAAAACAGAGAGAGAAGTTGTTTCTCTAACAGGGTTAACAACTTTTAGAATCCGAGTAGTGTAGGAGTAAATGAAACTATTTTTTCCGTTAAGAATCCGAGTAGTGTAGGAGGTGGAGGACGTGGGATCAGTACACGTGATGGGAAGAATTGTAATTGAGAGTTTTCAAATGGTTTTTGGACTTATGGTTAAAGCAGGTTTCCCGGGTGGACTAATGGTTAACACGGTCCGGTTTTTTTTGAGCCATCTAGCAAAAAAACCTTTATGAAATTGTACTCTTGTGTGCAGGCATGAATGAAGATAGAAATCCTGCACACAGTGAATGGTGGGAAGAAAAATAAAACTTCCGAAATATATTTTGTTATCCGATAGAAACATGAGACGAAAAAAACCTTTTCTTTTTCTAATGATCTCTAAGAAAAAAAAATTAACCAGTATAAGAAAAAAAAAATCTCCCGGACTTTTTGGCTTTACCTCCCAGGTTTACTCGATGGCTGACCCATCGAGCAAATATTTTTCTTCTGATTGTTCACCTCAGCTTCCCTATTTTCTCGTCAATTCCCGACTTCTTCTCAAACCTGGCCTCAACTTCCAAAACAAACTCCACTAATACAGACTCGAACAATACCATTCAGTTCCTTCTAAACACTTACCACCTGCGAACTCAAACATCACCATTCACTCGAGCTACATCACCATCAAACTATCGAATTTCATGCCCTGCCATTACCCAGCAACGTCTCCTCGACAATCATTCAAAGCTTATAGCAAATCAAGACACAGAACCAGCGAGATTAAGAACTCCCATCATCGATTTACTGCCATCATTATTCTCTAGCAACAAACAACAGCTCACAGGATCACCATCACAGACCACCACCATCTCCATCTCCATTACCGAACAGCCACAAAAGCATCACCCTTATTCTCGGCCATTAGTGAAAGCTAAACTCCACGGACTCAAGCATAAGCCATTAATGACAGTTGAAAACTTCATCACAGCTTCTAACTGCGTCACCTATCACCATTGCCAACTCTATGAGCTTCTCTTTCATCATAACCATCAAAACCATTGACCCACAATATTACCATGATCATCATCTCCTCACTACTTTCTTGTTGGACCACAGATCCATGAATGGCAGAAGCCATCAAAAGCTCCATATTTTCGATCACCACAAAACACGAGAAGTTATCATCACTAACTTCACCTTCTTTTGCCCAGAATCAACACTCATCATCACCTCTGCCATCATCGTGATCATCATCACGTCACTGCCATTTTCTTCATTAAAAAAATCATTTCTAACAGCGCCTCATATCTCTGATTCTTGCTTACAATCTACTTCTTGAGCTCGCTGCCCATTCTCGATCTTTTAAATCCCTTTAAAAAGAGATCACCATGGCATCATGATTCTCATAGTAACATCAACCCTAATTCTGATTTCCATTACCTAAACTCGTATCACCACTTTGTCCGAGCTAATCTGAGTCTTAAAGTCCTCTTTAACCTAGTTTCCCGAATCTGTATTAGCCAGAAACCATGGCTTGTTCGATGTGAATATTTAGAGGAAGACATAGGTTCCCTTAGCAAGAGAGTGGGCTCCATTAACAGTTTACAAATACTCGACACCCCTTAGTAACTTTTCAGGTTCCTTAGCACTTTTTAATTAAACTCATTTAGCTATCAGTCCCGCCGACAAGCTTAACTCATATTTTTGCCCATAACTTTCTCATACGAAGTCAGAATGACTCCGTATTTTCGCCGTTAGCTTCGTTTTCTCGTCAAAAATCCGACATGATGAGAAGAAATCCGGGATTCCACTGAGTTCCGCTGGGTCTTTGGTAATTTTTCTTTTAAAGCACTCAATTTTTCCTTTTCTTTAAAGATGTAACCTACAAAGACATAACATACAAAAGTAACAACAATAAAAAGTAATTCACATAAAATCTAGAAAATAAATGTAAAAAAATAATACTCAAAACTTATAAATTATGCACTTATCAAATTCCCCCACACTCGCCTTTTGCTAGTCCTCGAGCAAATTACGACTCTAAACTACCCTAACAAATCTAAAATCCAACAAATCCCTTTCGTTGAGGATACGTTTACACTTTGCATGTGTAACAAGCCTTTAAACCCCTAGGTGTCCCTAGTGGACGAGTTATAGTCTCGTGAGGGTTTACAAGATATATACCCACAAAACCTAAATTCCAACTTTCAAAAATTCAGAGTACATGCATCCAAAGAGCTACAAAGACATAAAGTTTCTGCACACTAACAATAAGAAGTTATAAGTATAAAGAATATTATTCTCATGCTTAGCTCTTGAGTTAGGAGAAAACCACCATACAAAAGAACCCAGGTTCGAGAGCGATCGAATATTTTGGCTTCTGCCTCACCAATAGGGTTTTATGAATTTTCAATCAAAAGATGCACTTTATGGTTCTCATGTGTACATGATGGAGTGAAGATAGGAATCCTGCACACATTGAATGATGGGAAGGAAAATGAACCTTCCGAGTTATATGAAGATGTTATCCCATAGAAACGTGGGATGAAAAAGAGCCCTCTTCTTTTTTTCTGATGATCTCTACGAAAGGAAATCAAACACTATGCTAGGATGGGAATGCTTACTTACTCAATTAGCACCACTCTCACAGCATCCAATAGAAACGTCTTCGGTCTTCAACTGTTGATGACGAATTCTTAAACTTCGTAGAAGCTTGACAATTGTAATTGTTATCCTCAATTCCTTGTTGTTGAAACTTCTTTATAAATTTCTTCTTCCTCACGGCCTTATTGAATGAATATAAAAACAAACAAGAAACACTAAACAATTTTTTTTCCATTTTTTTTCTCTTTTTTTTCATATATATATTTATATTGTTTTTTTGTTTCTTTTTTCATCTTTCGTTTCGTTTTTTATTGAATTATAAGAAAAATTGAATGCAAACTGCATAATAAAAAAACAAATGAAACTACTATGGTCGTGGGATAAGGACTTTACCACTTGATTCTTCACAACTTGTATTGTCTCGATATAAAAAACTCCACTTACTCTCATATTTTGATTTTCTTTGCTCTTGTACATAAGTCTTCAACCTGTATATATAACTCTGCTCTTTGTCTTGTTGCTTTACTTGATTATGAAATTTGCATTTTCTTGTACCGTTGCTTATAAACCTTGAACATCTTCAACTTTCCTTCAAATTTGTAATACTCCGCTTGTTGATGATGGTGTGTTTCTATGGACCTGTTATTGTAGAGAGAGAACGGTGCTAACTGCAATCAAAATTACAAGAGATATTGTAAGTTAGCAATTCTGATGGCACCCTCGTGATTGAAGAAATAGCACTCAAGAGATCAAAAAGTAGTGCTGAAATTGGTGCGAAGTTGGATAACTCATCATTCTACTCGGAATTTGCACAGATGAAGCAATCTAAACAGAAAATTTAGACAGGTACAAAGAATTATAGGTTTGGTGCCTCACTCATGGGTATTGAATGATCAGCTTCTCTAATATTGTACTCTCTACTGGCGGTTTAAGTCAATTTTCATCAGCTCTAGCCTCTCAACAACTAAGCAACCCGAATGTAGTTCTTTAATACTTCTAAGTTCAATTATTTCGGTTATAACTCCGTATGTAAACTTATCTAGAAGTATACTAAGTGACTATAAAATCTATAGAAGTTGGAGGTTTTCATGCAAATATGTATAAAAAGTTAAGTACCTGAATTTTTTTTCCCAAAACTAAATTAAAAACTAAAATAAGAAATCAAAAACAAAATAACAATCCAATATGCCTCCCCGACAGTGGTACAATTGTAGATTTTTCTATGGGTGGACCCTCAAATTTTCAGATTGTTGGTTTACGGGCGATTATAGAGTCGGGCAATTCTAACAATAGCTTCACAAGAATATTGGTACAAGAAAATAGAATTGAAGTTATCGCCCGATAGAAGTTTCCCCCATACTTAGTCCTTTCTACACTTGGAAGTGGATATAGAACATAAAATTCGGTAACTTCTATAGGTTCATCTTCTGAAACCTGCATATTACGAGAATCAAGTATTTCCAATGGTGGATATTTAAAAGAAAAGTAATTCAACAATACTTCCGAAGCACAGATGTTCAAGCCAATAAAAGGTAAATGAGAAAAATCAATAATCAAAGGTTTAGTCAAACCTTGTAAATTCTCTTGTATTACGGGATCCTCATCGTTCTTAAAAATTTACAATGAATTACTTACCTTTTGTATACCATGGTCCTTTATCAAACTTTCTAATCGTTTATCATTAGTTTCCGCCTCAACAAGAATTTCAGCATCAACATTATCATCATAAACTCTGGCAAGCTCAATTGGGTATTCACGATATTACTCAATTCGGTCCCATTCTCAACATACTCCTCTTGGTTTTCAGACTCACCGCAATAAGAATCTTCGTCGGTCTCCCAACCTTTATCAAAATGCGTTTGAATTCCATACTTATGGTCCTACTAATTTCTTCGAGAAGCTCTTCCGGGGCTCCGTCATCATCTAACTTGTATAGTTTCTGAGTTGGTTTTCTGATATTAACACGTTTCCTACCATTAACTACAATAGAAACTCTTGCACTTAACTCTTCTCTTTGAATGAGTAAATGATCATTATTGAGATCAAAAGTTGAGTTAACTACACAATTGTCATCAAAAATATGATTCGGAGTTGGATTAACTTCATCATTGTTACAAAGACTTCCAAAGGTTGTTCATCTTCATATGTGGCATACTCACTTCGGATGTTTTCCATATTCCGTTGAAATTCTTCACTTAAATTTTGTACGATTTGAGTGTCCTGATTGAGGATCTCTTTCAATTTCCATATTTCATCCAACACACTAGAAAAAATATTAAAAAAAGCACAAGTATCCTCCCTTCATTGTAATTTTTCACTTATATGTCCGCCATAAGAAGGTTGGCATATATGAGAATAATCAAAAGGGTACGTGGAATATTGTTCATTACCAAAAGATTGGTTGTGACTATACTTCCCCCGTAAGCTTGGAAATTATCATAGTGTTGTTGAGGTTGAAAACCGTATTGATTGTTGTACTATGCTCCTTCCATGAGAAATAAGTACTTGAAATAAGATTCTCAAAACAATGTTAGAATCGAAAATAAGAAACAAAAATCAAAAATAAAAAAATATAAAAAAAAAATCAAAAAAAAATTACAATCCGCGGCATCCCTGGCAGCGACGCCAAAATTTGGTTGGTTGTCATCCAAGCAAAATATTTTAAGTTCTTTTATTTCACAAAATATAGATTAGAGCACAATGATAAGAACAAGTTCGTTCCTCAGAGAGGTATGGGTTGTTATTTGTATTTGAAAAATTAGGTAACTGGGGGGATTTTGTTATTCGTATACGTACATTCCCGACAGAGCTATAGTCGTCGGGTTATTCATGCATAGATGGCGTGGATCATTTTTATTCAGACTCGCATGGGTGTTTCTTCATGTCTTCAATGGCCTGATGGAAGAAAGATAAATAAGCAGAGGGAGTTGGAGAATCCTGGTTGATTTTCTCATACACAATAGACCATGTCACAACGTATCCATTTCCATTAGGCTTTGGATTGATTTCATTTATCGATTCAAACTTCTTGTAATCCTTCAACACCTCTCCTTCCACTATGCGGTGACTTATTTTTCTCGTTTCATCAGTATGTGTTGATTCCTCCATAGATCTCATTGCCTTACCATCTGCATGCACAAAAATAAACACTTTTATACAAAACATTATCAACGGAGAAATGGGATTGATTGCAATATTACTTACGTCCATACATACCAATGATATAGTTCCATTCCTTGATACTACCGGAACAATGAGTAAAGAAAATCAATAGGTTGAGAGTACTGGTTAAGGGTTCATCTTCAATCATAAGACATGTACTTTAACTAATAACTAGAGTTGTCACTTAATCATTCATTAACAAGAGTCCTAGAGTATCCTATCGAGAGCGTACTCCGGTAAATTCCTTGTCATTACATACCATAACGATGAATATGCAATTACTACTCAAAGAACAACCTAATGCAACATGCTACTAGGTTTAATTCTCCAAAAGCATTAAGTTCTATGAATTAGACCAATCAATGTAATAGATATACTACGAGTAATCTATTTAACATAGGCCAAGCTTCTACATGCAATCACACAAAGGTTTTGTATTCAATTGGTAATCACAATATGCTACTAATGACAAGGTTCATCAACAATTTTGTATCTCACAACCCTAGTCTAGCAATAGATATGCGTTCATGCTTATTTATTAGCGCTACTAAAAAGACATTCACACAATCATACATGGCGATAATAATTAGTAGAACAAGAAAATAATGATTTGATTAAGATGATAAAACTAATATATCAATTTAGTGACATGTTTATGATATACAACTACATCCTTAGCCAATATGGAAAGTTTAGCTGCTCATGGATTTCTTAAAATCCATGGAAAAATAAAAAGTAGAAAAGTAAAGCAACCCTAGGTTGTAGAAGAATCTCCAAAACCCAAAGCTTCTTTTCTTCTCTCCAAAAGACATGATAGATAAAAGATGTCTCAAAATAAAGTAAATTGTCCCTTAAATAGATATCCCGAAAATAGAAGTACCCGTACTTGAATCCCGATCAAAATAGGTTTCCAATCT
Organism: Papaver californicum; assembly: GCA_023531435.1. Classification (NCBI taxonomy): domain Eukaryota; kingdom Viridiplantae; phylum Streptophyta; class Magnoliopsida; order Ranunculales; family Papaveraceae; genus Papaver; species Papaver californicum. Next base: position 963,088 of record JAJJMC010002939.1, read on the forward strand.
CGCCAAGAATTTGCCAAAACGTGAACCAAGTCTCTTAAATAAAAGTCACTCAGCAAAATAGGCCACGTACAAATGAGGTAAGCCAACCCAAATTAGTTTTCAACTCAAATTGGCCTGTCAGTTTTGGAAAACTGACAGGCATAATCCAATTTTCCCCGAACTAACAATTTCTCTTCGGTGATTTTTCCATCTTAACTCTCGATGGATCGAGCCATCAAGAAAAAAAAATTTCTCTGAATTTTGGCTTTACCTCTAAGTTTTACTCGATGGCTGACCTATCGAGCAAATATTTTTCTTCTAAGTTTCAACTCAGCTTCCCTATTTTCTCGTCAATTCCCGACTCCTTCTCAAACCTGACCTCAACTTCCAAGACAAACTCCATTAATATGGACTCGAGTAATACCATTCAGTTCATTCTAAACAAAACACCACCTGCGAACTCAAACATCACCATTCACTTGAGCTATAACACCATCAAACTATCGATTTTCATACCCTTCCATTATCCAGCAACGTCTCCTTGACAATCATTTAAAGCTAATAGCAAATCAAGCCACATAACCAGCGATATTAAGAACTCCCATGATCGATTTACTGCCATCATTATTCTCTAGCAACAACCAACAACTCACAGGATCACCATCACAGACCACCACCATCTCTATCTCCATCTTCATTACCGAACATCCCCAAAAGCATCACCCTTATTCTCAGCCATTAGTGAAAGCTAAACTCCACAGACTCAAGAATAAACCATTAATGTAGGGCTGTCAATGGGTCCGGTTCTTCCCGGATACCATAGGACCCGGACCCGGACCCTGATATTTTTATCGGTTCCGGGTCCTAACGATTCTGGGTCCGGTTCCTAATTTTATGGACCCAGAACCGGACCCTATTAAAACAGTGGGTAATTGTCGGGTCCTAAAATAAAAAAACCAAATGTTAAAAAGTATGATGACAGTCTAACCAAAGTTTAGTGCGAGATAAATTCACAAAGTAATACAACGGATTTGAAAGACCAGCTCAAAGAGACCTGGAAAGAGACAACAGTCAAAAATAATGATTGAGATGAAAGAAATCAAATAGGATAAGATTATGGATGGATCTGAATGCTTGTAGCGCAATTGAAAAAGCTGGCAAAAAAGTAGAAAAAAAAATAGAAGAGATTGAGTAAAGAGGAAGATAAAATGCATAGATATGAAAAGAAACAGTACCAAAAAGAGTTCTAGGGACTTTGCAACAATTTTATCGAGAATATTGAAGTATGCCCTATAAAACAAAGGATTACAGATTCACAAAATGAACACAGGTCACAACAAATGAGAATGACTACTTGAGACGATCACAGAAATAACAGCAAGGAAATGGAAATAGATATTCACTATGAAGTAATAACAACACAAGGAATAGGTTAAGATAAAAATAAAAGCAAGGCAGATTATAACATATAACTCAGATCGAAAAAGGATTAAGAAAGTAAGCTACTCAAAGTAGAAGCAGAATAACCAAAAGCTAAGAGCAGATTAAACAAGAATAAACAGGCGAGGCTCAACAAATCTAAAAGATTCAGGCAAGGGTCTCTTGGAAATTAAAAACTGCTAATAAAGCCTGCGAACTCAGACTATCACCGATCTCAGATCAAAAGATACAAACAGAGTAAAGCAGCAATAACAACAGCAGTTACCCGATTAAATGCTGATAAAGCCTGCTAATTAAAAACTAAAATTTCTCTTGCTCAAATGGAGAAGATAAATCGTAAGATATGTTTCAAGAGATTCTCAAATGCTAGAGCATTAGGTGGTCATATGAAATCTCATATCGCGATTCTTCAAACACCACCAAAAGTTGAACAAACCAAGTTTAATTTTCAACAAGAAAAAATCAGAAATGAAGTTGAATCATCTGAAGAAGAAGACCAAGGAGATGAAGAAGAGACGAAAAATGGGTTATATTATGGATTAAGAGAACACCCAAAGAAAAGTTCTAGATTAGTAGATCCTATATTTTCTTCATCAACAACAACAATGGAAGTTGGTAATTCTTCATCAGTAATTATAGATAAATAAAGTGAACTGATGAATCATTTAAGAATAATACTCAATCTACTAGAAGAAGATCAAAAAGAAATTGAAGAATACCCATTACTCAAAAGGATCAGTATCTTACTTACAATGAAGAAATCCACTGTAACATTAAGAAAATGAAGAAATTGAAGAAAGCAATTATTAAAGCTGAAGCATTTGAACCAGTTGAATCGGAACCGTTAAGTTCAGTTTCTGATAATACTATTGAAGAAGATGTTGCTTTTTATTTGATGATGGTTTCTGATGGTTATGATAAACTCTATGTGCTTCTCTTTCATCATAACCATCAAAACCATTGACCCACAGTATTACCATGATCATCATCTCCTCACCACTTTCTCGCTGGACCACAGATTCATGAATGGCAACAGCTATCAAAAGCTCCATATTTTCGATCACCATCAAACACGAGAAGTTATCATCACTAACTCCACCTTTTTTTTTCCCATAATCAACACCCATCATCACCTCTGCTATCATCGTGATCGTTATCACGTCACTGCCGCCTCATATCTATGATTCTTGCTTACAATCTACTTCTCGAGCTCATTGCCCATTCTCGATCTTTAAATCCCTTTAACAAGAGATCATCATGGCGTCATGATTCTCACAGCAACATCAACCCTAATTCTGATTTCCATTACCCAAACTTGTATCACCACTTTGTCCCAGCTAATCCGAGTCTTAAAATCCTCTTTAACCTCGTTCCACGCATCTGTGTTAGCCGGAAACCATGGCTTGTTCACTGTGAATATTTAGAGGAAGACAAAGGTGCCCTTAGCAAGACAGTGGGTGTTGTTCACAGTTTTCAAATACTCGGCACCCCTTAGTAATTATTCAGGTGCCTTTAAGACTTTTCAATTAAACTCATTTAGCTGCCAGTCTCGTGAAACCGATAAACTTAACTTATCTTTTCGCCCATAACTTTCTCATACGAAGTCAGAATGACTCTGTTCTTCCGTTGTTCGCTTCTTTTTCTCGTCCTCTTCGACATGATGAGAATAAATCCTGTAATTCACTGGGTCCCAATGAATCAATCTTCACTTATTTTTAAATATGTAACCTACAAAAAACATAATATGCAAAAGTAATAACAATACAAAGTAATTCACATGAAATCTAGCAAATAAGTGTAAGAAAATGATATTCACTTATCAGGTAGCTGACTCATATATGCGTATTGAATGATCAACTTCTTTAATACTGCATTCGCCACTGGTGGTTTAAGTTCTTTTTTGTCAGCTCTTGCCTCTCAACAATCCGAATATAGTTCTCTAATACTTCTAAGTTCAGTTATTTCGGTAAGAACTTCGTATGTAAACGTAGATAGAAGTATATTAAGTGACTCTAAAATATCTAAAAGTTGGAGGTTTAATGCAAATTGTTACGAAAAAGTTGAAAATTTTCTGCCTAAGAAGTGAATACTTAAGAATTCTATATGCTTAACCACTACCCTACACTTAAACTTTACACTGTCCTCAATGTAAATTGAATCGTCCAATGTAGAAGTAAGAAATTCTTAATATTACATTCAAATAAATATTAAAGATTAAGTGAAGGAAACAAATATAATGGGTTGACTCCCATGAAGTGAATGATACTTGTTTCCCTGCTTGTACGCAACAAGTAATCTCAAACAAGGTGAGAATGGTACCCCAAAGTAACCTGCCAAGCATATATATAAAATCTGAAAAGTTGGGGATGAATCCAACATATCAGGTCAGCTGCAAATATGAACCTGAAAACATTGTAATCATCCAAACATATATGTAAATCTATTCTCCCTGAAAAACAATCCTTAGTTATCGAGCCATGCAAAATCAAGAGAAATAAATAACTCACATAGTCTACAAACGCAAATAACATAATAATTTTTATTCGGGGTGTAGACTCTAAATAAGGTTCTAAATCAGCTGAAATATTTTTAGTGGACATATTATCTTCACTATTAATTGGAAGAAGTATTGCATTGAAAATATTAGTAAGCATAGGGTCATCGGAATCAACACAATGTGTTAAACAAGCCGAGATTGGTTCAAAATTATCATTATGAGTTTACTAACTTGTATCAATTGGTTCCACATTCATATATAAATCTAGAGAGTTACTAGATGGATCAATGAAAGAGGGACTTAATGCACCATCAATATCATGCATAACTGTATCTTTAGAATCACCATAATAAAATAATCAAACATCTAAAAATTCAGTTTCAGTCGATTTCTCATACCCTGTAATGTTCTCAAACTCGTTCCCCAGGTCCTCTAAATAACAGTCACTACAAGAGTCATTCACACATTCAATCATGCAAATAGATTCACAAGCATCATAAACTAGAACATGATTAGAAGGGTTAAAGACATTTATTTCCATTTTCATGTTGCCAAAAGAAAGCTCCATAATCCCAATTCGACAATTGATAATAGCATTCGAAGTGGCCAAGAAAGGCTGACCTAATATGGATGGAATTTGTCCACTAGGATTAGAAACGCGGTGAGTATCCAAAACTATAACATCGACAGGAAAATAAAACTCATCAACATGTATCATAACATCTTCGATTACCCCCCTAGGAATTTTTATAGACCTATCAGCAAGTTGAAGTATAACACCCGTAGGTTTAAGCTCACCTAGACCAAGCTGCTTATAAACAGAATATGGAAGAAGATTCATACTTGCACCTAAATCTAACAATGCATGCTTGTCTGGTCACCAATAACACAAGATATGATGGGAAAACCAGGGTCTTTATACTTTGGTAGTGTCTTATCTGTGATAATGGAACTTACTTGTTCAGTGAGAAAAGCTTTCTTCTTCACACTCAATCTGTGTTTGACAGTGCAAAGATCCTTCAAAAATTTAGCATAAGATGGAATTTGTCTAATGGAATCAAGTAATGGAATATTCACTTTGAATTTCCTAAACACTTATAATATCTCATTGTTTTGAGCTTCGTTTGTTTTGGGTAACAATCTCTGAGGAAAAGAAGCACGGGGAACATACCAAATTTCATGTTCATCCTTCTCATTTCAAATTGATTTCAGTATCTTTAGAAGGAGTGACCTGCGCAGTTGAGAATGTGTTCTTAACTTGCTCAATTTCTTCAAGTATGGGATCCAGATTACTTATTTCTCGACCACTTCTAAGAGTAGTAATGGTGTGGACATGATCGAAAGGTGTAACTCTAGATTTTTCTAATGTACCCTTTGGGTTTGGATGAGGCTACCTAGGGAAGGTTCTCTTGTCCCTCTCATTCATCCGGCTAGACAACTATCCTAATTGATGTTCCAAGTTTGTTATCGACTTTTGGGTAGTCTGTTGGAATTGAGTGAATTGCCTCATGTCTTGACTAAGTTGTAGAGTGTTTTATTTTAACAACTTTAGACTCTCTAGCAAACTAGGATCTGTTTGTATGCAACCTGACGACATGTGACTACTTGGATGACCTTGATATTGACTCTTAGACCATGAAAAGTTAGGGTGTTTCGACCACCCTGGGTTATATGTATTCAAATAAGGGTCAAATCCTTGGCGATTGTCTTGGTAAAGAACATTATCTTGCTCTCTAACATTGTTTTCATAGGCCTGTTCTACAAAAGGTTTATGACTAGATAAACTTTGTTCTAGCGACTCAATTCGTCTAGTCATAGAAGCAATTTTAGAATCAGAGTCAAACTTGATATCAATCTTGTGCACACCACCCTTATTAGGCACAAATTTCTTAATTGGTGCCTTAGCTTCCCGTTCCTGAGTTTTCTCTGCTACTTCTTGCAAAAATTTATATGCCTCATCAGCACTCTTGTCCTGAAAATTACCCCCACAAAGCAATTCTACCATGATCATAGTTGTGTGATCTAATCCTTCATAGAGAATCATAGTGAGTCTCAAGGTATCAAATCCATGGTGCGGACATTGCAACAAAAGATCATGAAATCTCTCCAAGTAATTATAAATAGATTCTACTTCTTGCTGCGAGAAACTATTCAGAATTAGACGTATGGATGTGGTTTTATGCCTAGGAAAAAATTTATGCAAAAATAACTTAGTCATCTCATCCCAAGTGTGGATGGAAGAAGAATGTAATGCATCAAAATACGATTTTTCCTTTTCTTTCAAAGAGAATGGAAACAATCTCAATTTCAGATACTCATCGGTCAAGTCTTTAATTTTCACGGTACCACATAATTCATCAAATCTAATATGGTAGTATGGGTTTTCATTTTCTCTACCGATTCATAAGGATATGGATTATTTTCTTTATTTCTAAAATGAGTAAATGTGATAAGGGGCCATAGAAGTTTGGCAAAGCCTGGATGATATGAGTCTTAATTTCAAAGTGGGCTTTAGTGGTGAGCAAAACACTGCATGAAGGTTGAGAGACTCTAGTTCGGTATATGTAGTCTCTCAAACTTTTAACCGGAGAATCCACACCCTTATCATCACTTCCAACCATGAATAAAGGATAAACTCTAACAAGACGGTTAAATTGATTTCTACCCCAACCAATCGGTATATCTTGCATAAACTAAACACGAGCAAAAAATCATATTTGTACTTACCTATCACCTTGCAAAAGCTTCATGAGTAAATCAAGTACTTACTTTCTTTTCGTCCTTGAATGATTCCAATGCCGCTCTTCACACTAAGAATGGTACCTATGGAAAATCAAACTAAGTAAAAAGTACTAAAAAAAATTCTAAGAAAAAAACTTTAAATTACTGAAAATAAATCATAAACTACGACAAGAAAGTTAAAATATCAACTAGAAGGTAAGTTTAACCGCTTCTTGGCAGCGGCGCCAAAAACTTGATGCGTCGGGAAACCGACTTTGTTTTACCGCAAGCGCACAATGTCGAAAGATGTAAACAATAGCAAATACGGTTCGTTCCCACGAGGAGTGTGAATCACTTATACTAATCAATTCAAGTAACTTTCAAGTCAAATTTGTCTCAAAAAGTATTTTTATGATTTTTGTAATAAAGAATTAAACTAACGAATGACTAAAAGCAATTTAATAAAGATTATAATCAAAGATGTAAACGTGTTAAGGTTTCGGGAATCGGTTGTAGATTCAGGTTTACTTGCGCTCATCACAAAGGGTATCCTTTTTAACTAATGCAAAGTAGCAAACCTAGCTAGTAGTACACGGAAGATAATTATCAAAAAGATTATTTGTTCTCAACCTAAAATAGAATTTCAAAGCACTAAGTATACATGACATAAATAGTCAAAGAACATTCATAAATCTATTTAAAGGAATGTTTCAACGAATTCTTCTACTGATCAAACAATGAACTATACTTGGCATCGAACATTAATAATCATCGACAAAGATAAAACATTGAAAGAGAGACAAAACATTAACATTAAGCTTTAAAAACCCTAGTTTTAAAACACAAGAAAAATAATACTACAAATTCATCCTTAATCCTAACAAAAAATTTAGCTAGACATAGCTTTTTCAAAAGCCATAAACATATTGAACAGAAATCAAACTGTTTTGGAAAATCAAAACTAAAACCTAGTTTTACCTTTGTAGACTAGCGTGAAAAATCCTCCCCAACCTATACTCTCGCCTGGTATTTACGGGTTTGAAATTTAAAACTCAATATAGATAGGCCCGCTTAAGTATGACCAAGGCCCAATCCAACTGATCTGCCTAACTTCCAAATTCAGACCCTTTCCTGATTCCGTCATCGAACTTAGCTTCACTGACTTCCTCAACTCCAGCCACAACACTGCCATAACACCAGTTCTATTTCCTAACCACCTACCTCTTTTCACCACTGGACACACTCACAACTCCCATGACTAGATGAAACAAGTCTTAGATGCAATATAACTCATTCAGGCATTTAGGCAAACACTTGATGTGCACTACTTAATATAGGCAAAGATGAAAACTGTGTCAATTCGTCAAGTCCTTAATCCATGTGTTTCTCTGCAAAACATGACTATATTCATTCCATAACATTCATTCAATCACACAATCAATACCACACACACTCTGTTGAACCATCTACTTAGCCGAATTCTGAATAAAGTCAGAATGTCAAACCAGGTGTCTATGCCATCTCATAATCCATATATTATGTATTAGGGTTTTAGAGATTTCTCTCTATCTCCTATATTAGGGTTTCTCTCTATCTTCTGTATTAAGGTTTCTCCTGTATTAGGTTAACTTCTCTTCCTATATAAGTTAACCTATTTCATGTTTCTACTCATTGAGAAAAACGTGAAGCATTAATAAAATCTTTGTTTCTACTTGGTATCAGACGTCTCAAAAGATCCAAAAACCATGCCACAATGGCTGCAACCACAACAATGCTTCAAAACCTTCACATCAATCATATTATCAACATCAAACTCACAAAAACAAATTATCTTCTATGGAAAACTCAATTCAAACCCATGTTGAAAGGTTATAACCTATCGGGTTATGTTGATGGAAGCTTTGTAAAACCACCAAAACACCTACCAAACCAAACTGAGGTAAACCCTGAGTTTATCAAATATGAAGAACAAGAAAACATCCTCTTAGGATGGCTTCTTTCATCCCTGACAGAGAGAATTATGACTGGTGTTGTTGGTCTCAACACATCTCAAGAAGTCTGGGAAACACTTGAAGAACGTTTTTCTCCACACAACCAGGCTCATCAGATGCATCTTAAGAGAGAATTACATAATCTGCGTAAAGGTAACCTTTCTATGCATGATTATATATCCAAATCATTTTTTTTTTAATTCTTTAGCCGCATCTGGAGTATCAATTACAGAAGAAGATAAGAAACATTCAATCATGAATGGGTTGAATGAAGCTTATGATGCAATAGTAACCTCTCTAAGTACTATTGACAATCTAAGCATGAAAAAAATGCTTGCAAATCTCCTGACATATGATATGCGTATGGAGCAACAACTGGCCACTCTACGATAACCCGTGGCCAATGTTGTGTCACATAAAAACGGCCGGAACCAATCACGGCCTCCACAGAGAAGAAATTTCAATTCAAATCGTCGGGCTCAGAACAACAACAATACTTTACGGAGATACGAATCAAAAGAAGGACTGTGTCAAATTTGTAAGAAGCAAGGAAACATTGCAATCAGGTGCTGGTTCAGGTACAAAGAGGACCGTCCAAATCAACAACCCAACAAGCAAGCATACATAGCACTACCTGGAAGAAACTTGAATGAAGACTGGGTTACAGATACAGGTGCTACTCATCATATAACTGCAGACATGAATAATCTTCGCATTCAACATGGATATGATTGAACTGAATCCGCTCATGTGGGCAATGGTAACGCTCAGCCCATCTCAAACATTGGTAAAGGTTTCTTCACTCATAATAATAGAGAGTTCTATCTTAATATGCTTTATGTCCCTTCTATTAAAGAAAATTTATTGTCAGTATCAAAATTCTATGATGATAATCATGTGTGCTTTATTTTCCATTCAACTCATTTTTTGGTACAGGACTTGCACACCGGGAGAACTCTTCTGCGAGGCAAGAATAAGAATGGACTCTATGTGCTCGACAACATCCAACAATCAACACCAACTGCCTACGTTTATGCTTCAATACCCATTTGGCACCAGCGCCTGGGGCATCCAATGTTACGCACAGTGTCTCGAGTTATAAACAATTACTCTCTACCTGTCACCAATAAGGCTTTTCAATTTTGTGAGTCATGTCATGTTAGCAAAAGTTGCAAACTTCCCTTCTCTGTCAGTAATACAGTAGCAGACAAACCGTTGAGTCTTCTTGTTTCTGATCTCTGGGTCTCTCCAAATTTATCTAGAAATGGTTTTAAATACTATCTTTTGTTAATGGATGTTTATTCTCATTATACCTAGGTCTATCCTTTAGTACGGAAATATGATGTTTTAAGTGTCTTTGTTAAGTTCAAGTTACAAATAGAAAACCAACTTAACACAACTATAAAGGTATTTCAGTCAGACAATGGTGGTAAATACAGGAAATTCACTAATTTTTTGATAGCATAGGGGTCATTCATCGTTTCTCTTGTCCACACACATCGTCGCAGAATGGCTTAGTTGAACGACGAATCCGACATATTACAGAATCCGGGATTGCTCTGTTATTTCACGCATCCATGCCTACTTCTTACTGGTCTGATGCTTTTACCACTTCTTGTTACCTAATCAATAGATGTCCAGCTACTCATAATCAAATTAGAACACCTTTAGAACTATTGTTTCACAAAAAAACCTGATTTTTCCTTCCTAAAGGTGTTTGGTTGCCTTTGTTTTCCGAGTCTAAGGTCATATAACTCCAACAAACAGAGATTTCTTCCATGTGTGTTCATTGGCTATAGTAGTTCCCATAAAGGTTACCTGTGCTTCCACTTACCAACAAAACGAATATACATATCTCGCCATGTCATATTTGAAGAGAGTTCATTCCCTTTCGAAGCCAAGAAAAAGGTTCAACCTGTCCAATCCAAACCAGAGGTAAGTTCTACTCCACAACCTTTCTCTTATTGTCGTGACTTTACACCGGCAAGATCCACTGGTTCCCAACAGCTTCCAAATAGCACAGCAAATAACTCCAGTCTACAACACCATCAAGTTCCTGTTGCTACAGGACCATCATAACTATTGCTACAGGACCATCCAGTTCCGACATCACCTATAAGAGCGTCAACAGCTCCAACAACACCTGTAATTCAGTATCGCAGACGTTACAGAAAAGCAGCACCTCACCTGGTTGCTAACGCTCAGCAGCAACAGCAACAGCAGCAGCAACACAGCAGCAATAACAACGCTTCAGCAGCAGCACCCATCAACAACATCAGCAACAGCAGCAGCAACAACAGCAGCAGCAACAAATGCAACAACAACAACAGCAGCAACAGTAACACAACAGCAACAGCAGCGCTTCAGCAACTGCTTCAGTTGCTGATTCCATTCAGCAACCAACCTGCGATAGTACTCCTGAAGCAACAACAACAAGTTCAGTTGTGCCTCCTTCACCACAACAGCAAGCTACCGATTCTACTGATGTTGTCACGTCTGTTCCAGCTGCAACGGTTCAGACCCATCCATATAAAACGAGATCAAAAACAGGCAATTTAAAACCCACAAACAAGCTTTGTTTGAATGTTACTAAGCATCCTCTTTAAACATCCGACTATATGGCACCTACATGTTATAGTAAGGCTAGTCAAGATCCTGCCTGGCGTGTTTCCATGGATGATGAATATAATGCTCACATTCGTAATGGCACATGGTCTCTAGTCCCTTACAGACCCGATATGAATATCGTTGGCTCCAAATGTATTTTTTGCGTCAAACAGAATTTTGATGGATCCATAGCCAAATACAAATCAAGGATGGTTGCAAAAGTATTTCATCAACAAGAAGGTGTTGACTACGGTGAAACCTTCATCCCATTTGTCAAACCCTGCACTATCAGGTTAGTTCTTTCCATTGCTGCTATGCACAACTGGCATATGAGACAATTAGATGTGCAAAATTCCTTTTTGCATGGCGAACTTGAAGAAGAAGTATATATGCAGCAACCAATAAGGTATGTAGATCAGAACTGCCCTAAACATGTTTGTCGGCTCCACAGAGCAATGTATAGACTCAAGCAAGCTCCCAGAGTATGGTTTAGACGTTTAAGTCAATATCTAATCTCACAAGGATTTAAGGGAGAAATCTCTGACAGTTCCTTGTTTGTGCAGCAACATAAAAACCAAATAACTTATGTCTTGATCTATGTAGATGATATTCTCATCACTGGCTCTGATTCTTCTCTTATCACCAAGTTAGTATCTAACCTTGGTAAGGCTTTTGCATTCAAAGATATATGGCCTATTTCTTACTTCCTAGGTTTGGAAGTGGTGCATCAAGGATCGTACGTCATTCTCAGTCAACAGAAGTACACGGCTGACCTGCTTCAACGAACGAAACTTGATGGCTCTAAACCAATCACGACTCCATTAGCTACACAGTTAAAACTCTAGAAGCAAGGCTCTACGAATTTCATGACCCGTCTCTCTATCGCAGTGTAGTAGGAGCTTTGCAATATCTACATCTTACAAGGCCCGACATTTCTGTTGAAGTAAATAAAGCCTGTTAGTACATGCAGGATCCGTATGTTGAACACTGGGAACTACTCAAGCGCATTTTACGCTACTTGAAACACACTGTCAGCTATGGTTTATACATTAAACCGTCGTCAATCTTCAACTTACAGGCTTATTTAGATGCGGATTGGGCAGTCAATCTGGATGATCGACGCTCTACGAGTGGCTATTGTATCTATTTTGGGGGCAATCTTATTTCCTGGAGAGCTAGGAAAAAGAAGACCGTCTCTAAGTCCAGTACAGAGGAAGAATATAAAGGGTTAGCTATAGAAACTTCAGAACTTATTTGGATTCAATCCCTTACTAAAAGAGCTCTGCATATCTACCGGTCCACCTGTTATATGGTGTGATAATCTGGGTGCCACATACTTAACGGCTAATCCTGTTTTTCATGCTCGGACTAAGCATATTAAAATTGACTATCACTTTGTACGTGAAAAGGTTGCTGCAAAGGATCTTCAGGTTCGATTCATATCATCTAAGGATCAAATAACTGATGTTTTCACTAAAGGCCTGCCGTCTCAACGTTTTCAATATTTGAGAAGCAAGTTGAATGTTCGCCAGCTACCGTTCAACTTGAGGGGAAGTGTTGAACCATCCAGTCATTCGAATTCTGAATACAGTCATAATGTCAAACCAGGTGTCTATGCCACCTCATAATCCATATATTCTGTATTAGGGTTTTAGAGATTTCTCTCTATCTCCTGTATTAGGGTTTTTCTCTATCTTCTGTATTAGAGTTTATCTTGTATTAGGTTAAATTCTCTTCCTATATAAGTTAACCTATTTCATGTTTCTACTCATTGAGAAAAACGTGGAGCATTAATAAAATCTTTGTTTCTACTCAATCATCAGTTCCTTCTCCATTTAACAATAACATAAAAACCATATCTGTTCTTCATGGAAGATCCATCATCTCTTCCATGTTCTTAGACTTTCTCTATCCCCTCTCTCGGTTCAACCCAAATAGTCTCAATGGCAGCTGCAATTTCATATTTACAAATTTAGAAGCAACTCCATCTTCTTTCATGTTGCTATTTCTTGGTCTCACAAACAGCCACCAATCTTTCCAGATTCAAATCTAATTCTAATCAAAATCAGCAGCAACACCACCATGTCAACAATTCAGTCACTCAAACATATTCTTCCATTAGACAGAAACCCCACAATTTCTCTAACGCTTCTCACATCAAAGCCACCAGCTAATCCCCTTCTCTGACCCATTTCCGACCACAAAAGTCATCTCCACAACATCCTAAGATCCATCTCGTTTCCCTTCTCTTCTTAACTCAATTCATCAACGAACCTTCCCTAGCCATAGTCTTCTCTATCACCGCTTCAATCTCTTGTTCGTTGTTTCAGACCTAAATAAAATCCCAATTTTCCTCTTCACTGTCTTCTAACCAAAACCCTCAAATGTATTACATTGTTATAACTACTAAACATTTAACACGTACCACCAAAATATATATGGAGGAAAGATGGACACATCCATAGTTATTTTAACCACTAGTGGATTTCATATGCTTTACCAAACAGAGAATTATTTGTTGCATTTTACTATCTTCTGGCTGTCAGATGGATTATGTAGCTAAGCAGGTGGTCTTGAGCTGTAACATTGGTAGTTTTTTGTCGCAAACGCCATTCAACTTTTCATTTAGTATTTATCCTTTTGGTAATTGGATTTTACTTGTAATTCCTATAAAATATCTAAAATAATAATATTAGTAAAATAATAAGTCTAAGATCTTCCACATTAGTGGGAGTAAAAGACGGATCAAACCCAAATTTGGTCTTTGTTTCGTCCAAATCCAAGCGTAGTGGGGCGATCAAAAATGAGTTATGGTCGGAATTTTTACTGTTCGGGATCAAAAATAATCCCAGAACTAGACCAAACTCAAATATAGTGGAGCGTTAACCTAGACATGTGCCCTTTTCCAGGCGTTACGCTGGCTCTCCATCTGATGACAGGCGTTTATCTAAACGTGCGTTTCATCAGACGGGCGTGAACCAGAAGTCCGTTCCATCAGGCGTTCATCCAAGAGGACGCCCCATCAGGCGTAACGCCAGACGCACGCCTGAAATCAAGCGCTCGACTGGAATAACGCCTGTGTTGGGCGTTCGGCTGGATTGACGCCTGTAGTGGGCGTGCGCGTAAGACATCATCTGTTTGTGGGGCGTTAGTATAAGAGAGCGCCTACTCAGATAGTCGTTGAGATTTGTTACCGTTGATCAACGACTATATTTTGGTTTGTATTTTGATATACCTATAAATGAATTTATACCTTTTCGTTCCCATTTCGAAACCACACCTTTCACATTTCAAATAACCTAATACAATTATTCTTTTCATCTCTCCTTTTCATAATTATGGCTTACGAAAATTTTAGTATTGATGCAGAGAATTTTACCATAGAGGAAGATTTATCCCTTTGTCGAAACATAATATTATATTATCCAGCAAGGGGTCATGAACGTCGGATGAATGGATCAATGAGCATGAAATGGTTAGAACATATCCATGCTAACTTTTGTAATGAAACCGGTAACCCCAATAACCGGAACCGAGCAGATCTTTTTGTCGATTTCAGGAAATAGGTAGGGCAGTACTACAATTTTGAACTTTAACCGCTAAGGTGAATGAAAGAAGATTTAGGAATAAAACTGATGACGAAGTTGTTGGCAGATCTCAGGAGGAATGGAGAAGATGGAAAGGTTCATATTTCAGGTACCAACCTCATTTTGAGTTCCTAAGGGTGATGGAAAAATACAACCCTTTTGTATTGATTGTTCTATGAAGATGTTTAGATCGTCATCCAGGGCGTCATACCACTCGTTGAAGGTTTGATTATAGGTTTTATAGGTATATCTCTTTGTAAACCCTCAAGAGACATAACTCGTCCGTTGGGGATCCCTAGTGGTTTAAAGGCTTGTTGCACGTGCTAAGTGCAACCGCGACTTCTGCGAAAATGAGATATCCCATATCATATTGATGTCCGTTTACAACAAAGTTCACAGGGGGTGCTTTCTCGTTGATAAGCTTTTTAAAAATATAAGAACAGTTCATCACATTAATATCATTGTTAGAACCAGGCGTACCAAAAAATGCATGCCAAAACCAGAGATCATATGACACCACTGCCTCCATCACAATACTTCCACTCCCTTTGTACGCAGTGTAAGCACCTGATTCGCCGATGGGCGTTTATCCCATTTCCAATGCATGCAATCTACACTACCCAACATCCCTGGAAATCCCCTATCCTTGTTCTCATTAAGAAGCAGTTCAACATCACGCTTAGTTGGTGTGCGCAAATATTCCTTCTCATACAAATGCACAATCGTCTTACAAAACCTACGAGTTGCTTCCAAAACAGTCGTTTCTCCGATCCGTAAGTAATCATCTATTGCATCGGCCACACATCCATAAGCTAACATTCGTATTGCTGCATTAACTTTTTGATGAGGGGTTAATCCAGGAACGCCACAAGCATCTTTTTTTGAACAAAATAATTATTTATAGTTACGATATCTCCAGATATACGGTTGAACAATTCTCGTCGTATTCTAAATCTTCTACGAAATACATTAGGTGGAAACGTCGGGTTTCTGCAAAAGTAATCTTTCCACAGAAGTTTTGCATCGGCATTACGTTCTCTTGGTATTTGGATACGAGTATGTGGCTAGTTCATACTTGAAACGATCAATCCCAAAGTGACTTCTTGGTTATTTTGGCTCAATGCAACTAAATCTTCGTCTGATGAGTACAAACTATTGTTATCATCATCCCCAGAAGAAGAAGAAGAAGAAGAAGAGAAGAAAAAGTAGGAGGAATAGAAGAAGAAGAAGAGTATAATAGGGATTGTTATTCTCATAGTATGCCATTGGTTGGTGATGTTTGCAGTTTTGGTTCGTATTATTGGAGAATCTAGTGTTCAATTTATAGGCATATTAAGATAAGTCTTTGAGTTTTGATATGACCAAACACTCTTTGTATTTTAAAAATTAACTGAGTTGAGGCAAGTGGGGTGAATAGACGCATCAAACATAAGAAGTGTGGTTGAGAAGACAAGACCAAACACAAAAAACGACAAAGGAAAAATTAAATATCTTTTTGAAATGACAATACAAAACAGATATAAAGGACAAAGTAAAGTTTAAAAATATCTTTGGAGATGACAACACAAAGCAGATAAAAGACAACGCAAATGTAAGAAAGGTCTTTTGAAATGACAATTCAAATCAGATAAAAGATATATCAAAGAAAAAAAATATATGTTCGAATGACAATTCAATGCAAATGAAAGACCACCCATCCGTATCTTGATTTTCGGGCGCCGAGCGCGGGGGAATAAATGGAGGAAAAAATGATCTGGATGTGTAGTTACTTGATTGCATTATTGATGATGATCCTGACCCATGGTATTCCACATTTATGGTGGAAAAGTTTGAGAAAAAGTGTCAAACCCAATGGGTGGTTGTTGTTGACGAAAATGGGTCAGCTGTAACTCCAAATTGTTGATGTGAGTTTGTTGACCCCGTTTTCTTCATCTTTTGCCATGATAAACTCCATCCTCTCCTTCGTTTCATTTAACGTAAACGTACAAAATTCTTGCGTAAAATCAGAATGTTGTTGAACCAAACCATAAGCTTCGACCTGTTATGAAAAAAATTAAATCACATTCTCACCCATTTTTATATACTAAGAAAAACAGTGGTTTGTTGTATACTTACGTATGACAATTGTTGTTGAGGCGGAATAGGTACATGTTCATCAAGTTCTTGGATGTTGTGTTTAATACGGTCACCAGCATAACCTATGTTTCAACCTCCCAGTCGACTTTGGTGGCATATTTCTGCAAGTTAGTTACATATCGCCAATACTCCAAATAAAAATCATACGTAACAACATGCACTAATTGACTTGCAGGGACCACTTCGTTTTCCCTCATCTCGTTAGATTCGTCATTGTTCAGGTTGTTAATACGAGTAGGAGGGTTGCTGGGAACGCCCCATGTAAATGGTATTGCCTCCAACACCGTTTTCCGAGGTAAACGTTATTATGTGAAAAGAAAATAACTATCAATAAATAAACCAATCAACTAACCGAAATTCAAAGAAAATAAAAAACAATCCTATGGAAATAAATTATCAACTCACAGTGCCTAGCCAAGTGAATATAACCCTTTTCTCTGAGAGCTCTATTGCTTTCCGTCCACTATCAGTTTCAAAGACTAAGATCGTGGAATCCCAGGGTTGCCAGGTCACATCGTCTACAGTCAACTGATTAAGAAAAGTCCTTGAACGAAAAATATCAATACTCTTCCTTCGTGTACCCTTTCACCGAGAACTTCTAGGCCACACTGTTTCACTTTCACTCGTTGGGTTCTTTGGTAGACATATGCCAGATATGCGTACCTCCAAAACTTGAATTTTGAATCGGTTCTTTGGTAGACATATGCACGATGTAAATACTTGAATTTTGAATCGGTTGAATATGTAATATTCGTCGATGCGTGACCCTGAGCATCTTCCACAACAGTATAGTTCGCCAACCCGGGACATCGACCATTTCTTCAGTACTAGGGTCTACTTTTGGATCCTCAACAGTTTTAGCTTTCTTATTCCTCTTTTTTCGACCAACGAATCTCGACGTGACATTGCTCAACATCTGTGCAAACATTACATACAAGTTTCAAAATCAAGAGTAATCCTCACAATGCAAAAATATAAAACTCTACATTAACCCATAAATCCACAAAGATATGAATTTCATCATTACAAAAGTAATTATCTGATTAGATAATCAAATGTACAAACATACATAGATCAACCAAATTACAAAAAATTCATGATTCATAAAATAGTCCACTCCTAATCAAATCATCAATTGTACAAAAAATCATCATAATTCCCCAATTCTATAATTCCATAAACATTCATTATAAAACATAAACATTCCTAATTCCAAAATTTCAAAGACAATCAAGTCAATTAATCATAAAATTAACCACAACCCAACTCAAATTAAATCAACAACTTAATCAATTCTAACTTCAATTCAACAAATTCTCATCAATTTTTTATACCCAATTTACAACTTCCATAAACCCTAAAATATACCCAATTCCAAAATTACAATTTCTAATACCTAATTTGTCTATTTCATAATCATATGTTTAATCTTTAAATATATATATACAAATTTAATTAACAAAACATTAACCTAAATCATAATCTAAACCTATGAAATTAATTACAATTTATATCAAAGTTTAAGTTAATTACCTTGCTTGCTTTGAAATAATCCTAACTTAGATTACTTGATATGAAATCTGCCAAAGAGGTTAGAATTGAAAAGAGGTTGAGCTTGATTTGGAGAGAGAAGTGGGTTGAGTGGTAGGCGGCTGGTTTGGAGTGCGTTTCTTTGTGTTTGTGAAGTCTTCAGGAGAAAACGAAACTGTGGAGTGGGAGAAGAGAGCTGTGCGGGAATGTATTGGTCCGCCCCATCAGGCGTTCACCCATCCCTCCGCCTGGTGAGACGCGCGATCGGCTAGGGAAGCGCCTGATGTTTCAAGCGGATGTCTAAGCGTGCGCCCGTCTCAGCTGAAACACGTACCAACTGCACGTGTAGAAAAATGACGGACGTTTGGCTATGATTCCGCCCCATCAGGCGTTCCGCTAAGAAAGCGCCTGTCTCTGAGGCGTGCATCTAGGGGTGTTTCTATCATCATGCGTTCTTTTGGGTTACGCCTCCCATCGAGTGTTCATCAAATGTTCGCCCCATCCAAGCATTTTCATAGGCGTACGCCCGTTTCAGCAGACGTATATCTATTCGTACGTCCACGCCAGACGCTATCTTAGACAACCACGCGATCAAATTTTATTCCGTCTTCTTTGCGTTTCAGGTAGAGTAAAGAATAAAATTTTTATTCTTTGATCTTTTGATATAGTAGAATGACTGTGGTTGCTTTCAACTTTATGCTTATTATATGTTAAGAAACTTACCCTTAGATTAACATGTCATTACAAATGTCCCCGCCAAATATTAACAAGATTCTAACCCGTTTATCAATCAACAAACAAATTAAAGTATATGTTTTTGTTTTATATTTTAGAAGGTAATATAGTTATATAATTTATTAAAAAATAATTTAATTATTTTTTATATACCAGGACACCCCACATCCCTTTACCTAGGAAATCTGTTTTATTGTAGCCCCTTTAAGTTTCCTACAACCCTGAAAACATGATTCAAATTCCAGTAGATATTGTTATGGAATGTTATAAATGCGTAGCATCCTCTAGCGAAGCATTGGTGCGTGGAAGCTATGTATTAGGCCCTAACCAGTTTTTCAGTCTCCAGCCAAAAAATTTTTTGGACCCACTCATACACTTAATTTAGTATTTTTTGGGATATTTGAATTAAAATATATTGGTCGGAATAGTCAGTTCCCGCCCAACACTAATTGTTCGGATACTAAGTATATGCCGATATATAGGTAAGGCCCATAGTGGTTGGATTTTTAACTTCCAAATAGACTTGGCATAGGCACATTTGGTGTTTGTGGCATAACCAAGACACTCCATCGTGTTTGCTCTTAGTAGATCTATTATTTCGAAAATGCTTCATATACGCCACTTCGAGATTCCTGACTCCAAGTTAAATTGCCAGTTGCATGTGTTGTTTAACTGCCAAACTTCTGTCATGTTGCTATTATTCTGAAAAATATGCCTTCCAAAACACACCACAAACGCACCATCATTTCTTCTATGCATTCCTCAAATGCCTGCAAAACAAGAATTAGAAAAAGCACTATCAATGTTAAGCTTATGGAAGCCATCTTCAAGGAAAATCCACTTGTTCATTTCTTCCTTCGTGTTCTTCCCAAAACTATCACCAAAATCATTTGCAAAGTAGAGCATTTTTAATGGCCCAAGCAAGAATCTTACAATCATTAAAATTCTCCTTATCATGAATAACTTTGTTTTTCCCGATCCAAATGGACCAAAGACCTAAAAGAAGCACAACAATCCATTTAAATCCACCAATTCCATCACCGGTCATAAAAAAGAATCTCCTAAAAAAAGGAGATATAATTACCTGATCAACTATAAATATTCTAGTTAAATCAAAGATTTCTTTAAAAAAAAAAAAGGCTTTCACGCTTAGAATTCCCATTAGTCCTTCGCAATCACAATTGACCAAAGAATTCTATAATACCCGTAGTAGAATATTAAACACCAATGTTGGATTTCTTGGCCAGGCAGGATTCGTTGACGAAGCATTTAGTTTCAGGATGAAGATTCCTATAAAACTAGGTTTTTGAGCGCTGACAGGAGTAAAAAATTCTTGATAATCTATAATACAATACAAAACAAGATTTAGTTAAGTTAGACTAGATTAAAAACGATCAGGATTTATCTTCCCAAAAGATAAATCTATAGATGTGGTTGTTCACAGAAATGACGTCTTTAATTGAAAGTGATAAATATATCAAACGGTCTTAATTTACCATCACATTATTAATGTCCAATTAATTTTAAAATAATTAATTTTTATTAATTTCTCGTAATTTTATTGATTAATTATCCTAATAAATATGTAATCTTTAATAAATAATGAATGTGTTAATAATTATATCGATGAACATTGGTGGTAGTTACGGTGGTGGAGCCGGTGACCATAGTGGTGGTAGATGTTGGTAAGCAGTGGAGGAGGTGATCATGTTAATTAGTGGTGGTGGAAGAAGTAGTGATAATGGGTGGTTCTTATGAGTGTGGTGGGTGTTGGAGAGTAGTAGTGCACAATGTTAATTCTCTGTTACTACGACACAGTGTCATTGTGTAACTTACTTAATCTCGCGACGAAGGACGCGATATTCCTCAACATCTTCTTGGTATATGCTTTCGGTGATGGCTACAAGTAATAACTATGTCCCAGGATTCTACAGACAGGGGCATCAGTATAGTAAAACGAGAGGCAGAAAATAAATAGATACCTTTCTGTTCTGAGAACTGTAGCTTCAACTCCCGACATCGTTCGTGCTCAGCTCGAATTTCTTCCTTAAGACGCAAATTTTTCTCTCGCGTTTCTTTGAAAGAGGCTTCTCTAAGGAGCTAGTAATTATGGCTCTAGAATAGACATAAAGAGAAAATGAAAAACCACAACTCGACCAAGAAAAGGGGAAAGGTTTCACTTCGCAACACTTATCAGACTGCTCAAAGCATGATGAAGCTCGGGACCAAAAAAAGGAACAACCGGTAGCATTTCAGATCGAGGAAGTTACCAAAGTTAGTAGAATCCAGGGCCCCAGTGAATTGCAGACGAGGCCCGAAAAGGTGAGAAGAGTCTTTCTTTGGGCATTCTTAGGACTAGGGTTCAAAGGGAAATCCTCGAGATTCTCAAAGTTTCCACCATTACCTTCCTCGGACAACTTCACAACAGAGTCCTCCTGTTCGGTAGGTTCCGAGGTCTTGAGCACCTCATTGTCGTCTTTTTTTCCTTCCCTATAAGAGTCGCTACAAGAGACCAAATACATGTCATCCTCATCTACGGACAAGGAAGTTCGAACATTCATCTTTAGGGAAATACTCACCAGTCTCTGGGGAAGAAGTGCCCTCCTTCAAATTACGAGGCAATATTTCAGCCCCGAAAACGACCTTATCGATAACTTTACCACCTTTATCTCTAATAGATCCTTCAACATCCCTATCATTACCACCAATAGTAGTTTCACCATCACCAACACCTTTATCATTTCCAACATTCTCACCACCAACAACAATACTCAACACCTTTGTCACTTCCACCAACACTAACAACGCTCCCAGTGTTCTTGTCAAAAACAGTCTCCTTGACATTCTCGTCAACAACTCTTTACTAATCATTGCTTATCCTCTATCATTATCAAAAACTTCGTGAACACTCTCATCAACAACAAAAACATTTAACTTCTGCAATACCAGGGTCAGAGATGGTCAAGGAAACAAATAAGGGAAAGTACATGTACTTAAAGAAACAGAGAGACAAGTACTATTTGTTACCTTAACCATCCCATCCTTAGAATATGGACCTAAACTCCTCTTCCAACTCTTGGAAGAATGCAAAGAAATTCGAAAACATAAGAAATAAGAACCAATGAGTACAAAGATAATAACAACTGACTCGAGAAGGAGAAGTACTTTATCTATGTTCACGACCCAAAGATGATAGGGAGCGCGACCAGAAACTTCGGGAAAAGTCTTTTTCCCATACACGAAAGGACCACGAATAATTAGTGGGGCCTTGTCTTATGTAGGGTCGCTAGTGCGGTGGAGGTGTCGGTTCGTAGTATTTCCACCCTCTATATCTTCATCCAACATCAACTGATTTGCCCAGTATCGTGGAAATTCATGATGAGCTTGTCCAAAGGAGAAGTCGGTCAGCAAACCCGAAGAAGGGGTTCCATCTTTTTAGTTGTAATGACCCGACCATCCACCGATATTGTCCCCGCTTAGCCACTTCGGTTATCCGGCAGTGTGGGATCTCAACGGGCACCGCTTCGGTCATCCAACACAGCAGCTTCCCAGGAGGTCACCATCCCCGGATTTCTTTCGCCCTAGCACGCTTAACTGTAGAGCTTTTTTTCAACTCTGGAGCCAGCTGTGCTGAAAAGGCCTCTGTGTTATTAAAGGACAAACCATTACATATATTCCATTCGATGCACCTACCTGCTGAATCTGGGTATTATAATACACCACCTTAAGTTGGATCCGTCCTCGGTTCTGAAATATATTCAAGTCCATATCTCAGACGTTCTCTGTCACTCATGAGATCAGTACCTAACACGCCCCTTCCAGCGTACTTTCTCACCCTCGAGAGATGACCCGTCGTCACCTATGATAACATTTGTAATGACCTGAACCTCCACCGGTATTGTTCACACTTAGACGCTATGGTCATCCGACAGTGTGAGGTTTTTAACGGGCACCGCTGCGGTCATCCAGCTGCAGTTTCCGGGGAGGTCACTCATCCCTGGATTTCTCTCCCTCGGATGCTTAAATACAAAGCCTTTTGCCAAATCTGGGGCGAATTGTGCTGAAAATACATTGGTGATAGGAAAGGACAAACCATTAATTATATTCCATTCGGAGGCCCGAGGCCTTTTCAGCACAATTGGCTGCTGCTGGATGACCGCAGCGGTGCCCGTTGAAAACCTCACACTACCGGATGACCGCATTGTCTAACTGGGGACAGTACCGGTGAAAGGTCGGGTCATCACAAATGGTATCAGAGCCGACGACGGGTCATCTTCCGAGGGTGAGAGAGTATGTTGGACGGGGTGTTCCAAATACTGGTCTCATGAGGAGAAGGGAACATCGGGGATTTTGGCTTGTATATTCTGTAACCGAGGAGGCTATAGTTTAAGGTGGTGGTAATGTAATATCCTGATTCGGCAGGTACGGTTCGTCGAACGAAATATAGGCAATAGTTTGTCCTTTCCTGCCACCGAAGCCTTTTCATCACAACTGATTCCATAGTTGGCAAAAAAACTCTTGAATTAAGCATGCTCGGGCGGGAGTAATTCAGGGATGGGTGACCTCCTAGGAAGCTGCTTCTAGATAACCTCAGCGGTTCCCGTTGAAAACCCCACACTGTCGGATGACCGTAGTGGTTAAGTGGGGACAATATTGGTGGACGGTCGAGTCATTACATTAGTTATATATGAAACTCTAGACAGTATATTTCGCAGCATCCTCCTTCTTGTATGTAGAATGTGGGGAGAGGGTACAAGTACAATTTGTCTCTTCCACTCGGCAAAGGATACGATACAAGTTCCCGTTGTACTGACCTAAGGCACGACTTGGCTCTATCCGTGATATGACCTCGTACATGAATTGTTGAGAAGGGTGGTAGAGATGGATTCTAATGCCATCATCAAGTTGACCCTTGGTGAAAATAATGGCACGATCCGAATGGTTAAACTCAATAAATTTCACCTGAGAAAACATATCTCTTTGACCCAACAACAGAGTCACATCGAAGTAAAGAAGATTATAGAGAGCTTTGGTGTTGTGGATGAATTGAGAATCACCATATTATGTAGCCTTATGTGCAGGTTTCTTGTCAGTATTCCTACAAGCAGAAAATATATGTTCATCATGGAAAATCAAATTAATCATATTACTGATGAAAAGAATCAACGACTGGAAATAAAGAATCAAGTATATAAAACTTTTTTTCAGAAAAAAAATGAGTTACATACTTCTTTCCTGAT
The DNA here is from genome assembly GCA_023531435.1 of Papaver californicum. Lineage (NCBI taxonomy): Eukaryota > Viridiplantae > Streptophyta > Magnoliopsida > Ranunculales > Papaveraceae > Papaver > Papaver californicum. Next base: position 987,551 of record JAJJMC010002939.1, read on the forward strand.
TGGTAAGAACTTGATGAATATCTTTCAGCACATCGATGATTACAATGGTGATGATGATATCAATAGTTATATGGGTGATGATGATTATTAAACAGTGATGTTGATGACAGCAACAAACAGTGATCGTTAAGGAAAAGAAAATCGAGAAGTTACAGAGAATGTTGGAAAGAGATTAAATGGCGGAAGGAAGCAGAGAGAAAAAGAGTAGCAGGGAGAATGATGGGAAAATTTATGAGGAAGGATATTAACTTTCTCTTATGAGGGAGAAAAAATTGAGGAAGAAAATGAACTGGCGCTTGAGGTAACATGTCATAAAGCGAAAGAAGTGGAAGACGTGGCGGTTACCATGAGACGTGGAAGGTTACCAGAAATATAAACGGTTTCTTCCTATGATACTTGGTATAGATGGAAATAAATGGGAAAAAATATTGTGGTAAAATATCTATAGAAACGTAGAAGCATCTGAGAAGACCGAGCCACAAAAATAAAGTGAGAGTGAAGCACCAAACAAAGGTTATAGTTCCAACACAATAATCAAGATATCTACCACATCAATCCAGAAATGCGACACGTGGAACGTAAATAAGAATAACAATGACTAAGTTTGAAAGGGAGAACCAAGCTTTTAATATAGTTGAAAGAGCACGTGTGAATTGGCTAGAAGCATTTAATGAAGCTGACAGGGTTCGGAAGATATCCATAATCTCGGGTCGTGACAAGGAGAGTATCAGAAGATTATGAGAAGCACATCAGAAGCAACAACGAAGAATGGCTGGAACAACACATTAGAGGGTTCGGGCCGCACCTCCCGACGAGATCACATCAACTTATACGTACATATCTAACACTGTAATTTGGTTGTATGAGAATTCAGTCTATAAATACTGGGCTAAGCTGTGACATAAGGAACATTCTGTAAGATTAGAGAGAGAGACTAGACTTAGAAGTGTTCTTGAGAGTCACTGCTTAACCTAATCTTTTCAGAATCATCCCACACTCAATGAGAACAAGTATTTTACCCCCCTTGGACGTAGGTAATCATACCGAACCACGTATATATTTGTGTGTTGTTACTATGTTTTTATTTGCTTGTTCAGATTTGTCTTTCATATTGTTGAATGGTTCGATGTACGAAGTTAGATTTTTAGCTACTACGAAAATTATATTAAAATAGTAATCTCCATTACATCAATTTAATATACTATTTTTTATGGAGAAAACAAATTAAGAGGGTAAATTAGGAAAAGTGGGGTGAACAGATGAATGTTCGTCTAATTCTTAAATATTTGAGATTATAGTATCAGACTCTGTGGGATGTAATAGGTGTGAATAGCTATGAATAATCCTCTGTATGTGAGAAGGTTGAATGATTGAGTTCAACTTGTCTTGTTATGTGTTAGACTTGTCTCAGACTTAGACTTGTCGTCCTTGTTCTTCTTAGACTTGTTGTTTGTTCAATAAATTGAGAATATATTTATATCATAGCTATTGTAACCGTTCACCTGACTTCCTCTATGGAAAAAAGTATCGATGATTGAGTAGTGGTGAAGTGGATAAGGTGGATAAAGTGTTGACAACCGCTCCCACTCTGTTTGAGGTTGAATGAACGGTTGCTCAACCTACCACTTCGCTACTCAAATTCTGGTCAAACTTTCCAGAGTTTTCTCTATAGTGGGTGCATTACTGCACCATGTGCCATAGACTGCCATACCAATACCCTAGTGAATATCCCCCCATTTGTGACATCTTTGATGTCTCGTATGATTTTTAGTAGAAAATACTACTTAGTGTGAAGTCGAGTTGTGACTTACTTCAAGTTGGGACTTTTCATGCATGGCTAGACATGAATAATGAATCTTGATGAGCCTGACAGGACTAGTGAGGCTTGCAAGAAGCAGATAGACTGAAATAAATATGTATTTATTAGGCCTTATGTCAAGACTCTGATGCGCTCAAGTGAGCAGTGAGAGTTCGAATGTGTCAATCGGTACTGGCATGCTGAACTAAATAGGTGATGCCAGATGCAGGCATTGATTTGGTTGAACACTTCCTTTCACGTCATCAACAAGAGGTTATGGATGGTCATGAACGAGTGAGGAATAAAATATTTGAGTTGATTTTCGTCATTATAAAATTCGGATATAAGACCTTTTAGAAAAAACATTGTAGATTCTTCATATAATATTCCATTTTCTATGGTTAGCCTCAATTCAGAATTGGAAAATTGCCAGCTATCTCCAAACAGAAGGATTTAGGTTTAGAGCTCGTTTTGACAGTCAAACAGAGCAAACAACAACCTTCCAAGAATATTTTGGACAAAATTTTGACAGTTTTCAGCTTGTATTTCGTCTATGGCTTAGGCTATATCTCCTAGACCATTGGTTGGAATAAGATTCCCTTTTAGTATGTTAAAGCAGAGACCTATACGAACAACTTTCGTGAAGGACGCATTACCCCATTCTTTACCCATCACTACGTATTTTCGTAGTTAAATAACTAAAATGTGTATAACATGCTGAGTATAAAAATATGCATGTGAGGTCACACATGAAAATAAATGTCCGAAGCCTAGTATGGCTTTGATAGACAAGACAAGAGACTCGACTTGGATGAACAATTTGAGCCTGGTAGCTAAGGCGTATAAGCTTAACTAAGTGAGATAGATAAGCCTTCTTAGAATTAACTGATTTAATTTTAAAATAGTGGTAAAAGGATCGATACTCAGACTTGTAAAGATTCGATTTTTAAACCTAATTTTTAATAACTAAAAATAAAACAGATTAAAGTAAACTTGATTTCAAATTATGGGAAGGACTGAGACTAAGGATTCCACTATTAGCCATTTTTCAAGTGATAAAAATCTTGCAACTCGTATATTCAGTTTATCCAAAATATTGCCAAAGTTAGGTTTTCAAAATAATAGATGTAAATCGAAAGCATGATACATCAAAAGCTCTAAGCTCAGCATGACTCATCAAAAGAAAACACAACTAATTGATAAAAACCATTTTTTCCAATTTTAATTCAAAGAAAATAATAGTAAAAGAATTGCAAAAAATAAATAAAATAAGATTTACCACTTTATTATTGGAAAAATAGCTTCCTCTGTCGCCCCAGTGATGGTGATTAGCTCATCATGTTGGAAACACTCTCAAAATAATTGTTAATAGCTCAAAAAGTGTTTACAATGATGAAACAAAAGTAACACAGGAGAACTGATACACTTATAAGCATTACACAGTGTGTGGCTGAAGAGAAAATAACACAGAAGAGAAAAGAACGGACTCAAGCCGCTTCAGAATTTTGAAAGAATACGTAACGGAATCAACGACTGTTCTCCGGAGCCTTTTGTTCTTTCTGTTCTTCACACCAGCAAAAAAAAATTCTTCTTCCTGGAATTTTTTCAACTGCTTTGAATGAGATTTTCTTTTCTTCTCTTTGCTTTATATAGGATTAGTAAACCCTAGTCACTCTTGTGAACCGATAAGGACTCCAAAACAAATCCAAAACCAACTATAAATCCTGTTTTATCCGAATCAGAGAGGGTTTCTTTTTACGGCTTGGATGTTGATTTTTCACACATTTTTCCGGCGTGAAACTCTTGTTTTGACGTGTGTTGATCTTATTTTTGTTTCTTCTTTACTTGGGTAACTCATGATAGACTTCAAATCCCTTAAAAATTGATTCCAAACCAACACATAACAATTGCCTTCACGTGTAATAACTTTCCCGCCATTTTCGGTTTTTAAACCATGAAGAAGGGTGCCCCTAATCCAACTGGTGGGTGCCTTTATCGATTCTTCCGGGTGCCTTTAGTAATTTTTCTGGGTGCCTTTAACAACTTTTTGAGCCGATTTTTCCACAAATATTTATTTCTCAAAAATACCTACAAAGACATAAAAACCCATAATAAGTACAAAATCGAACACTATCAAAATAGATAATCGAGCACAATTTAGACACAAAAATGTGTCTATCAAATACCCCCAAACTTACTATTTGCTAGTCCTCGAGAAAATCTAATCTATAAAATAAAATCCTAACACACTTTCTCAGGAATCGCGACTACATTTAGCATATGTAATAAGCCTTTAAACCCCTAGGTGTCCGTAGTGGACGAGTTTTTTCTCGTGAGGATTTTTACAAGAGGTATAGCCACAAAACCTTTACTCCAAATTTTAACTACTCGTGAACGATTGAGGATAAACGCTAAACAAGCTATTTAGTTGGCATACTAAATTCTTCGGCTCTGGGAATCATTACCCTATATGAGTCCAATTGTTGTACACGAGTTTTTACTCAACATACTAAAATTCTATATAAGAAAACAAATCTCTACTCAGATAGTCGTTCAACCATGATACTCAGAATCTATCAAATTTCAATCACATGGAAGGATTTAGAAGATGGATATAGACAAAATGAAGTTTGCGCATGTTGACTAAAGTGAACGGTGTTTCCCATATCTGTTTGAAGGTCAGTACCAGGATGAATCCTAATAGATTGAGATATGCTCTTAATGGTCTTAATCATAATACTAATATCGATTCAACTTGTAAATATAAGGGTCCCAGCGATCGATTTATTGAAAATAAAATAATTATTAAATATAATGACAACATGATTGGATCAAATTGAATCCAAGCGCATGGTCTTTATCAGCATCTTACATGATAGTTCTCATGGATCCTGCGTTCCACGCTTGCTTAGGCGACGGAGACAGGGAGAATACACACATATTGCTATCAAAGTATCAATACTCGATTATTATTTTTTTTGTTTTTTGTTTTTTTAATAAAATCTAAATAATATCAAACACTCTACTCCATCCTGGCGGTGATAAAAATTCGATATTGGTGCCCCACCAAATAACTTAGAGAAACACAAAAATTGCAAAAATAAAAACAGAAAGTGATATGGTCGAGATAGACTCCGAGATATGGTGACAACTATCATGTTATTTCTAACACCTGAACTCTGTCCTTTTATGAATTAACCATTTAACTGGGCACACCAATTCCTATAGAAAAACAACTAAGTTTCCATCTACCTAGAATGGTTAGTGTCATCCTGAACTATTTTCACAAGTTTCTATACTTTGGAGTTTTATTATTGTAAAGGTTTTCTCCCTTACTCCCAAACTTAAATCAAACAGTTTCCTCAATGTTTCTAAAGATGAATGATTAAAAACATGAACAAAGAGAAATTCGTTAACAATCGAAGGAAAGGAGTTAAAGAAAGATATCACCGTGTCGCATGAGCATGGGTTACCTCCCAAGAAGTGCTAAGTTTAAAGTGTTCAGCCAGACTAAGAAAAAATTAGTCACCTCATGAAATCATATAACAATAGTCGGAACAACTTTGGGTCATCTGAATCAAATAGTGATATCCAAAATAGAAGGAAACTGCAGCAGGCCAAGAAAATGAACAAACCGACCCTTATCTAGTTTTCTGTTTAAGACAACTACTTCTAGCTTTGGTTCAGGTTCAGGCTCTATAAAAAGATCTAGATAAAATATTTTCATGGGATGGATTTCCTCATAGGAAGGATCAACAAGATCAGGTTGTAGAGTCTGGAATAAATCAATTAAGAACTTAGAAGCACATAATAATAAACTGAATAATTGTGAATCCTCAAAGTGAGTCAGATTTGACTCACACAATTGACTACTATGAAGGTGGTCATTCTTAAGCAAATGTGTCGATTCTAATTCCCTAAAGTAATTAGGCTTAGTCTCAAAACTTAATAACTGACACATTTAAAATTCATACATTCCCAAATATGGAAGAAAATATTTTCGTGGGAAAACAAAGTCAATCTTGGTATTATCGCCTAGGTAAACCACATCGACCAGAGGATGAGTTTCTAACAACTGAACTTCTTTCTGGACATCAACATGCTCAGGGAATATATTTTGAAGATGATCTTGTAAAATGGTAGAGGTGCATATGTCAAGTCCCAAGTTAGGGACTTTAAGTAGGGATACTTGACAATCACAAGAATCATCGGTACCCCCAAACTTAGGGTGGACATTACTCTCAGATGGACTAAAAACTATTGGTTGGATTCTAGAGTCCTTAAAGTCAGAACTACACTCAGCTTCCTCTATAGAATGAAATAAGGTGGACTTATAAACTGGTAGAAGTTCAGACTCAGTTTTCCATGTATTATAAGTGTCCATCAAAGGTGCAGAATCTGACAAAGTATTTACCTCATTAATAACACTATCATCGTCAATATCAAATCTAAAGTGGGCTAGGCATTTCTTTAATGGATCTTCTAACAAAGTGTTTGGTAATGACTCTTGAACTATCGTTCCTATCATGTTAACCTCTTCAGTGTACGTGTCATCTAGTTCAGATGGTTGGTTACTAATATTGAAATATTCAGCTCAATAGTCATAGTACAAAAAGATAAGCTCATAATACCATTTCAACAGTTAATAATCGCATTAGATGTAGCTAAAAACGGGCGGCCTAATATCACAGGTATCTAATTCTCTGTGTCAAGGACAACAAAATCTACTGGATAAACAAACTTATCGACCTCAATAAGAACATCCTCTATGACACCACGAGGAATTTTCACAGACCTATCAGCTAACTGCAGTGTTATCTGAGTAGGTTTTAAATCACCAAGTCCTAGCTGGAGGTACACATGGTACGGAAGTAAGTTCAAACTGGCTCCTAAGTCAAGTAATGCTTTCTCAACATGGTAGTTACCTATTGTGCAATAAATGGTTGGGGAACGTGGGTCTTTGTACTTAGGAGTTGTATTGTTCTGGATAATTGAACTCACATGACTAGCTAAAAAGGCTTTCTGTGGTATACTAAGCTTTCGCTTTCGCGTACACATATCCTTAAGGAACTTGGCATAAGAAGGAATCTACCTAATTGCATCTAACAATGGAAGGTTGATCGTAACTTGCTTAAAAACATCCAATATGTCGTTAAAGTTCGATTCCTTCTTTGTTGGTGCTAACAGTTGTGAGAACGGGGTTCTGGGCACAAAATATGGCTTATGAGGAACTACATCGGGCTCTTTAGAGACTTCATCAGTCTCAACATCTACTGGCTATGAAGGGTGAACTACAGTATGTTCACCATCATACATAGTTACCTTGTTGCCTGCCACTTTAACATTCCTAAGGGTTCTAATTGCATTCACATGATTTGATGATTTTTCACCAGAAGATACTTCATGAACTCCTCTAGGATTAGGTGGGTCTGACTAGGAAACCTATCTTTTTCTCTTTCTCTCAAAGACTCAGCGATTTGACCAACCTGGATTTCTAAATTAGAAATAGCCTGAACGATCTTTTGATTTTCTTGTAAACTTTGGTTGACAAACTGCTTAAAATCTGTAAAGTCCTGAGTTAATGAGGCGATAGACTCTGCTAAGCTCATGATCGTTTTATCATTCTGAAATTGTACCGGTCTAGAAGGATTCTTAGTATAACCAAAACATGGGGTAACCTTAGAATTACTTAACTGACATTGACTCTGGCCCTTAGACCAGGAAATGTTAGGATGGTTTCTCTAACCGGGGTTATAGGTTTCTGAATAAGGGTCAAAATTTTGATGTTATCAAATCTAGTGTTATTATAAAGAGCATGGGCTTGCTCTTCAACAGTCTGTCCTTCCAAAATGGCTTGGGATTAATTCCACAACTAGATTGACTCAATTCTAAAACTTCTAACCTTTTTGATATAACTGCTATTTTGGCATCTGATTCAAATGATCCTTCTACCCTATTGACATTTCCTCAACTTAGAAGAATTGTTTTCTGGGGCTCCCTACTGTTTTTCCACTGCTGGGTTTTCTCGGCGATTTCATTCAAAAATGTCATCGCATCATCGACAGTTTGATTTTCAAACCCACTTGTGCATAAATACTCAACCATGGTTGTTGTCGAATAATCTAAACCCTCATAGAGGATCTGAACTAGCCTTATTTTTTCTAAACCATGATGAGGACATTGTGATAATAAGTCATTGAACCTTTCTAAATACCTATATAAAAATTCTCCCTCTTGTTGAGCAAATATACAAATCTGCTGCCCAATAGATGATGTTTTGTTCCTAGGGAAAAAATTCTGGAAAAAAGGCAGATGTAAGTTTTTCATAGGTTTCAATTGACTCGGAAGTCAAACTATATAGCCAAGATTTGACTTTGTCTCTTAGTGAAAAGGAAACAGTCTAAATTTCAATCCTTTATCATCTAGGTCCTTAATCCTGATGGTACTACATATTTCCTCAAAATCCCTAACATGGAAATAGGGGTTTTCATTTTCTTTCCCTAAGAAAATTGGGCGCATCTGTGTGGTCCCAGGTTTTAACTCATAGTTTGCTCAGTTTCAGCTAACTTGATACATGATGGACGAGAAGTTCTAGTCGGGTTCAACAAATCTTTTAAAGTTGCCATTGCTGGCACTATCAAAGGACTAGAAGTAACTTTGTCACTAATCAAACGACCTAGAGTGTCTCTTTTCCAATCTCGCTCAGTGATGACTTCGATCAGTCTTGGCATACACTAAAAAAAACTAGAAAAAATAAATCCTAATTGGAAGAGAATTCTAAACAATCACAAGCAAGGATGACTCAACCAAACCAAACCTATTGAATCTAGCAAACAAAAAGCATGATGGATCCACTTAGATTGTTTGTAGACCAGCTTCTATTATATCGAAAGGAAACTAGTTACAGTTTTAGCAAACCTCTTAGAACGATCCAAATTAGATTAATTCGAACATAAACAGGATAAGCTCTAAGGAGCTTTGATAACCCTGTCTCTTTGGAAACTTTTCCTCGGGTTACAAGGCGGATCTAATAAACTTAAAATAATCTTCCTGAACTTTGAGTTAGGCTAATAAATACAGTCCTTTTGAACAAGTTTCATATAAGCTCGTTACCCTATCGGTCTCTTTCTAGTCAAAATTTTTAAGCTTAGGTTCGCGTTCAGTAACGTGTTCCTAAAGCGGGTAAGAAGGAAACGGTGATGAAATCTGAGTTCTTATCTTGTATGGCCAGTTCTTGCCCTTTACTAGAAAAGTAACTCTGTATTCAGTTCCTCAACATATATGCATACGAAGGAATACAGTAAACCCACTTGCAGGGTATTCGTCGGTTGATCGATTCTTACATCCCGTACCAGACGGGGGATGAATCAGTTGTAGTCGACTCGGGCCACCGACTCCTGTGTCAGTGTACGAATCTGAGGGGCCGATACAATATCGTAATTGTCGTCCTTCCCTGTTGCAGTTTATATTTAAATTACCCTTCCGTAGGGTTTAAAAATAATTATAATGTCCAAAGTCCCAAAATAAAGTCCAACAGTGTCCAAAATAAAAGAAAAAATTACAAAATAATCAAAGATTTCCTAATACAATTTTATAAAGAGAGAAATAAATAAATCTAATTAAAAATAAAAAATTTTATCTTTTTTTTTCGTTCTTTTAGCTTTAACTTTAACTCCAAGTCTTTAATCACCAAAGTATTTGGCTTAATTTCTTTTTAATCCAAAATCTAAAACCTGTAGCAAAAAGAAAAATACCCAAAGAAACGTAAAATATAACAAAGTAAAAATAATACTAAAAACAAAAATAAAAACCTAAGAATAAATCTAATACTTTAAACCTAAAGACAAGTCCCCAGTAGCGGCGCAAAAAATTGATGTAATTTTAAAATAATGGTAAAAGGTTCGATACTCAGACTTGTAAAGATTCGATTTTTAAACCTAATTTTTAATAACTAAAAATAAAACAGATTAAAGTAAACTTGAATTCAAATTATGGGAAGGACTGAGACTAAGGTTCCATTATTAGCCAATTTTTCAAGTGATAAATATATTGCAACTCGTATATTCAGTTTATCCAAAATATTGCCAAAGTTAGGTTTTCAAAATAATAGATGTAAATCGAAAGCATGATACATCAAAAGCTCTAAGCTCAGCATGACTTATCAAAAGAAAACACAACTAATTGATGATTTTTTTTTTCCAATTTTAGTTCAAAGCAAATAATAGTAAAAGAATTGCAAAAAATAAATAAAATAAGAATTACCACTTTATTATTGGAAAAATAGCTTCCTCCGTCGCCCAAGTGATGGTGATTAGCTCATCATGTTGGCAACACTCTCAAAATAATTGTTCATAGCTCAAAAAGTGTTTAAAATGATGAAACAAAAGTAACACATGAGAACTGATACGCTTATGAGCATTACAGAGTGTGCGGCTGGACAGAAAATAAGACAGAAGAGAAAAGAACGGACTCTAGCCGCTTCAGAATTTTGAAAGAATACGCAACGGAAGCAACGACTGTTCTCTGGAGCCTTTTGTTCTTCCTGTTCTTCACACCAGCAGAAATTTTTTCTTCTTCCTGGTATTTTTTCGGCTGCTCTGGATGATATTTTCTTTTCTTCTCTTTGCTTTATATAGGATTAGTAAACCCTAGTCACTCTTGTGAACCGATAAGGACTCCAAAACAAATCCAAAACCAACTCTAAATCATGTTTTATCCGAATCAGAGAGGGTTTCTTTTTCCGGGTGTGATGTTGATTTTTCACACATTTTTCCGGCGTGAAACTCTTGTTCTGACGCGTGTTGATCTTATTTTTGTTTCTTCTTTACTTGGGTAACTCATGATAGACTTCAAATCCCTTAAAAATTGATTCCAAACCAACACGGAACAATTTCCTTCACGTGTAATAACTTTCCCGCCATTTTCGGTTTTTAAACCATGAAGAAGGGTGCTCCTAATCCAACTGGTGGGTGCCTTTATCAATTATTCCGGGTGTCATTAGTAATTTTTTATGTGCGTTTAACAACTTTTTGAGCCGATTTTTCCACAAATATTTATTTCTCAAAAATAACTACAAAGACATAAAAACCCATAATAAGTATAAAATCGAACACTATCAAAATAGATAATCGAGCACAATTTAGACACAAAAATGTGTCTATCATTAACACAGACACGCCTTCTTAAGGTTGGACGGACAAGTTTGGACATGCAAGCTTAGGCGGGCAAGCTTGCTGGTGGGTGTGCTTGACATGCAAGTTTAGACGGGCAAGTTTAGTACTAGGTATGCTTAACAGGCAAGCTTGGACAAGCAAGCTTGCTGCTAGGTATGCTTGATAGGCAAGCTTGGAAAGGAAAGCTTGGTTGGGAAAGCTTGCTGCTGGATAGGCTACATAAGCTTAATGATTTAAACTAAGACTCACACGAACTGTGGCCATAAACTAAGGCTCACATGAACTGTGGCCATATGCTACTAAGGCACACACGAACTGTGGCATAGGATTTGGAACACTTGTAAGCGTTGCAAATCTAGTTTTTAGCATTTTCCTTTGGCAATTAGGGTTGGAAAAATTTTTATTGATCGTTTGAAACGCGTGTTGCGAACTTATTTTTTAATGTTTCCAAAGCTCTAAGAAATTGAGTTCTTTTCACGCTCTTCACACTAGTTGTCTATCTATGTGAGGATTAATGTGGCTGAGACTGGGTTTTGATAATAGAAGCTATGAAATTGTGTCTGGCATAATTTTGACTTGTTACCAAAGCACAATTGTGGTATTTTAATCAAGTAAATTCATATGTAATCTCTATATAACAGATATATAGGTATTTTAGTGAGTCAATATTGTTCAGTTGAGTATGAGTATTGACATAAAATAATTTTTGGGAATCTAATTGCAGAATATAACACCAAATGATACTCAAATTGCTTTATACTAGTGGGCAATCCATCTAGGAGCTTGAGATTTCATGTAAAAATCATAGACTATCTTGGAAAGTCGTAGTAAGCACCAGTACCATTCTGATGATTTCATATACTAATGAATGTCGATTCATTCAGTAATATTGATCGTATATGTAGTTGGTCATACATATAAAGAGAGGACATAGATAAGCAATTGAGAGAGGATAGGGATAAGCACATGCCTAAAACTCTTTGCAAAATTTGAGGTTTAATATTTCTGAGCCTCGGGTCTTGAGAGATAATTTTACTATTTTACCCTTGACAAAAACCCACCATCTATAACTACGCTTACAACATATAAACTAGGGCAATAAAAACTTAAATAAACACTTCAATAAAAATCTCGGACAAGCTTTGGCCTTATATTTATCTTCATTTGACGTAACTTCCAATATATGCGCTCTTGAGAAGATTTTCCTTCGTTTGTGTAAGTATTACTACAGTTAACTTTCAAATTTTCTTTTCCTTCATTTTTCTTGCCTTTAACTCATCTTTATCTTTCATTAGCTGTAGAATTGACTTGCTTAACATTCAAAACTTGAAAACCTCTTTGTTTTATCATACCTTATTTTTTTATAACCATCACATATCTTACTAATAGCAACTTCAAGTATGACTCCCGAAGAATCAAGTTGGGTTGCAATTTCTGTCATTCTAATTTATTTATTTTTGTAAAGAGTAGGTAGAAAATTAAGAGTTTGAAAAATTTAGGTGAAAAAAATTTAGTGTAAAAAAGAGTTAAATTTAGGTATTTATAAACGGCGGAGAGTTAGCCGTTGGCGACCTAGTTTCTGTCGGGCGATAGATTCTTAGTTGCTCACTCCATTTCCCATAGTGGCGCCCTGCCATATCTGGCTTGACAAACTAACCAATTTTTTCATATGCATAGGACTTGACCTAATAGTTCAAACACTTCCCTTCACGGGTAAAGGTGCTTTTAAGCCTCGTCCAGAATTTTTCTAGAGTTCGACTGATAGTACTACCAAACCCTAATAAAATCACAACATCGTGAAGAAAAAAATATAAATAAATGGAGAAATATGGACATTGAGATTAATACATTGTCCTCATTGTCCAAAAATTAGATGACATAAAAATTTAAGAATCTCATTCTCATTTCCTTCGGGTTTGGTACCGAAAAGGAGATATTTTTTCTTTGTTTAATTTTTTTTCTCTTGGAAAACTAGGGGCACTGTTAACTGCCAGTCAGGCCCGGCTCTGAAGCCTGGCAACCTGGGCTCCAGCCCAGGGTGAATTTTCCCCCAAGCTATTATGGGTTAGTTTTTTGACAACCAAATACATTTTAGGTAGTCCTAATTCTAAATCTAAGCAAATGGAAACTCCTAAATATGATTCCTTGAATATGTGATCCTTTATTTAACGTCTCCTTAAAACTAAGACATCACCTAAATATCAAGTTATCAACCACCCTAGAAAACCTCAAACTACAATTGAAACATCCAAGAAAAAATAAATCAGTACAAGTGTCTGCGTTTCCATTTAGTGCACAAGTTAGTCTAGTTTGAATAATTGTTTACATCTAGTATGTTTCATAGTTTATATTTCGATTGCCCAATAGTATTTTGCTATTTTAGCGTATTCTAATTAGTTTTTCTAATAATTTGAATCATTTGATAGCAATAGAATGCCAATAATGTAATGAGATCAAAGTAACATAAAGATACCAGTATTTCCGTAATTGCTAGATTTTTTGGGTAGTCAATTTTTACAATAAATCTATTTTTTTGTGTGATGCAGGTTTTATAAGGAGATAAATTATGTGATTAGCATGAATAATTTTTAGATTTTATCAACAAAATAAAAACAACCTAAAATCGATATGCGTAGAAAAATATTTGCATCAGAAAACACGTTTAAATTTTCTCGTCCAGGATCATCTATATATCAGAGATGGCCCTGCTACCAGTAACCTCGTCTTTTCCCTAGTCATGTACCAAAGTGATAGATCCGAAAACATCCGGGACCTCTATAGCAAGGATAGGTCCTAGCTAAGAAGGACCTTGCCGTTGTTTTGCTTTTATTTCATCCTAGTTAGTTTTACACTCAACGGTAAAACAATTGGTTATATAATCCATAATTTTTATTTCTGGATGTAAAAATCTTTTAAAATAAGATATTATTTGAATACTTAAAAATATTTTCTCTTACATAATTATTTTATCTTTTAGTCTAATGATTTTTAGATTAGAACTAAAATATCCGTATTTTCTCTCACCAAATTGTTTTTTCTCTATGTACTACTACTCTACATTCTACAATCATATATATTGCATAGATTTAAGCGTAAGCAGCTGATGTTCTACTTCTACTGATGCAATACACAAGTAGCATCGTCTCAAACTCATATCAAAATTGATTAAGTATCTAGTCTAAGATCCAAGAGATTAGAAATCAAACAATTTTAAGTACTCAAATTTTATCGACTTAATTTGCGCCCGTATCAAAATTGAAGTGTCATAGAGCTCTCAATAACATCAACAACCTTCGCATCATTGGAAGATAGACCGGAAATAAAGAAGAAATTAAAATGGGTATCGCAAATCATTTTTTGACCGCTTTCAAGGAGATTTCTAACAACCGCCCTAGAATCAAAAACATGCGCCTAAAGCGTATTGACGAGAATGCTTGTAATTGGTTGGAAAGATCTTTTGGCGAAGAGGAAGTGAAAAATTCCATTAAAGGGTTGGGAATCGATCGGGCGCCGGGTCCGGATGGATATCCTATGCAGTTTTACATTGTTTGTTGGGATTTCACAAAACAAGACTTGATGAAGGTTTTTGAAGAATTTCATAAAGAAAATGTGCTATATTCGTCGCTAAAAATAATTTCATTGCTCTTATCCCCAAATGGGCGGGTGTGGAGGAAGTAAAATATTTTCGGCCCATTAGCCTTGTTGGGAGTGTGCACAAAATAATCTCAAAGGTTTTGGCGGAGCGTTTAAAGGTATATCTTCCTTCTCTTATATCCCCATCTCAATCTAGCTTTATTAAGAGAAGACAAATTCTTGATGGAATTTTTATAGCCAATGAATGTGTGGACTCTAGATTACGCCAAAAATTACCGGGGTTGGTTTGTAAGCTTGATTTTGAGAAAACTTTTGATAATGTGAATTGGAATTTTCTAAATGAAGTCTTATTTAAAATGGGTTTAGTGGTGTTTGGAGGGCGTGGATTAGAAATTTCTTATCCTTTCCCAAGTTCTCGGTTCTTGTTAATGGGTCGTCTTATGGATATTTTGGTAGTGAAAAGGGTCTTCGTCAAGGGGATCCTCTTTCTCCTTTTCTTTTCACCATCGTCGGTGAAGTTTTAAGTTGTATGTTGCGCAAAGCTTAAGACTGCGAGCAAATTTCGGGTTTCTCGGTCAAAAAAGGGGGAACAAAAATTAACCATTTGCAATTTGCCGATGATACTATCATTTTTCTCGAGGCGAAGACAAATCAAGTTGATGCCCTTCGTTATATTCTTCTTTCCTTCGAATTAACTTCGAGATTGAAAATAAATTTCACCAAGAGTAGCTTATACGGGGTCGCGGTGGAAGAGGGAGTTGAAACTTTTGCGAACATGTTGGGGTGCAATTATGCGAACTTTCCTAGCATATATCTTGGGCTTCCGTTGGGAGATAAGGTACATAGTACTCAAAAATGGGAAAAAACTCTCGAGAGTTGTTAAAAAAAAACTACTTCTTGGCACGGAAAATCAATAGCAAAAGGAGGTAAGCTAACTCTCATCAAAAGTGTTCTAGCTAGTTTACCAATTTATTTCCTCTCCATTTTTCTTGCTCCATGCTCCATAACGAAGAAAATCGATAAATTGGTGAGAAATTTCTTATGGGATGATGGCCAAAACAAGAAAAGAATTCACAATATTGGTTGGGATTTGGTCTCAAAACCAAAGAATAAATGTGGTCTTGGCATAAAAGAACCAAACAAGTGAATTCGGCTTTGTTACAAAAATGGTGGTGGCGTTTTGGCATAGAGAAAGATTCGTTGTGGAGAAAGTTTATATTTGAAAAAGTTGACGAAACTTCTTCCGGATGGGAAACACTTCAACCAAAAGGATCAAAAGGTGGAAGATTTTGGCATATATAAAGAGCTCAAGAAATTCAACAAAAATATTAGATTCAAGATAGGCGCGGGCAAGGAAACGAGATTTTGGGAAGATTATTGGATCGGTGAAGGTAGATTATGTGACTTGTTTCCTTTGGCTTACAATGCTTCAAGGACTAAGGAATTGGTGGTGGCAAGCATGTATGAAGTGGTTGATGGTGGTGTGAGATGGAGGTTCATGTATAGACAAAGATACCCTCAAACCGTTTGTAGAGAAGTTTTATCCATATCAAATCTTCTCTCTTTCATTACTATTCAACAAGGCGCCCCGGATAGCCGTTTTTGGGCCGGAAATGATCATGGACATTACACGGTCAAGGATAGTAGTATGAATGAAGAAGATCAAGATGAGTCTACTTTCCCAACCGAAGTCATTTGGAATCGTAAATATCCTCACAAAATCAATTTTTTTCTTTGGTTACTCTCTCATGATAGGATAATGACTAAGGATAAATTACGAAGAAGGGGTATGGATGTCTCTAGATTATGTTGCTTTTGTGGTGATGAGGATGAACATAGATTGCATCTATTTTATGATTGTTGGAGGACCCGGAGAATTTTGGATTACTTTGCGGAAGGATTGAGTAGTCGTTAGACTTATAACTCGAATGTCACCACGAATGTAAAATCTTGGAGCGTTAAATGGGGAGACGAAATACTTAACCGAATATGGAACAACGTACCGGTCGCAATACGGTGGTGCATATGGAAAGAGCGAAATGCAAGAATTTTTGAAAACAAAACGAAAAGTTTGGTAACTCCCATTACAAACGTAAAACTTCAAGCGTTCTTTTGGGCGGAATCAAACACAAGGATGTTAGGCCTAACGGCAAATTTGGTGATCGCTTTATGGGATTCCTTATTTCGTTTCTCTTGATTTTATTTTTACTTTTCAACACCAAATATAACGGATTATAGTTGTTTTTGTTCACCTTTGTATTCATTGGGTTGAGGTACCCCTTAAGTACCTTCTCTTTTCAATGAATTTCCTTCTTTCCGATAAAAAAGAAATTGTGCCCGTATCGGTAGATAATTAGAAGACTAACATGGTGACTAATTTGTGTGAACAATACATATGAGTGGGAATAAAAATAATTGTTTTTTTTATTCTTATTCTATTAACACGGAAACACCAAACGCATACATTTTATTGTTTTTTTTATTCCTATTCTATTAATGTTTCAAAAAAAAAACACGTACGTTTTATTAGGCTTGAGAAATCAATTTTGTTTCATTTGGAGACTATGTCACCTGGTTTGGTGCTTGTCGTCCTTGGTACATATGTTTTGCTGCTTTTGCATATTTGCATTTTGATTATATTAGATAATTAGCATATATAAATAATCCTAATTGTAGATGAAATTTAGATAAAACTAGTTTTATTTTAGTTTAAATCCGGATGAAACTAGTTTTATCTTGCACATTCTGATAAAAAAATATTTTTATCAGGATATATCTGGTTTCATCCTGCATATTTTCTGACAAATAAAATATTATCTTCAGGATGTATCTGGTTTCATCTTGCATATTAATATATTTATTTATTTTTATGTTGAAGGTGATGGTGGTGTTTGTTGTATTTAGTTACTATTGAAGATGGTGGCGGCAATAATTTGGTGTTTGTTGTGGTTCAAAACATTGATAGTGGTGGTGGTTGTGCTAGATCTTTTTTCTTTTTATATGGAGCGGGTGGTAATATAATTTATTCATATCTTAATTTAAGCAAGGATGCAACCAGTTTCATCCTATATATTTCTTAAATATTTTTTTAATTTAAGTCTAGATGCATTCAGTTTCATCTTAGCTATTTTTCGAAAAAAATTCTCTCAGTTTAAGCTAGGATGCATCCAGTTTCATCCTAGCTATTTTTTTTTATTTTTTTTTGTTGAATTTACCATCAATAATGAATCTTGTTTTGTAGATTATTTAAAACCTTTTTCAAAAATATAATTTTTATTTAAATTGGATATATATTTTGGAAGTTATGATTTATTTTGTGATTTTTTTTTAAATTGAAAAGAGAAAGGATAAAAAAAAACAATAAAAAAAAAAAACATAATTATCTAGTATTTTGGATGTTCATTTCACCCAACTCAAATGATTACTTTTCCACTAGAACCTTCTTTTATGAATATATGGTTAATAGACCCAATTTCTCTTTATTTCATCCTAGTTAGTTTCACACAACGGTAAAATAATTCGAGTGCCAGTACGTGAACCAGAATAAGAATTCCAACCAACTGGGAGTAAATCACACATGTTGTCTTTCTCGAAGATGAAAATGCATCTGCTTAAGCACATCTCACTTCTGAAACATAAAAATTGTATATATAAAAGACTCGGTGTACACTTGTTTATTTTCTCTCTTTTTTTGATCTTTCTTTCTCTTTCTTATGAGTTGTGACTGCTCATCACGATTTGTGAACCAATTTTCTCAAACTCAATAAAGTCCAACATCACCATCCTCCCCATTCGTACCTTGGGATTATCCTTCTCTTTTTTAGATCAGTCATTTGATGATATTAAGACATGTCTAGGTGTGATGGCATGACGGGGACCTTTACCAAACAAATATCCAACGCTATGCATGGCATCTACTTTCAAGTCAGCTAACAGAAGTTTTAGTGGTTAGGTTTTGCATGGCTTGGTTAGTCTGGCTCAACTTATTTGACTCATGCACCATGCCTTATCATATTAACTAGACATGGTTGATTCTTGGATCTAATTCTAAAACATGACAAACCGTTGCGTATGGACAAACTTGAGTTTACAACCCATGCTCTGGTTTTGAGTTTAGAGTTTGCCTCTTTGATCTTTGCGGGAAAACAAGTTCCGATAAGTAATTTTGGGTTCAATGTTTTTGATTAGATAATCCGGTGATAAAACCATATGGTTTCACCAACTGGATTCCAGTGGCTTCGTATTTGCTGCTTGTGGATCTAGACGTAATGCCCTACAAACCCTTAGACTTTGACATTCACTCTGAACGGTACACCACTCAAAAATGTAGGATGTATTGACGAGAAATATGTAAAGCAGTAGTCTTTTCTCTCCTTCAGAGCAACTGCAGCGGTTGGACCAGACCATCGATCAAATACCAAATTTGTTTGGTCGTGTATAAAAAAAAACGCAACGACAACAGGAGTAAATTTGATAGTACGCTGTTGTAAATAAGCGTTAATTATCAAACGCTGTACTAAAGTAACGTATAATACACAGACGTTTTACTGTGCAAACGTTAAATTTTTGACGTTCATTTAGGTAAGCGTTTTGTATAAACGTTGCTGTAGTGAAGCGTTATATACTCAAACGTCACTTTACTGTAGCGCTTATCTAAACGTTACCATAGTGAAGCGTTAAAACCAAAACGCTATTCCAAAACAGCATTTAAAATACAAACGTTACCATAAAGCAACGTTTGAAAAGCTTGCGTGGGTGTAGTGGAGCGTCAATTATGGAACGTTGCTTTAGCCGAGCGTTGAAAAACTAAAAGCTGATGTAGGCCAGCGTTAAGATTATGGAACGTCATCGTGGACTAGCGTTGCGAATATAAACGTTGTCGTAGACTAGCGTGATAAATCTTTACGTTAGTGTGAGGGAGCGTTACAAATAGTCAAGCAGGTCAATCAGGGTCAAACATGGTGAAATAGACGAATTGTTTATGTGTCAATAGTTTAGATAGTGTTTTGTACACGTGTGAAGCATCCAACAAACTATAAAAACACAAAGATTACCTTCTTCTCCATCAAAACCGCAAACAAGAAAAAACAAGAAAAAACAAGAAAACCAGCCGCCGGAAATTTTTGCATTTCTCTTTCATTTTCTCCTGTTCACCTGTGCTTCATTCACTCACTCGCCGATAAGCAGACGTCGTGAACACGTTAGATTAGCCGGACGTCTAGGAGTGCAAAGAAACGGTATATATATATATATATTTTTTTTTTTCTATTTTAATTTGATTTTAATGATTATTAGATTTAGTAAATATACTTTTAGTTTTAGGGTTTATATTAAATTTAGTATACATGGTAATAATATGATTTATTGATAGTTTTAGGGTATTAAAAAATTAATTTAAAAAATTTGGATTTGATTTAGTTTGATATTTTCATTGTTATTTGTGTAGAAAAATTAAATTTATAATTTAAAATGTTATTGTTATATATATTTTTGTAAACTATATTATTGTTAATTGCATCATTGTTAATTAGGGGTGTTGAGTTAGTTAATTTATTGTTTTATAGTGTTTATAATTCCACTTAATAATTTATGATATTTAAAATGTAATTGTGCATGTAAAAATAATATATGATTTAGTAAATGAAAAAGTTATTTATAGTTGTTATTAATTTGTTTCATTTTAAATTTATTAAGGTGTATGTGGGAGTTAATTTTTGAATGATGATTAGGTGTATTTTGGTTGATTTTAGAAGGTTTTTAAAAATTTATTTTTAATATTCAATTGTTAAAATTGAAACTATTTTTAGGGTTATGGTTAGATGTTGTTAACGTGAAAATAATGTCAAAAGTGAGTACATTTTGAACGTCAAAATAATTATTTTTTTTTATTGTTAACTGTTTGTTATGGTTAGATGTTGAGGAAATCCGCATCGCGATTGATCGGTGGGAAAAAAAGATGCAAGAAAGGAAAATCAACCAACGATACACAAGGAGGTTGTGTTGGTGAAGAAACGGATGTTACAGTGTTTGAAACTTATAGTATGGTGGAAGATGTTAGGGGGCACGTTAGCAACGATATGACTATTAGGGCAGACCCAAAGACAAAGTACATCCATCGGGGGTCTCTTAAATCGGTTATGCTGGCATATAAAAGTATATCGAAATTCTGCTCTAGGGCGAAATTTATTATCGAAATGGCTGGATGGGACAGATTTTTGGCAATGGATGCTGGTGACTCGTCACACGCCATGATTGATTACATGGTGGAGCGTTTCTGGGACACGACGAACACTTTTCACTTCCCATTCGGTGAAATGGGGTTTACACCATTAGACTGGGTGATGTTGACCGGTCTCAGTATTGGAATTGGAGGGCAAATTCCATACGATGAGGAAAAGTACACCTTTGAATATGTCCAGCAGAATATTTTTATAGAGCTGAAAGACAAAAACTATTGTGTAACTAACAATATTTCAATTCAGTGGATCTGTGATGCACCAACGGTGGCATTATTAGGGTCATACTTTACAGAGGATTATTTGAAAGGGGCGCAACATGATGCTACCAAAGCTGAGAGAGTTGCAAAAGCGTTTTGGATGTATGTTCTGGGACAATTTTTTTTCCCCAACGCAAGAAACTATGTGGATGCCGGATGGTTAGCGGCTTTTGAGGATCCAAAACTAATTGGAACTTACGACTGGGGTGGTGCTTGTTTTTCAAAACTATATTCCGCCCTTGGCGCATCCGGTAGGGGGCAGAAGTCACTAACCGGACCCTGCCAAATATTAGAGGTAAATTTTAGAAAATATTTTATTTGCTTTTTAAAAAAACGTTTGGTGGTAACTTAAATATTTTATTTTTTATAAAATAAATTGTAGTTTTGGGGTTACGAATATCTCGGCATACGTCGACCACACAATCCACCACCTGCGACAGTGACTACTTGGCCTACATGTTCTAGGTGGAAGAGTACACGAAAAAAGAGTAATGATATTGTGCGTTCACGTTGTCTTCTAAATGCAATGACTGCCGAAGATGTGACATGGCACCCTTGGCGGACCGCAATCCTACTAATACAAAATGACGTAATCACGACACCGGTGGTTCTCTCAAATAGGCGCGTTGTATTTACTTGGAATGGCATTGTGAGTAGTTAATTTATTTTCATAACATATTTTATTTATTTCATTTTTTATTGTAATAGTTATTACTGGAATCTTACTTTTAACAGCATAACGTATACCTCGGTGATCGGTTATGGCACCAAAACAATGATGGCTACCGCATTCCGAAGAACCCCCCAGTTCGAGTTAGTGACATCTCTGATGAAGATGCTACCCAACTTAAGGAAACCTCTGAAGTCGATGTAACTGAGTACCTCCAAGGAGAGGTTACGTATCAGGGGTATTTGGACTATTGGCGCCATGTTACTAACTCGAACAAGTTTTGCAAACTCGTAGACTGGGATGTGGAAACATACGACAGTTTGGGTGGCTTAGTTAAAGAAACCATCAACCAACCTGCTGAACATGTGCCCATCCCGCCTATAGATAATTGGTCATACGTAAGTACATTTGTAATATATTCGTTATTTAGTTTCTGAATTTACGGGTTGACAGGCTAAATGTGACCTATTGTCTATAACAGGGTGAATGTTATGCTTTTGCGCAACAGAGTGCTGACTTTATCCAAGAGTTCAAAAACTTTCATTTGACACAATCGAGGGAAAGGATGGAAGATTTGCGGGAATATAAGAATGAAATCACCAATTTGAAGTTACAACTTTCGCATGGTCGTTTACATAATCCACCACTAGGTTTTGGAAGTTTTTCTTCAACTCTACCATCGCAAATGTGGAATACCGGGGGGGCATGTTCCTTCTTCATCGATGCCTCCGTTTATGCCCCCTCGCACCTCTCGTGGGGAGGGGGACGGTAGTTGATAATCATCCTTATTTATTGCATGCAAATCTAACCTTACTTTTCTCTTTATCTATGACATTTTATAAACAACTTTATTGTTTTTAGTAAATCCAACCTGACATTTTTCTCTATCTATCCACAATATTAATGACTCCTCAATTAATGTTAATACTGCCGTGTCAACATACAACCAATTTTGAAAATTAAAATAAAATAATTGATTTTTATATTTGTTACCGTTTTCTTACCGTTGAACAAATCCACCATTCTCACTCCCCATCTACCTATAAATACCTGACATATTGTATCATTCATTCTCATTCCAAATCCACCATTCAAACATTTCATAAGAAATTTGTCATCTTCGGTTTTCATTTAATGACGGGTTACGAAAATTTTAGCCTGAATGCAGAAAATTTTACACTAGAGGAAGATTTATCAATATGTCGAAACATTGTATTGCATTATCCAGCTAGGGGCCATGAACGTCGGATGAATGGTGTAATGAGCATGCAATGGTTAGAAGATACTCATGCTAACTTTTGTAATGAAACCGGAAATCCCAACAACAGGAACAGAGCCGGCCTTTTTTGTCGATATGTTGAAATCACAAAGGAAGTACATGAATTTTCTTCTTTAACTGCCAAGGTGAATGAATGTCGTCTTAGGAATGAAACTGACGATGTAGTTGTTTCTAGATCACTAGAGGAATGGATAAGATTGAAACGTTTTGAATTCAGGTACAAACCTCATTTCGAGATTTTAAGGGTTTTGGAAGAATTTAATCCCTTTGTGTTGATTATTCTCCCAAGAAGTGAACCACGTCATCCACGACGTCTTACAAACCAAGCCTTAAGGTTTCACAATAGGTTTACTTAATTGTTTTTAGTAAAAAACTAGTAATTTTTAATATTTCTTTTACTTTGGTTTAATGTATGAATTTAATAATTCAACAAAATGATGTTACCAAAAAAGTTAAATTGGAATTGTCAGCTTTATCTTATTCTCTCATAGCATTCATGTTGGAGTTAATTTCCTGCATGTATTGTCTACTCAAGAGTACAGAGCACTACTTATTTCTCGATAACATCACAACAATGGATTGGTCAGCTTTTTGTGGTAGCGTCTTGTCATAACTTTTTTGAGGCTTTTATTACTGGCTTGTTGTTAGGTGTCGATAAAAACTTATTTGAATTACCATGTTATAAATAACATTCTCTCCATTAAAACCACACCCAAAACTAGAATCATCCTCAAACAAAAATACAAAAAGCGTCAACCATAACTATAAACCTCCTCTACCATAACTACATACCTCATCAACCATTGGAAGGAAATCAGAATAACAATATGTATCATGGTTTGTCCTCTTCCTCTTCTTATATTCCTCACAATCATTTACTCATATCTTCTACATCCGATGATGATAGTACTAACTCGACGTCCTCATCAGACGAAAATTCATTTGCAGTTATCCAAAATGAACAAGCAGTTAATTTGGGATTGTTCGCTTCTAATATAGACCGGCCAAATACTCGAATCGAAATTGACCGGCAGCGGGAGGAGGGAACAAGGAAACTATGGACAGATTACTTTTCAAGATACCCTACTTTTGGTCATATTATTTTCCGGAGAAGATTCAGAATGCGCAGAGAATTGTTCAATCGTATCTTGCGGGATGTGGTGGGACGTAACCCTTATTTTGTTCAGAAAAGGGATGCTGCCGGCAGACTCGGATTAACACCACATGTTAAGATTACTGCAGCAATTAGAATGTTAGCTTACGGTTGTGCGGCAGATGCAATAGATGAGTATTTAAGGATTGGGGAATCTACTGTATTGCAAGCAACTCGTAAGTTTTGCCTCACGATTGTGCAGCTATATGGGGATCAGTATTTGCGTAGCCCTACACCTACAGATGTTTAACTATTGCTTAATCAGAACCAGGCAAGGGGATTTCCAGGAATGCTAGGAAGTATAGATTGTATGCATTGGAAATGGGATAGATGCCCAACGGCCGAATCGGGTGCATACACCGCATACAAAGGCGATGAAAGTATCATCTTGGAGGCTGTGGTTTCACAAGATCTATGGTTTTGGCATGCCTTTTTTGGTATGCCCGGTTCAAACAACGATATAAATGTTCTTAACCGGTCTCCTGTTTTCAAAAACATTATAAAAGGTAAGGCACCCCCGGTACACTATGTGGTGAACGGTAACCATTACGATATGGGGTATTATCTTGGCGATGGGATATACCCAGAGATAGCAACCATAATCATGTCGATCAAGCATCCAGATACACTTAAGAAGCGGAAATTTTCAGCAATGCAAGAGGGTACTCGAAAAGATGTGGAAAGAGCCTTTGGTGTACTATAAAACCAATTTAGCATCGTTAAACAACCGGCTAGAATGTGGAATCCGGACGCACTTGCATATATCATGAAAACAGTAATAATTCTCCATAATATGATTGTGGAGGATGAACGTCTACCGGGTGTTTGGCCACATGATTATGATCAAGGGCGCTACGCTGCACCAGTAACTATATCACGGCAACAAACTGAAGCACTTTCAAGGATGACAACTCACCAACGACGACAAGCAGTCCATAGCAAACAAACGCACCTTCGATTACGAAATGACTTGATCGAACATTTGTGGTCGCATTTTGGTGATGTTTGAAAAACCAATTTTAAAAAAATTGGTTTTAATTCATATCTTTTACTGTTTTTAATTGATTTCAGCCGATGCTTACGTGTAGACAACAAATATGAAAGTAATGGTTTTCATTATTTAGAAGGAAAATAATATTTGTTGTTTACTGTTTTAGGTAATACAAAATTCTTTTCTTTTTCGTAAAATCTCTGCTTTCCTAAGCATAACCCACTCTTTTGTTACGTCATCCAATTTGGAGACGTCCGTCATCATTATTCGATACTCCTCTTTCATTAGGCGATGCTCTTCTTTTGATGCTAACTCGGCATGTCTTTGATCAATCTTCCTTTTTGCATTTTCTGCATAGCTGTTGTTGAAGTTTTTTTGGTTATTGATTATTATTTCCAAGGCTTCTGTTTGGGCACTGGATTTTCCTCGTCCATTATGCATTAGTTGTTTAGCCTGTTTTTTGCCCATCGGCCTCGGATACGTGTTGGGAATATCTCCTATTTCTTCATGTCCACTCCATTGACCTGCACTGGGTGAAAATGTTTGTAGGTCTTCAGCGTTATTGTCCGAATCTTCTTCAGCTTGTGATGAATCAAATATTTCTGTCGAACGACGGGAATATTTGATATTTTTTATCATAATTGCGTAGCACTCATCGTGCTTAAATGGTTTATCACCATTAGCTTCCCTGAATAGTCGCCTAACTTCCTGTGTCTGTTGTTGTTTAGAAAACAATTAATGCATCACAACCCATTTCAAAACTTGAGCAACGAAACTAAAACATGTTTACTTTACCTTTGTTTCAGGACCCCAGCCGGTATGGTGTTCACGTTCCACTTCTGCCTCTTTTGCAGAATAAAGCGCAACATCTTTACTTATTCCTTGAAAGCGTTTTTGAATGGAGGTCCAACTACGTTCGGCCATTGAAGGTATAGCTTCTTTCATCCCGGCTTTGATCCGAGTCCATAATCTTTCTTCCGATTGATCAGTACCAACACAAGGGTCTTGAGATATTGATAAATGAATCCTACACATTGTTATATCTTCATTAGTAGTAAAATTTGGACCTCTTGGTTTTGGTGCCATTTTTGATACAGAGAAAAACTGTTAACGAACGACCAAAAAAAATTCAGAACAATAAGGATTTTCTTATACGAAGTTCTCAAATGAATGGTGGTTGTACATGAAACATTAAAACTTCCTCTATATATAATGCCGAAATCGAAACGTTGCAGCATTAAAAATTTGAAGAAAAAAAAAATAGCCGTTCAACGGAAAAAAAATTGAAGAAAAAAAAAAGCCGTTCAACGGAAAAAAAACGGTCACATTTACAACGACTACAAATTAACAACGGCCGGCAAAACGTTACGGTACGAGAACGTTTCACCAAAACGTTATCATATGACAACGTTTCGAATACAAACGTGGGTTTGGAGGAGCGTTACAAGTAAACGTCGGACCATGGGGACGTTTCAAACTGAAACGCTTCTGTAGTGTACCGTTTACGTTTTTAACGCTCTTGTAAAGGAGCTTTCTAATGTTAAACGCTCCTGTGTACCAACAACAATGTTTCAACGTCTTTGTGTTGCAATGTTTCGCCAATTAACGCTACAACAGAGTAATGTTCAGCCCACACGCTATTCTAACTTGCCGTTTGTATAAATTACGTTGTATTGAAACAACGTTTCAAAAGCGCTACTCTAAACAAACGTTTTGTTAGACGTCTTTCAGTAACAACGTTTGTTTTTTTAAACGTCCTCGTATAATGACGTTTTCCTAAAACGTTGTTCAACCATGGCGTCAGACTATATCTGTTTTGGACCATTTTCTTGACTAAACATGATCGAATACTGTTCACTTTTTGGACCAAATACTACATTTACTCGTCCGTTGCGGCTCAAAAAATCGGACCAAAGACCATTTCTGATGTTTACTCTTTGGTCTGATCGTCCACTGCAGTTGCTCTCAGGGTGAGAAGACTCCCATCAAATTTGAAAGTTATACTTCAGAAACATATGTTAACGGAACAACTCAACAATTTATAATTAGTCACGTCATCAAACAGAAACATAGTTGTGAGTGATTTCAGCTAAGCCATTATTAATTTATTTTATTTTATTTTGATAAAAATGAGATTTTATTAAAGAAAAGGGGAATGTAAGAAGAAGCTAAGGAAAGAGAAGATTACAGATTTTATACTACTGAGGTTCCCTGTTAAACTAAATTTGAAAGTAGATGCCCAAGAGAAAGCAAAGCTTCAGCATTTTGAGTTACTTGTGTTGACGATAATAGTTCTCTAGCCTATACACATAAAATAATATAAAGGGTCACTCTATTTATTGCAAATTAATTTTGAATTGGATGTCCACAGTCTATCACAGTATCAGAGCTAGTCTGTATGTGAGTAAACCCAACGGCTATCCATACTTTGTCTATGATGTAGAGGCTCTAAACTCGTGCCTACCATGGAGGGAACTACCCGTACATGATGTAGAGGCTCCAAACTCCTCCCTTCCATGACGTGAGCTACCCGTCCAAAAGGTCCACGTTGTAGAGGCTTCAATCTCCGCCCTACACGTGGAGGGGGTATGTTGAGGATAATAGTTCCACATAGACCAAACTCCTAGCCTATACACACTATATAATATGAAGGATCACTCCACTCATTGTCAATTAGTTTTGAATTGGATGCCCACGTTCTACCAACTTGATCGATATATTTGACTTTCTTCCCAAAAAATTTAAGATTTTTTTCATTTCAGATGGACCAAATGCGGCAGTAGAATTTAAGGACCAGACTATGATTTCAGCTAACCTCCATTATATGAAATTGTGAATGCACGAAAATAATGAAATATTCTTCGTTAATGCCCAATATTTTTTTTTGACACGTTTGTATAACCTGGCGTTTTTTAGGGATACTCAAAACTAATTTGGGGTGACTAATAAAACAAAATAAGGTCATTATGAAGTAATATCAATACACCCTTTATCCATATATTTTCTTTAATGGCTAATCTGCCCTTGCTTAATTAGTGTTAATTTTGATTAATTAGTTAATTAAGTTGGTTATAGTTAGTGTTAGATGATGAATTTGAGTCATAGTTTTAGAATAGAAATAGAGAGTGTGTTAGAGAAGAAGAAGAAGAAGAAGTTTGGAAAAACTAGGTTTTACCTAAAATCAATAACAAACATGGATGAGTATGAGGAAGAAGGTGAGAAACATCATGAAGAACATAATATTAAAGGTTCAAAGACGTTTAGAGATGACGATTTGGGATATTTGTTGGATGACCCAAATTTTGGTGTGGAAAAAAACCTAGACGATGAATCACATCAAAATGAAGATAATAATGCATCAAACAATCAGGTATTGTGTTAAGAAGATCAAAAACCCACTTTGTATGCGTTTGTATGTGATAGGTAACAAAGAAAATTCATTTTTACATGCATTTAATGCCATGGATGTCCCAGAATCGGTAGATAATGGAGTACCATAAAGTACAGATTATACTTCTGTTCCAAAATAATTATATAGTCGGTAGTCTCGTGAAGATTACTTACTACCGATTATACAAAATCCCCAAATTGTTTTTTTTTTTGAATTTCTGTTTGCATAATCGGTAGTTTAGGAATACTTATTATCTACCGATTATGTTAGTCGCCCCAAAAATGAATTTCTCCAAACCTACAAATTTAATATTTTGCAAACTTTATAATCAGTAGTATATGGTATATCGTTATCTACCGATTACATTGCAATCGGTAGTTGTTTAACAAATTAAAACTCTGATTATACTTGTTTTTGTGTACAAAACTTGACTTGATTTCTTTCTATAATCGGTAGTAAAGAAACATAATTAACTACCGATTGTTGATAATCGGTAGCACGGGGAT
This sequence comes from Papaver californicum, assembly GCA_023531435.1. NCBI lineage: Eukaryota > Viridiplantae > Streptophyta > Magnoliopsida > Ranunculales > Papaveraceae > Papaver > Papaver californicum. Next base: position 1,016,602 of record JAJJMC010002939.1, read on the forward strand.
ATTGTTATCTACCGGTTGTTACAAATCGGTAGTAAGTGAACATAATTATCTACCGATTATTGTTGTCTAACTCATTTCTATTTTACGTAGATTATTGAATGGGTTAATCCTGTTTCATACGATGGTTCTGATACTTCCCTACACTATGAAAATAATTTGGTACGCTACCTACCCATTCTTAACTTGTTCTAAGAATGTATGTTACATGGTTAGGCTTATGATATTTGTTTTGTTATATGCGCATTAAGACATTTGGAAGTAAGGCGGAGGGAAAGGAATGGCTTATCAACAAGGCAAAAGAGAAGATGTGCGTTGTAGTTCAGAACAATTGCATGAGAGTTGATCGATTTGAAATGATTTGTGAGAGAGGTGGCGAGTGAAAGAGTCACGTGGGAAAGGATCGTAAATACGTAAAGAAGACAGTGAGGATATACCGAGGTAATTCAAAGAACATTGGATAACCATTTAAGATTATCTTCCATAAGCCCCACGGTAAGAAAGGTAAAGTATGGAAAATGTTTAGAGTTGCTAATGGTCATCACAACCACGGAGATCCGGAAAGTCTTGTTGGGCATGTTATGGTTGCCAAGTTAAAACCAAAGAAAATAGAGACGGTGAAGTCTATGAGGACCATAATGAAAGCGAGTGCAATCATATCTAAGATAAAGGCGTACGACCCCAACAACTTGTCTTCGTTGTCTACAATTTGGTCGGCGCTAGCAACGAGCAAAAGGACGGAATGGGATGGTCGAATGGTTATGCAACAATCAGAGTGGTTAGCCGAGAAACACAATTACACGTTGAGAAAAAAAGAAAGGGATGGTAAGGTGATTCGTATTTTCTTGGCACATCCGAAGATGATCCAATTGGCTCAATGCTTTAATCGAATTTTGTTGACAGATGCTACTTACAAGACAAACAGGTACAACATGCCGTTGTTGAACATTGCTTGCCACACTTCGGAAATATGCACATTTACGGTGGCTTGGGGTTTAATGGATGCTGAGAACGATGTGAGTTTCATTTGGATGTTGCAAACATTAAGGTCGATTTATAATGGCGAGCATTTTCCAAGGGTTATTGTAACAGATAACAATCAAGCCTTGATGAATGGAATAAAGGTAGTGTTTCCGGAAGCCCAGAATTTGCTTTGTACGTGGCACATTCAATGAACATCAAATCCAATTACAGACATCATATCCAAGCTAAAAAACGAAACAAAGGTACCAAGAGGTCGAAGAAAGAGGATGAACGTATTAGTAAACTAACCGTGGAAGAACGAGAAGAAGAGAAAAGGTTGGCCGATGAAAAGTGGGTCGAGGATGGATAAAGTGGTCTTTATTTCTAAAAACATGGGATAAAATAGTTTGGTCGATGACGGAGGAAGTTTATGAATACAACTTGAAGAACTTTGAGGATGAATGGGGAAAGAACTATCCCAAACCAGTTAAGTATAGCAAAACACAATGGTTGGGACCGTATAAAGATAAGTTTGTGTTTGCATGGACATATGAATATCGAAACTTCAAGAACGAGGCAACAAGCATTGCAGAGGGGTCCCATGGCCGATTAAAGAACATACTAGTCAGTAGTCAAAATGGGGTTGTGCCGGTCCAAAAAGCAGTCCATGAGTTCACCAATCGTGACCTCACTAAGATTTATGGTTCAATGGAAAAAAGTCGGCATAGATTCCCGTTAGCACATTTAAAACATAAAAATCTTTTAAGGGGTATAGTTTACAAAGTTTCTTGGTAGACAATAAATTTCATGATAAAATAATTGGAGTTGTACAGAGATCACGATGATGAGACTACGGTTTGCAACTGCAAGACGATGATAGGTATTGGACTCCCGTGTCGTCACATGCTTGGAAGGTATATTGAAGTGATTGACATTAATGATATTCATCCCTTTTGGAAGAAATTAACTTTCACTCCAAGCACCCCGGCGGTTGATGCTGCGTCGTTCGTGGAGACGGAAATATTTGCACGAATACTCGAGCGTTACTCTACGTCAAATGGGGCACAAAAGCAAATATTGATGCACTATTTAGAGGAAGCCCTTCACCCATGTCTAAATTTTGTTCAGGAACCAATAAAAGGAAAGGCGATGGGTAGGCCGAATACTGAAAAAACGAGATCAATTCAAAGAAAAGAGTTGAAGGAATGGTTATCTAGTCAATGTGACCTTTCTAGGCATGAACATAATGAAGCTGGGTATGAAGATGTGCCGGCTCTAAGGAAAAGGGGTCGTCCAAGGAAGGATCAAGGTGGACCAAGCTCACGATAAGTCAAACCTAAGGTCTCTATGATTCCTTCCCAACTAAGTCAAACCCAACCTATACACGATGAGTATTTGGAACAACTCCCTCTACTCATTATACCATTTGTTGTGTCCACCGACGATGTCGATAGGGATGGCAACTGTGGTTTTCACGTTGCTTCGAAACAAATAGGAGACTTTAGTAAGGCGGTTACAGAGAATATCACCCAATGACAATATTTAATAAATAAGATGGCCACACAATTATTGGAAGATAAGGAATTTTATATTGAAATGGTGAGAGAAGGAGATAAACATGTTAGAGAACAAGAGATCAAAGAGTTATATACTCGTGTAAAATGCCGAAACGGATTGAAGACAATTGGATCCAGGTATTGGATGGTAATGCCGATATGTGGGTATCTTTTAGAGGATGTATTGAACTGCGTGGTACATTATTTCTGTCCTCCTTCATTAGGAGTGAGTGTCACATTTACACCCACAAGGACGGTGTGTGATGAGTCGGTCAAGGATAGACGAATCATTATGGCATGGGTTAATAGAAATCATTTTATCGGTTTAAGTATAACGGATGATTGTCCATTACCTCCATTGAGTAGGTGGTCGGATTACTTCCCAACTAACCATTGGAAGGAGCGGTTCAAGCAATACGATTCCAACATCAAGCATTGGGATCGTTTAACAAGTTCATGAAAGGACACAGTTGATTTGAACTCGGATGGTGAGTAGTTGATTTTGAATATATATTTTGAACATAAATATATAGACAAATATTAATGCAATGTTTTGTGATCGTTAACAAAAAAAATTTCATTTGTTGCGTGTATTTAATGCCATGGACGTATCATAATCGGTAGATAATGGAGTAATACCGATTCCATTGTAATCGGTAGTCTAAGAATTTTTTAACCGATTATGTATGTTGCCCCAAATTGAAAATCGAAAAAATTATCGAAATTCCAACATTTTGAACATGCATGATCGATAGTCTAAGAATTTTTTAAACTACCGATTATTTATGTTGCCCCAAATTGAAAATCGATTTTTTTGTCAAAATTCTAACATTTTGAACATGCATAATCGAGTCTAAGAATTTTTTAAACTACCGATTATGTATATTGCCCCAAATTGAAAATCGAAAAAATTATCAAAATTCTAACATTTTGAACATGCATAATCGGTAGTCTAAGAATTTTTTAATCTACCGATTATGAAAGTTGCCCCAAATTGAAAATCGCAAAAAAAAATCAAAAATCCAACATTTTAAACATGCATAATCGGTAGTCTAAGAAATTTTTAAACAACCGATTATAATGTGTTGCCCTAAATTGAAAATCGATTTTTTTTTCAAAATTCCAACATATTGAACATGCATAATCGAAAGTCTAAGAATTTTTTAAACTACCGATTATAATGTGTTGCCCCAAATTGAAAATAGATTTTTTTTTCAAGATCCCAACATTTTGAACATGCATAATCGGTAGTCTAAGAACTTTTTAAACTACCGATTATAATGTGCTGCCCTAAATCGATTTTTTTTTTAAAAAAAAATTCCAACATTTTGAACATGCATAATCGGTAGTCTAAGAATTTTTTAATCTGCCGATTATGAAAGTTGCCCCAAATTGAAAATCGTAAATTTTTTCAAAATTTCATTTTGAACATGCATAATCGGTAGTCTAAGATTTTTTAAACTACCGATTATAATGTGTTTCCCCAAATTGAAAATCGAAAAAATTATCAAAATTCCACCATTTTGAACATGCATAATCGGTAGTCTAATAATTTTTTAAACTACCGATTATAATGTGTTGCCCCAAATTGAAAATCGAAAAAAGTATCAAAATTCCACCATTTTGAACGTGCATAATCCATTCAAATGTTAGAACATTAAACACCAGTAATATTAAACACCATAGACATATCATAAAGTAAACAAGTTTGTTACAAATCAACTTTCAAAATGATGTTCTTTGTCAAAACAACCACAATCTAATTTCTAGATTTTTTGGTTTTGGTACGAGGACGACGAGCATCAGCACTAGATGAACCGCGAGATCTTTTACTCTGCTTTGATGCTAGCCTCTTAGGCTTATTCTCTCCAAACTTGCTCTCATAGGCTTCATTATCAATGTTGTCAATGAGGTCTTTATGCTCACTCATCTGCTCAATTGATAAAGGCACTCCCGCATTTATGCACCCAACTAGCTTCTTGGAGAAAAATGCAAACCTTTTTTTTTTCTTTCTGTTTTTAGACAATAACAATCAAACAATTATTATCTAAAATATTGAGCCGTAATATTAAAATCAAAAGGAAATAACATTATGTACCAGCCTTTCATAACCACTTGGTTGAGGCCCCGAAAAAATTGTATCTTGGGCTTGCTTAGATCGCCTTTCCCTAAAAAAATAAAATAAAGAACAATTATTTCCAAGAAGACACCGTTTAATCACTACATAATCGGTAGTAAATTAAACAAAGTAACTACCGATTGTGCATAATCGGTAGCTCGGGTTCTACATTATCTACTGAATGTGCATAATCGGTAGCACGGGCTCTACATTATCTACCGATTGTGCATATGGACACACTATAATCTGTAGTTACATAAAAAGATTAACTACCGATTATGCTAAACTTTGGTCCAAGAATATAATCGGTAGTTAATGACTAAATATAACTACCGTTTATGTAGTATGTTTTGAGGAATCACTAACTTTCATAATCGGGAGTTTAACCCTATACGAAACTACCGATTATGCCTAAATTTTGGTCCAGGAATATAATCGGTAGTTAATGACTAAATATAACTATCGATTATGGTCGATGTTCATGAGCAAAAACTAACATAATCGGCAGTTAAATACAAACAAGAAACTACCGATTATGACATATAACCTAAAACCCTTGATATTCTATCCTCGATTTCATTCGATTGAAGAAAAATAAACACAAATAATGGTTAACCCTTACCTTATTGGAGCCCTTACATAGTGCTGGAGAGGCTGATTGTCGGAATCAGACTCCGTATCTAGATCATCATCTTCGTGTTCTTCGTGTTCTTCATATTCCTCACTATGTTCTTCAACATCTCAATATTTCTTATTCTCTCGGCAAAATTCGACCAGTTAGTATTAGCAGGTTGACGGGTTGTTTACTTTTTTCGAGCCATCTTTTGATTGTAATTACGACGATGAATTGGTTTACGATTAATCGGTTTACGATGAAATGATTTAGCCACAATCGGTAGTTTGAAAACAAGAGAAGAAGAGGAGAAAACATGCTCAATAGGTTGGAATAAAAATGGTAACGGTTTAGGTTTAGGTTTTTAATCTTTTATTAGTGAAAGGGTTAATGATAATTGTTTTATTACTGAGAGGATATATAGATATTTTTACATATTATTAGGTTATCCCATAGCCACATCTATTGGATGGATTTAAAATAATCGCCCCATATTAGTTTTAAGCAACCCTCAAAAACGTCATATTGTATAAAGCCCTAACAATTTACTAATGTTTGATACTACATTGGTAAGGCTAATACAAATGCAATCTTGTTAACCCCCTAGTTGTATCTATGATATTTTGAATTCGGATTGCATTTATGCCTTCCCAGCTAAATCCAGACACTGTAATAGGCTACATATAGCCTGTCTATTTCCTTGCAAAAAGAAAAAAATAAAAATAAAAATAAAAAAATTACCAATGTTAAATCTTGGTTCCACCACTGCCCGTAGTCGTAGGTTACATACATTATATAAAAACTAGCTTTTGTTCCACGCTAATTTTGATAGAGTTAGCTCCAAAATGTGGCTAAACTTGCGTGACTTGGAGATATAATTTTCATCTTTTGAAAAAGCCAGAGAGGACTTATCAAAGAGAGGGACATCCGGACATGATGGCTAAAAAAAGAAAGTGCCAATCCAAATCAGACATACTGCACGTTGAAGCGTGTGTAGTAAACGGATAACCTCACGTGAGAGTTCGTAAGACACAGGACCGCGCGCACTTAATTATTCTCTCCCTCAACTTAGATTTCGTATAAATTACGTTGTTGTTTGTATCATTGATTCCTAAGTTTTCACTTTTAATTTCTCATCCAAAATTCAGAATTTTCGAAAATGGATTTCTTAAAAAGTTTCAGAGAATTAAAACCACTACTTCATTTACTAATCCCATTATGTGTTCACTGGATTGCTGAAGAAATGACTGTTTCTGTTCTTGTTGATGTTACTACTAAAGCTTTATGTCCTGGAAAATCAACTTGTACTCAAGCTATTTACCTTACTGGAATTCAACAAACGGTATTTTTTTTTTCGTTTCTTGATCCATTTAATTATTCAGGAAACGGTGTTTAATTGATGAAATTTGTAATTTAATTAACTAAATTCTTTTTCTAATCAGTTGTTGAGAAATTATGGAAGTCTAGATTTGAATAAGTAAAGAAACTACTTTACTGTTTAAGACTTATTATTGTGCTGACAAGGTTCCAGCTCTAGTAATACCACCAGCTTTACCACTTTTAGTTTGAGAAGCACCTGCTTCTATTAAGATTGTTTCAAGGTTTTTAATTCAACGATTTTTAGTTGATTTCTTTGCCAATTTGGAAGAATTTGATTGTCACATATAATTGTGGAATACAATGAACGAATAATGTCATAATTGAATGTATTTTGGTTTTGTCTTGATCTGTTTGTATTCCTTAAACAAGAATGGTAGTTTGGCATTTGTTAGTTGACTTAACTGTATACTTAAATGTTTGTTTCCTTTGAATAATTGGCTTTAACTACATGGAGGTTTATGGGATTATATTGTTCGAATAATGTAGGTTGTCGGTATTTTCAAGATGGTTGTGCTTCCTATCCTAGGTCAGATGGCAGATGATTATGGACGCAAACCTTTGCTTATGCTTACTGTTTCCACGACTATAATTCCTTTCGGTATGGTTTTTCTTAATGAGCCATCGCATTTGCTAATTAGAAACGTTTCACTAAACTTGCTGCCTATTGGGAAAGGTGTAAAGTCACCGCCCAAATGGTCACATGGATAAGCCTTAATTAAAAATAGTTGAAGAGCGCAACAACCAAAATCCCCCCATTCTATTGAATTAGACTGACAAAAGAAAATGTATACCGAATTGGTTTTATAGTGTTATCATTGGATAAAAAATTGAGTAATTTTCAAATACTAAGTAGTTTTGTTTGAATATTTTCAGGTCTACTGGCTTGGGATGAATCAAAGCCATTTGTTTATACTTACTATGTTCTTCGCACTATTTCATATATCATAAGTCAAGGCAGTATTTTCTGCATTGCTGTTGCTTATGCAGTAAGTATTTGTTCTCAATTGCTGTTGCGTTTTACTGGTTTCTAGTTGTTGATGATATGGGTGCAATAACATTTTACCTGCCTCTAGTAGGCTGACGTTGTGGAGGATGGAAAGAGGGCTATAGCATTTGGATGGATTATGGGTCTTTTTTCTGCTTCACATGTTTTAGGGAACGTATTGGCACGCTTTCTTCCAGAAGTTCATATTTTTGAGGCATGTTTAATCAAACATATTGCTTCTTTTGGTTATGAACACACATTCAGTCTCCTTTAAGTTTGTAGAACTGACAAAGCTGACTGTACAGGTGTCTGTAGTTCTCCTGTTATTTGGCCCAATTTACATGTACCTGTTTCTTATCGAGACAGTTCAACCAGCTCCAAGGCAGGAACAACAGTCACACTGCTTTGCTAGAATTTCCAGAGTTATACAACAACGGTGTAAATCAATGACCGCAGCTGTTAATATCGTTACAAGAAGGTTGGTTTGTCTTAAATTTTGAAGTGTGGTTCTGTAACTAACTAGTGTCTAGGCTTTGAACAAGTAGTAGAAAAGTTACAGTATATGTAACTTTCTCTGCGCAGATAAATTGCTTTAGAATGGGCTTATAAAAATACACTTTTAGCTAAATCACAGTATTTTAATCTACAGTGAAACACTCAGGCGCATTGCTCTAATTTCCTTTTTTTATGAGCTGGGAATGTCGGGCATTAGCAGTGTCTTACTGGTATGTTCCCTTACAGCTCCTTATAATACATGCACTTATTAATTGCAAGTTGAAAGTTATTGTGAATGGCATCCAAGTGTGAGTTGCTTAAATTTTTTAACATAAGGTGGCGGGTGTGAAATGACTTTCAACTTGAACTCATCAGTTCTTCTTATGAATACATTATACCATTTTTTTATGATCCATGTGTTGTTTCACTAGAAGTTCATAAAGTTTGTCTTAAATGTCACTTATGATCCAATGCTTTTGTCGTGAAATATTAATTTCTGTTTCTCTTCTTTTTCATTCTCACTTTGAAATTGTTCTTTTCGCATATACTTGAAATGCATGCCATTGGTTTCTTCAAGAATCTTTCCACAAAGAATGTGCGACCTTATTTAACTTCACATAAAAAACACACGAACTTGTGCTAGCTTCAGCTTGACACGGTCATCTTACCACAGAAACACACTTGGTTACATAACTTATGTAGTAGGAGTTTCATTTCTGTTTGATCAATAATATATTAACATATTACATAATTTTCAATGCAGTACTATCTAAAGTCAGCCTTTGGTTTCAACAAGAATCAATTCTCTGAACTTCTGATGATGGTGGGAATTGGTTCCATTGTTTCACAGGTATCTCTTCTTGGACTTTCATTTTCCTATTTATTTGCTGGAGTTTCTGTTTGATCGGCTATGTAGGTATTAGTTAGTGAATGCTGAAGGAAAAAGGAGTAAATGAATAGTTCTAACCTCCACACTATGAAGAGTAACGTTTCTGTACTGTAGGCCAGAAGTGTGTGATGATTCTAATGTGACTTTGTATACCTTTCTTGCATAATATATCCTTTGGGTCCTTCATACGCCCTATCTTACTAAAATTAGAGCACAACTGTATTCCAGTTCAGTTTCTCTAATGTGATGGTGCACGTTTTCTTTACATGGCCCAGACACGTTTATACTAAAGCTATCTGCAGGTTTTGGCATCTATGAGTACCTATTTCTATAATCAGATGCAAATACTCCTTTTACAATACACTGTACATGGTTTTTTAAGTCATGGTCGTTGGAACTCAAAATCTGGAATTTGTCTGTAGATTTTTGTGCTTCCAGTTGTGAATCCTTTGGTGGGAGAGAAAGTAATTTTGTGCATTTCAGTACTTGCTTCAATCCTTTATGTAAGTCCACTGAGAAGTTCTTTTAAGATGTTGTCGTCTAAAGTTCTTATGATTTGGTTACAAATCTTAAATTTCTTTTCCTATGCAGGCAATATTTTATGGGTTGGCATGGGCACCATGGGTATGTACTCTCCTGGAATCATACACTTGCTTAATGATTTTATGCTTTCTCTCACCCTTCAGTAACTAGTATTTTTTGGCAATGAGTTGCGACTTCCTTCAATTTTAACGTGCCCGCTGATGCAGGTGCCATATCTCAGTGCATCATTCGGTGTTATTTATGTCCTTGTGAAACCAGCTGTAAGTATCTCATCTAGTAATCTCTATAATGTGTCACAGTATCGTTCAATAACAATGTGAAACTGCATATAGTATCAACCTTATCTATAATGATTTCTGTTTATTGTTGACTGTTGGATTATGACAGACTTATGCTGTTATTTCAAAAGCATCAAGCTCATCCAATCAGGTTTGGAAAGTTTCTACTTTTAACTCTTAGAAATATGTCATGGCATTTTACACTTGAAACAAACATACCCTGCGCCCAGTTTTCTATGTATATTAAGACATCTCTTTTTTTTTTCTTTTTTTTTTTTCACTTTTGATTCTACCATATCTAGTTTTACTGATTAGAAAACATTCTTACTTAAACCAGTTCCTTGTTTTTCTCATACAGGGTAAAACACAAGGGTTAATTGCTTCTGTACAATCAGTTGCGAGTTTGATATCACCACTTGCAATAAGTCCCTTGACTTGTGAGTTGATTTCCGAGCTGTTTGTTTGTTGGAAATAACTGCTTATTGAATGCAACACATCCTATGGAACTTATTTTGCCCACACATTTAATTTTTCAGCATGGTTCCTATCAAGCGAAGCCCCCTTTGACTGCAAAGGTTTCAGTATCTTGCTTGCATCAATTTGTATGGTAAGCCTCTCCAACCCGCTCATCTCCGTATCCATCTCTTACTAATGAAACAAAGAACTTACTAGAAGCTCCTCATGGTGCAGATGATTTCGTTCTATCATGCCATGTTGCTGAAACCGGAAGAGTCCTCAAAAAGCATCGCAGTAGACGATTTTGAAAGCATTGAAGCCCCTCTCCTTGCATGATATAGTTCACTCCCGCAGCTAATTCTATAGATTGCAGGAACATAGGTCCACTTTTAGGGGGGAATCCTTCCGTATACTCTAATTTAGAAGTCCACAGCTCATGGATTTACATTTCAAGGACTCCCAACAACCACAGAAGGTGTAGATTGCAGAGTCTAGAAAGCCTCACAGTATCTATGGAATATGGTCATTCTGTGATTCAGGCATGAATTAGTCAACTTTATGTTGATCTTTAACATGTAACATAGTGTTGTTCATATGAATTATGTATCTCTTGTGCCATATATTTTCACTTGTGTTATAATTGTTATGTATCTCTAGTCTAGTGTCAAATAGTTTCACTTGTGTTACACTATTTGTTTTTTGTTTTCTTGACGAAAAAGGCTGATGTATTAAATATACGATGAAAAGAATGGTTCTTACAATGATTCAATGACGAACGACAGACTCCAAATTGTTTTCAATACGATTCGTAGGAATGTCTTTGAATGTAGCTAAATTCGAGCACCACAAAACCATTGTTGATTTATTACATAGGGTGTAACTACTAATTTTCAGGTAGACTACGTAATAAAATCTGTACTGAGGATCTTGTACTATGTATGTAAGGATACCTTGTTCACGCTGATACTTTGGGGTTAATATAGATTTGTAATTTATCTAAGAATGATACGACGGTTGTCCAGCTATATAAGTATAGTCCTAATTCCTAGGTAGTTCTTTCAATATATATCCTTATTATTATAATAGTAGTATCACATTTAAACTGAATTAATGTGTTTAGTTTTCGTCAAAAAATAAGGGTAATATAGGAAAGATGATGAATATTTATAAAATCCATATAATTTTTTTAATCTAAGATATTTGACTTCTCCGTCTATATAATTTGGACAGAGGAAGTATTACCAAAAGGGTCGATAAGCTGATGGTTAAGCAAAGCAAGAACTATTGATACAACTAAGGAAATATATCACACACGTATATTACGTGGTTCAACTTTCGCCTACCTCCACGGGGTATTGCATTTAGGTCTAGCACGAGTACATGAGATGAGTGATTAGTATAAAAGATTTTCTAAGTATTGAAGCTTTTCTCTTAGCTTTTGGTTACAAATATGAACTATGGTATCTTTTTCTCTAGAATGCTTGGTCCCTAACTTATTAAGTGGGGATGAGTATTTAAAGCCTCTTTGTTACACTGGCCCTCTTTGTTGTTACTGGGTATATCGGGACTCGATATCCATTATTGTTCTTTTATCCCATCTAGAAAACACCACATATTCTATGTCCACATGCTAGCTGACCACGTATCCTTCCATTTTCTTGTTGCATTTAATGTCGAGTAGAGAAGTCCAACACACTTCTGACTCTCTGACTACCGCCACATCCCTGGTCTATTTTTTGGCTTAGATCATAACCACAAAGTTATCTCTTTCATCATGTGAAGGAGGAATTGATTCCGTGCTTTTTGGGTACACGAGGCATCCTCAGGATTATCTTGCATACATTTGTTCAGATTACTCCATGTGTACTCTAGATTTTTAGTATTCACATTTTGGACCTTATCTTTTATATTCTTCAGAGAATAATATTGGAAAAAAATATGCCCACTTACACCGCCATTCCTCCATGTTTGTCGAGTAGTCCCCTCCAGTACATTAGTGCAATAATTGCTCCTCATATCTAGGGACGGTTATCCTTTTTTTGCTTCCCTTTATCTTATAAATAGGGTCTTTAAGGAGAGGATTTTCATTAACTCATTATTTTCTTTACTCGCTAGCCGCATTTTCCTTCCCCTCTTCAAATGTTCATTTTTTCCTTCTTCCTCAACTGTTCAGTTTATTCCCTTCTCGACTGCCGACTATCCTCTCAATTTTTCCATCCACTACAGTTGCTCGACTCTGCGTAACATTTCTATGCGCGGATAAGCATGAAATTTTTTGCTTCCCTCAGTTCTTTCAAACGTCTTTTTATTATTCTAATTTGTCTTCTCTGCCATGAATTGTATAGCATTAAATTTTGCATGATGTTACTCTTGCTTTCCATGCAAATTTTTATTTTTATTTTGCGATTTACATGAATGGTTGTCAGCTAACCTTTTGTTCCTGTTTTTCATGGCTTGTTGATTGGATTTTTCTGAGATGGTGGTAATTTGCTCTTTCTGATTCCTTATTTTCTCTGGTAGAATGCATGAAAATATAACGAAAAAAATTAAAAAGGGTGTTCGTAGAGAGGCCGAAGGTAAAGTTGCTCCTCATCCTCCTGCACGAATGCCCCATCCCGATGCTACATCCTCTCCTTCTCATAATATTTTGTTTGAGCCCTGTGCCCCGGCCGAGGAAGTGGTAGAAAACGAAGGTATGGTCGTAGAGGAAGCCATATAGATATCCCATGAAGTACATCCTCCACCCCTCCTCATTACGAAATCCAAGTCTACATCTTAATCCCAAATATAGTAGTATTTCGGACATCCAGAAGTCTTTTGGTGTTAGGAAATTTGAAGTGTCCTTCGTTGACGGTCCATATTTTCTCACCGAGTTCATGATTCGATCATTTTCCTACTACGGGAATAATCTTCTGATCAACGTGGGTCAGTTAGCTTATTCAGTCGAAAAGACCTTGTGATTACCATTTTCATGATTACCACAACCAATGATTCAGATATATAGAAAAGCAATTATGATGAAATCAAAATATAGCAAATAAACAAGAGATTGACACCATTATATAACTTGGTTCGACAACAAAGGATCTATATTCACGGATAATAAAAGATTTGGATGGTTTTTATTCATGATTGTATATGATTGACGCTTAATTTATATATTTTTATTAACTAATTTATATTTGGTACTACTCTAATTTGTACTAATAATGTAGTTTTATTATTTTTATAGATACTATACATAAAATCCGAAGTTACAAAAAAAACAATCTCAAATGGAATAAAATTATCAGCTGCTCGCCACTGGTATACAAAGTCCGAAGAGTTGGGTCTGGTATACAAAGTCCGAAGAGTTGGGTCCGGTGGATTGTTGTTTGATGCAAACGAAAAGTAAGATGGGCGTCACTCTTTAGTATTTGCTCTGGACATGTGAACAGTGTCTATTGCTTTGGTTATGGTACGTGAAACATAAAAGATAAAGTGAGAGAAGACAAACTCTGACACACACACAGAGTAAAGTGGAATAGATAGAGTAGGAGTTTGGTGGTAGCTTTTGTTGAAAGTGATGTGACCAAAGACCTAGGTTAGATGAAAAAGAAGACCTAGCGGAGAGAGAAAGAAGAGGGGGTACAGTTAGACTTCACTCGGAGGTTTTACTTTTCCTATTAGGTTTTGAAAGTGGGTCTTTAATGTAACCGAGTGCATAGAGAAGGGGCTAGGTCATAAAAGGAGATATGAGTCCAATGGCCATAAGAAGTTGACGTGGCATAAGGGAGTAGGTGGAGTACAAAGAAAGGTTAAAAGGAAAAGAAAGAGACGTAAGAGAAAGAAATAGAGGACAGATGTGGATAGTTTGCTACTGAAAACAAAAGTGGAGTCGGGCTTTCACGTGGCATAAGTCTTGTCTTTAGTATATATAGGAAAGTGAAATTAAGAGAAAGGGGCTCTTTTCAGTTTTTTTTTGGAGGCGTAGACTAGGTTTTCAGGAGGGGAGAGGCGGAAGGTACAACACGTGAAGGGAAGAAAAGTACGACTGTATCCTAAGGGAAAAGGGGAGGTCTTCTAGGTTGGTGATTGATTGGTGACGTGAAGGAGAAAGAAGAGGTAGGCAGGAGAGAAGCAAAAAGATTGATTGAGAGAGAAGAGGTTGTACGCGGAAGAATAAGTCTGGCTTAGTGTTGACGGATGACATGCGTACACTGGAGTTTTTTCTGGTTCTGGAACATAAATCAAAAAGGATTTAATCTTTTCCCTCTCTACTTTTCTAAATTATTTTTATGGGTTTTAAGAAACCCAATCCCATGTCTTGCTAATTAATTTGTAACTAGGGTTTGATGTTGAGACCACTTAAAGTTTTAGATAAATTAAATCGAATTATTTGATACAAACTATTATGATTTGAATAGATTAATTCCATGATTTTGATTTATTTATTTAATGAAAAATTAGTTATTGATTCACAGGTTTTGTACAATACAGTAACCTATGGGCAGAATTAATAGGATAAGAAATATGTTTGTCTACTTATTTGTTAGTTCATACTTGGGTTAAATCCTTAGATGGGGTATGCTTAGAAGAGTCAGATATTATTTGTGAATCTATAATTAGTTTCGTATTATTTTCTGCTAACGCAATTAGATGGTGTATGCATGAGACGTAGAGCTTTTGATGCGTCATGCTTAAGGTGTCCCAGTGATATTTACGACTCTAATACATATAATAGGTGATATCGATAGAACGAACAATAGATGAATATTCAGGAGTTATGTTTCACTTCAGTAATTAAATAGAAATAGTGGTGGATACTGAAAACCATGGTTACCGACTCTCTCTTCTTAGTTGTTTTATTAATTTAGTTTGTTTTATTATTTCATTTATAATTCAAAAAATCCAAAAACATTATTTCTGATTAGTTTAATTGAGATATTGATTGCTCTCCCTGTGGATTCGACCCGTATTTGTCGTTGTCTGCATTGTAGACACCGTGCGATTGCGGTTTATTTAGATAGGGTATTTTAAAATCCTATCAATTTTTGGCGCCGCTGCCGGGGAGCGGTTGTGGAATATTGTAATTAGTATTTTTGATTTTCTAATCGTAGTTTAGGTTTTTATTTTTATTTTTATTTTTTTATTTTTTATTTTGTATATATTTTTATTTTGTTTTATTTTTAGGATTTTAGTTATTTTTGACTAGTTTTGTGTCTTAGAATTTTATTTCAGGTATATTTGGGGTTGTTCCTGGTCGTCTAGCTAAACAAAATTCGTCTGCTGCAAAATATTCACGGGTTTCTTGCTTGTGAGTTATATATTCAACGATCTGGACAGGTTGGACGCTCATTACCCTAAATTATGAATGTTGATACGAGGTACTAGTACTGCTTTTCGAAGTGGGAAAATACTTAGTTGAGTTCTTTGAACTCTTCCGTTCCAATTATAAGGGTAAGAGCAATTATTTAGTTTTATTTTATTTTTTTTTTATATATGGAATCTGTTTGCATGATTGATTCGAGCACCAATAGTGTTAATGATCCGTTAGAGGCTTGCTTGGCCCATTTTGGAGCCTACTACGATGAGGATAGGCATTTAGAAGAAGTTAATGCATTGTTAGATTATGCACCCATTTTGGATTATGGAAAATGGCAATGTAAACCTGGTGATGAGGTATGTGTTAATTCTGAGGAAACTGTATTTAAGTTTAATGACTTAGAGTTTTTTTCTAGGCCCTAGACTTCCAAAAGTTACCTAATTTAGGGTTAGAATTATGTGCTTCAAAAGTTTTGTTGGATTACTTTGCAACCAAATACCCAGAGGACTTGCTTATTCCTGACACTGTGCATGAACCAATCAATACTTCCTCAATATTATCACTATATTTTGTTCTTTACGCACTTCCAAGTGTAGTAAAAACTTGGTTTGGGGGTAATCCCTTGTTTTTGTTAGTTTCAGTGTCTCCGTGTTACCATAACATAAATGTGAAACTGTCATTTGTATATATTGTATTTTGGGTTGATCCCCAAATTTTCAAGTTTTTAGTGTATGGGGATCCTTTCTGTACATATCCAGTAGGTAGATTCTTATTTTCTTGTTTTTCTTTTCTTTTAGGCTTTTTGTTTATTTTTATTTTTAGTGTTCTTTGTTATTACTATCGTTTGATGTGTGTTACAGAGAATACTGCTTCTCTTGCATCAATCAGGTGAAATCTTCCAATACCTTCTCTTTGATTTACATTTGTTTCTCTTTTTTATATTTATTGCATGTCATTCTAGGTTGCACGGTTTGAAACATTGAGGACAATGTTACATTTAGGTTTGGGGGTAGAGTTTCAGAAAATTGATGCCAATAAGAAACTCCAAAATTTTAGTAACTTGTGAATTATTCAGGATGACACTAACCATTCTAGGTAGATGGAAACATAGCTCTTATATATAGGAATTGGTATTCCCAGCTAAATGGTCTATTCATATCTGGATGCACTCAGGTGTTATAAATAACATGATAATCATTTAACAAGCATATCTCGGAATCATCACAATCATATCACTTTCTATTTTTATTTTTGCAATTTTATGTTTCTCTAAGTGATTTGGTGGGGCCCTAGTATTGCCATAAGGTCGTAGCTCGGATGCGTTAGAATTTTAATTTTGTTGAAAACAAGAAAAAAAATTGACACTTTGACAGCAGTATGTGTGTGTTTTCCCTGTGTCCGTCGCCTAAGCAAGCGTGGAATGCAGGATCCATGGGAACTATCATGTAATCTGCTGAAAAGGAGCATGCGCTTAGATTCAAAAGATCTAATCATGTAGTCATAAAAAAAAAAAGAAAAAAAGAAAAAAAAAGAAAAAAAATAATATTATGCATGTAAATAATAATAATAAAAATAAGAGCATCTGAGCCGGACTTTATACTAATATTTGGAGAAACAACGTTCACCTTAATCAACATATGCATCATTCATTACTTCTATATCCATTTTCTAATCTATCCTTGTGTTTGAATTTTACTGATTTCGAGCAATGTGAATTTTTATCCAGTTTCGGATGTTCAATGATTATTTGAGTAGAGTTTTGCATTCTTATATGAGTTTTAGTACGCCGAGTGCAAACTCATGTACAACAATTGGATTCATACAGGGTAATGATTCATATAGCCGAAGAATTTAGTATGCCAACTAAATAGCTTGTTTAGTGTCTAGCCTCAATCGTTTACAGGTAGCTAAAATTTGGAGTAAAGGTTTTGTGGGTACATCTCTTGTAAACCCTCACGAGACAAAACTCATCCGCTAAGGCCACTTAGGGGTTTAAAGGCTTATTACATATACTAAATGTAGTCACGATTCCTGCGAATGTGAGTTAGGATTTTTATTTTATTTTTAGATTAGTTTTGCTCGAGGACTAGCAAAATACAGGTTTGGACATATTTGATAGACGCTTAATTTATATATTTTTACCAACTAATTTATATTTGGTAGTACTCTAATTTGTACTAATAATGTAATTTTATTATTTTATAGGTACTACATAAAATCCGAAGTTACGAAAAAAAAACTAGCTCAAACGGAATAAAATTATCAGGTGCTCGCCACTGATATATAAAGTCCGAAGAGTTAGGTCCGGTGGATTGTTGGCTGATGCAAACGAAAAGTGAGATGGGCGTCACTCTTTAATATTGGCTCTGGACATGTGAACAGTGTCTATTGCTTTGGTTATGGTACGTGAAACATAAAAGAGAAAGTGAGAGCAGAAAAACTCTGACACACACAAAGAGTAAAGTGTAATAGATATAATAGGAGTTTGGTGGTACCTTTTGTTTATAGTCATGTGACCAAAGACCTAGGTTAGATGAAAAAGAAGACCTAGATGAGAGAGAAAAAGGAGGGGGTACGGTTAGAATTCACTTGGAGGTTTTACTTTTCCTTTTAGGTTTTGAAAGTGGGTCTTTAATGTAACCGAGTGCATAGAGAAGGGGTTAGGTCATAGATGGTGAGAGAACAGGAGATGTGAGTCCAATGGCCATAAGAAGTTGATGTGACATAAGGGAGTATGTGGAGTACAAAGAAAGGTTAAAAAGAAAAGAAAGAGACGTAAGAGAAAGAAATAGAGGAAAGATGTGGATAGTTTGGTACTGAAAACAAAAGTGGAGCCGGACTTTCACGTGGCATAAGTATTGTTTCTTCTTTAATATATATAGGGAAGTGAATTAATAGGAAGGGGCTCTTTTCAGTTGGTTTTTGGGAGGCATAGACTAGGTTTTCAGGAGGGGAGAGGCGGAAGGTAAAGCATGTGAAGGGAAGAAAAGTAACGACTGTAGCCTAGGGGAAGAGGGGAGGTATGCTAGGCTGGTGATTAATTGGTGACGTGAAGGAGAAAGAATATGTAGGCAGGAGAGAAGGAAAAAGATTGATTGGGAGCGAAGAGGCTGTACGCGGAAGAAGAAGTTTGGGTTGGTGTTGACGGCTGACAGGCGTACATTGGAGTTTTTTCTGGTTCTGGAACTGAAATCAAAAAGGGTTTAATCTTTTCCCTTTGGACACTAAAGTAACCTATGCACTGAATTAATAGGATATCAAATATGTTTGTCTACTTATTTGATATTTCATACTTGGGTTAAATCCTTAGATGGGGTATGCTTAGAAGAGTCAGATATTATTTGTGAATCTATAATTAGTTTCGTATTATTTTCTCGCTAACGCAATTAGATGGTGTTTGCATGAGACTTAGAGCTTTTGATGCGCCATGCTTAAGGTGTCCCAGTGATATTTACGACTCTAATACATATAATAGGTGATGTCGATAGAACGAACAATAGATGAATATTCAGGAGTTATGTTTCACTTCAGTAATTAAATAGAAATAGTGGTGGATACTGAAAACCATGGTTACCGACTCTCTCTTCTTAGTTGTTTTATTAATTTAGTTTGTTTTATTATTTCATTTATAATTCAAAAAATCCAAAAATATTATTTCTAATTAGTTTAAATGAGATATTGATTGCAGTATTTTTCCGCTCCCTGTGGGTTTGACCCGTACTTGTCGTTGTCTGCATTGTAGACACCGTGCGATTGCGGTTTATTTATATAGGGTATTCTAAAATCCTATCAATTTTTGGCGCCGCTGTTGGGGAGCGGTTGTGGAATATGGTAATTAGTATTTTTGATTTTCTAATCGTAGTTTAGGTTTTTATTTTTATTTTTATTTTTATTTTTATTTTATTTGTAGGATTTTAGTTCTTTTTGACTAGTTTTGTGTCTTAGATTTTATTTCAGGTACATTTGGGGTTGCTCCTGGTAGTTTTGTGTCACAATTTGCCTCTTTTTCTTTTGAATTTATGGTAGAAATTTGAAAAGGAAAAATAATTACTACTTTTCCGATTCGTACGCCTCTAATAAATTTTCTTCCCACGTTTAGGTTTACTTTTCTGACAGTTTTGACGGTTTCGAGAAAGTTACTCCTATGATAAAGTTCCTCTCTCCTTCATTTTATTTTTTCGACGGTTTAGTCAGTTTCAATGCTCTCATATTTAATGCTAATCTTGTCACATCTCTCATCTCATTCTTCGTCTTCTTTGTCTTTTTCTTCTTAAAGTTTTTGTTCTTTTTCATTCTTCTGTAACTGAACTTTTCAGTGATTACTCGTAATTTGATTAATTCACTTTGTGTTGATTACATCATGATTAAGGATTTCTTGCATCGGGATCAGGTCTTCTTTTCATCCAGTTATCTGATTTGATTTCTGTTCTTCACTTTGTTGCAGGTAATACTATTAACTTTAATGTATCTGTTTATCTATCAATCTGCTTAGTCTGAATCTTTTAGGAGTGAATGGTGATGATGATGTTCTTATTTTAACTTCTGATTGTTTAATCCATAAATCTTTTTTCTTGATCAGAAAATTGGTTACTTTTTTATATTCGGGTTCAATGAACATCTTGTTTTTCTTCTGTTTTGAAGGATTTCTATTTTGTTCTAGCTTTTCATTAGAGTGAATCTATATTTTATTATTTTTTCATATGTAGGTAAAAATTCATCATGTCTGGAAAAGATGATAGTAATGTTGCTGGAGGTGACTCTCATCATGATGATCATCCTGTAGAAAAGAAATCGTCTCGCTACTTTGTGAGAAAACAGAAAGTGGGAGATGAATCCGGTACTTTAGAAGTTCAACCTTCTTATTTGGTAGGAACTGATGACATATTTATTGCGTCCAATAGACCAGCTTATCAAAGTAAGCGTTTAAACGAGAACTTGGGATTTATGTCAATGTATATTGAAAAATTTAAAGAGAAACATCAACTCCAACAGTTTAAAGTTTCCCTTTGTGATCCTGCTAAAGGAAATGAGATTACTCTTTATATGATAAGGAAATTTGAGTTTAGCGCCAACAGACTGTTAATAACTGCGGGTGCGTTGCATGCGGGCATGAAGCTTCCTTTGTACAAGAGTGGGGATTCTTTCCAGTATGAGGTTCTTGCGAGCCGAAATAAATCCAAGCACGGTTTAGTCTGGTCTATTGCCCAATACAACGGGAATTGGTGGCGTGTGCTGAATGAATGTAGTAAGCGCAGTAAGGGAGAAACAAACTTCTCATGCTACGTTCCCAATTCTGCGGAACGTGAGCGTTATACGGTAGATAATTTTTATGCTATGTATGATGACGCTATTGCCGTGAAGAATTACAAGAAGTGGAGCGTCGGACCGGGTCGTAAAGGTGGCGAAGGATTTCGTCTTCTCTGGGAAATTGATAATTCTAAATTGAATGTCATTCCTGGGACGCAAGATCCTTTACGGGAAAAGATTCGTATTGATCATGACTTCAGGTGGTACCACATTCCCCTGATAATTGAAGAACCATGGGTTTATGGGTTTGTTCAAGAAAGTGTGGTCCGCAACCTTTCATCACGCCTCCATTCTTACTTCCCTTGGCAGTTAAACTTCAAAGGATTTTCTTTCTCGTTTGACGATGTGGTATGTAGAATTCTCTCTCTATTCTTCTATATCACGCCTTAAACATTGTATAATTGTTTCCTTTTTTTCATAGACGCAAGCTTAAGGGAGTTCGAAAGGTGATTCGGGCATTGAGTGCAAAGCCGCAACTTCAACAGAAAAGGTATTTATTTATCAAATGAATTTGCATGATTCATATGAATCTTATTTAATAAGTTCCTGAGGTACATTGACATGGTCGGAAAAAAGCTAAAGCTGCACCCCGCATTTCCACTGATAGGGAGGAAGGGGAAATCCGTGATTCACCCCGTTGTCAACCAAAGTTGAGAATTGGGGATAACTCCGTTAATCCTGAAAAAAGTGAGGAAGAGCAGAATATCCCGCTTCAGCTGACAGATTTTGAGCCCACGGAGCTGGTAAATGCTGCGGTGGAAGCGTCAGGTGTTGCAGACAGTTATTCTAACCAGGCCGCAGATCCTGAGTTCTCTTACCTCACCTCTCAGTTTTCCCCTTTGTTTGAAGATGATCTTCTCGTGCCTTCTGCGACTGAAGATGGTCTGTCTGATAAGGAGGATCCCGCAATTCAAGGTGAGCCGGAAAATGCTGTCGTGGAAGCTGTTTCTACCGAGGGTAATGTCAAGTGCACAACTGTCACTGATGCGGTTCATAGGAATGAAGAAATCCCCCACAGTGATAAGAGTAAAGGAATAGCGAAAGATGGGATTTTATGGATAAGGAAGAGGAGGCCTTTCGCTGGTTCATGTCCAAAGAGTTGCTAATTGTCCCATGCGACTTTCATCTAGTGGAGACAGATACCTCTGATTTTTCTTATCTGCGGGAATGCATGCGGTCTTCTCCGTATGAAGTAGTGAAAGAAGTTTGGTTAAATGACCAAGGCCATCCCGTCTTCCCTTATTTTGACATGAACCTTCATTCTTCTCTTGCGGAGACGATTTCCCTAGCTGATGGTGGAGCTTACTCTTTCCCGTAACAAGCTATCTTAAAGGTATTCTTATTATTTTAACGACCTTAAATCTCATTCTGTTTTCATCTTTACTTATAGATTTAATTTCGTAAATTGCAGCTTGCTCGGGGTCAAAACGCCGCATATGTGGCTTATAAATTTTTCAAAGGACGATCCATAAAGATGGAGACTCAGTTCAGGAAAGTAGAGGAGAAATTAGTCAGATCAGAAGAAGATGCTGCGGACTTGAAGCGGGAAAATGATACGCTTCGTCAACAATTATTAGATCTGCAGAATCAAGGTTTGACACTTTTTCTCTTATGTTAATTTCCTTACTTTATTTGCATGTTTCTGAATTGTTTTATGGGATCATCGGGGGATTCAGACCTCGTGAATAGATTGCAACATAGAGATAGGCGTCTGACAGAACATGTATTAAAGATCAATAAAGAAAATGTGGAGATCAAGGAAATATTCAATAACTTGGTTGATATGATGAGTCAAGCCAAATCAAAGTATGAAGATCTAGAATTGAAGCATCGGCTTTTACATGTAGATTATATCCTCAAGAAGAAATAATATGATGCCACTCTGCTATGGACTAAAGATTGTATTCTTGAAGCGCGGGCACAATTAGAGAAATTGGAAGAAGGAAATCACAAGCTCTTTGTGGAACGCAAGAATATCCTTGCGGTATTTTCTCGTTCTGGGTCAAATCATAATTCACAGTTTTCTTCTTATATGGCACAACTTATTAAAGACAGAGATAATTCAGCTTCAGATGCTCATGCTAAAGGGAATGCACTTGCAGAAGCTCAGGCTAACATCCGTAGCTTATCTGATATCATTCTTCTTCGTGAAAGTGATATTTTCCGCTTACATAAAGAGATGGAAAGGTGTACAGACGAATCAAATCAGTTGCGGTACAATAATTCATTGAAACAAGCGGAGTTAGATCAATGTCGTCAAGATCTTCAGCATCTTACTAAAAATTATCATAAACTTTCAAAAGAATATGACTTCCTCAATGATTCCAAAGATGCAATGGTTCACGAATTATAAGAGTTTGAATCCCTCGCAAGAGTTATCCTATTTTATTGCATATTTAAAGTTGAATATCATTTCCGCATTGAATAATCTGTTATTTACGTTGCAGGTTTTGAGGAAAAATTTAAAGATGCGGCCTCAAGAGCTGATAGGGATAAAGGAGAGCTTAACGCTGCCAATGCTAACTTGGAGGAAGTCAAAGGACAACTGAAGCTTGTTACTTTCAAAGCCAATGAGGCGCAATGTCAACTTGAGCTTCTATCCTCTAAGACTAAAGAAGCGTAGGACAAATAAAAGTTGGAAACCTTGAAAGTTGAGAGATTGAATCGTGACTTGGCTTCGGAGCAAGGGAGAAGAACTTATTGGGAGGAGGGTCTCCAACAGTCTGCGACCGAGGTCAATAGGTGTAAGCAGGAGCTTGAAACCGCAAGAGTGATTGGTACATAAATTTATAAATTTTAGTCCCTAATTTATATTTGTTAGTACTTGTATTTATGCTAATATTATAATTTTTATATTATTTTAGGTGGAACATTTTTAGGTGAGCGGTTGTGATTGGTGAAAGAAAAAAATAGAAGAGGTCAGGCTATAGAAGATGTTGGCTAGGCTTTTAGGCATTAGGGAGTTGAAAAAAAGCATATGGAGTTGCTATGACGTACAATAAAGAGGGGGATGGTTATAAGTGGTAACATGGCATAAAATACGGGGACGTGAACATGATGTCTCTTGATTTGGAAGTTGACTATGCACGTGAAGGAGAGAAGACCTAGAATAAGTGTGCTACCGTATAGGTAAAAAATAAAGGAAGAAATACCTAGTCTATGAAGTAGTTCACGTGGGGCACTAGGAGGTGAGAAGGCAAAGAAAAAAGAGGAAGTGAAAGGGACGTGAGAGGTATTCTTTTATAGGGAGAGAGAAGGTAATTTTAAAGAAAAGCGGTACATCACATGGGAGAGAAGTAGGATATGACGTGGCATGAGGAGTTAAAAGAGAGATAGCGACAAGTGAGAAGAGTTAGTTTGCTTTTTAGGTTTTCTGGGGGAGTAGAAAGAGCTAGGAGTGCGGCTAGGGTGAAGAGGTAGGAAGGAGAGAACGAAAAAAGATTGATTGGGAGAGAAGAGAATGTACGCGGAAGAAGAAGTCCGGGTTGGTGTTGACGGCTGACAGGCGTACAATGGAGATTTTTTTGGTTCTGGAACAGAAATCAAAAAGGGTTTAATCTTTTCCCTTTCTACTTTTCTAAATTATTTTTATGGGTTTTAAGAAACCCAATCCCATGTCTTGCTAATTAATTTGTAGCTAGGGTTTAATGTTGAAACCATTTAAAGTATTATACCAACTGAATTGATTATTTGGTACAGACTATTATGATTTGAATATGATTAGTTCTTGAATACCATTTATTGATTTAATGAATTTTGTTAAACAATTGTGATTTTGTTAGATGGTACATGCTTGGCCTAGGTTTTTGATGTTCCATGCTTTTGGTATACAATTGTTATTTTGAAAATCTACTTGTTGCAAATATATTTGTCTACTTATTTGATATTTCATGCTTGGGTTAAATCCTTAGATGGGGTATGCTTACAATAACCAGGTATTATTTGTGGACCTATAATTAGTTTCGTACAATTTTCTCGCTAACGCAATTTGATGGTGTATGCTTAGACTTAGAACTTTTGATGCACCATGCTTAGGGCATCCCAGAGATATTTGCGACTCTAAATATTCAGAGTTATGTTTCACTTCAGTAATTAAATAGAAATAGTGGTGGATATTAAAAACCCTGGTTACTGTTTCTCTAGTTGATTTATTTTATTAGTTTAGTTTGTTTTTCTTATTTTAGCTTTATTTATGAAACATACAACTATTATTTCTGATTAGTTTATTAAGAATATTGATTGCGGTATTATCCCCACCCCCTGTGGGTTCAACCCGTACTTGCCGTTGTATGCATTGTAGACACCGTGCGATTGCGATTTATTTATACAGGCTATTCTAAAATCCTATCAATTTTTGGCGCCGCTGCGGGGAGCGGTTGTGGAATATTATAACTAGTATTTTTGATTTTCTAATCGTAGTTTAGGTTTTTATTTTTATTTTATATATATATATATATGTATATTTATATTTATTATTATTTTTTTATGATTTTTAGTTCTATTTTACTCGTTTTGTTTTTAGTATCTCTTTTCAGGTACTTTTCCGAGGATGATGACTCCTTCTTAGGAGACGTCATCTAAGATGACACTTCGGGAATATATGAATCGGTAACGGCATAAGGAAGTTTTTGCTTCACCTCTAGTAAGTGAAGAATCACCTCTAATGTTATATGAAAAGTATTATAAACACAGACCTCCTAGTTTGGAACAAAGATTGAGAGTTCCGGAATGCCATAAATTATTTGCTGATGATGATTAGTCTTGTACTGACTCTCTGTTCCATACAGACTATGTAGATGACCTTGTGGATGATTGTGTATATGATTTGCCTAATTCCATAGATGAATCTATCTCACAAGATCATTCACCCGACTTAGAGGTTGTTTCTAGACCCTTACACTTCCAAAAGTTACCTGATTTAAGGTTAGAGTTGTGTGCTTCTCAAGTTTTGTTGGATCACTTTGCATCCAAATACCAAGATGACTTACATGTTCTTGAAATTGTACATGAACCAATTGATATTTCCCCAGTCCCAATATTATCCCCATATTATGTTCTTTACGCACTTCCAAGTGTAGTAAAAATAATTATGTCGAAGGCCTTAGACATATCAAATTTTACAGCCATAAGGCCTTTCTTGGACTTATGTTTCTTCATACTATCCACCAGTTCATGGGCTATGGCAATGTTGTTTGTCATTTTGAAAAAAGGCCTAAACCATATTAACTATATCATCACCAACAACATCCTATATTTTCTTATAAAAGCTAGGATGGAAACCATCTGGACTTGGAAAGGTCCATGGTTTAATTTTGGAAAACAACATTTTTAATTTCTTTATTTGATGGAATTCTAAGCAAGTTATTATTAACACAAGGAAAAATGCAATAAAAAAAATCACCATTATGAACAAGGTTACTGGTTCTGCTCATAGACGAAAAATATTGTAATAAATAACTTAGAGAAACATAAAATTGCAAAAATAAAAATAGAAAGTGATATGATTATGATGATTCCGAGATATGCTTGTTCAATGATTATCATGTTATTTCTAACACCTGAGTTGCATTTAGATATGAATAGATCATTTAACTGGGCACACCAATTCCTATAGATAAGAGCTATGTTTCCATCTACCTAGAATGGTTAGTGTCATCCTGAATAATTCACATGTTTTTAAATTTCGGAGTTTCTTATTGGCATCAATTTTTAGAAACTCTACCCCCAAACCTAAATTTAACATTGTCCTCAATGTTTCAAACCGTGCAACCTAAAATGGTATGCAATAAATATAAATATGAGAAACAAATGTAAATCAAAGAGAAGAGATTGGAAGATTTCACCTGGTTGATGCAAGAAAAGCAGTATTCTCTGTAACACACATCAAACGATAGTAATAACAAAGAGCACTAAAATAAAAATAAACAAAAAGTATAAAAAGAAATTAAAAACAAGAATATAAAAATCTACCTACTGGATATGTACAGAAAGAATCTCCATACACTAATAACCTGAAAATTTGGGGATCAACCTAAAATACAATATATACAAATGACAGTTTCACAATTATATTATGGCGACACGGAGACACTGAAACTATCAAAAACAAGGGATTACCCCCAAACCCTGGTATTTCCATAAGGTCATAGCTCAGATGCGTTAGAATTTTAAATTTGTTGAAAAAAAGAAAAAAACAATTGACACTTTGACAACAATATGTGTGTGTTTTCTCTGTCACCATCGGCTAAGCAAGCGTGGAATGCAGGATCCTTGGGAACTATCATGTAATCTGCTGAAAATGAGCATGCGCTTAGATTCAAAAGATCTAATCATGTAGTCATAAAAAAAAAAGAAAAAAAAAAGAAAAAATAATATTATGTATGTAAATAATAATAAGAAAAATAGGAGCATCCGAGCTGGACTTTATACTTATATTTTGGGAAACACCGTTCACCTTAGTCACATATGCACCATTCATTACTTCTATATCCATTTTCTAATCTATCCCTGTGTTTGAATTTGACCGATTTCGAGCAATCTGATTTTTTTATCCAGTTTCAAATGTTCAATGATTATTTGAGTAGAGTTTTGCATTTTTATATGAATTTTAGTACGCTGAGTGCAAACTCGTGTACAACAATTGGATTCATACAGGGTAATGATTCATATAGCTAAAGAATTTAGTACGCCAACTAAAATAGCTTGTTTAGTGTCTATCCTCAATTGTTCACATGTAAATAAAATTGGAGTAAAAGGTTTTGTGGGTATACCTCTTGTAAACCCTCACGAGACTATAACTCGTCCGATAGGGACACTTATGGATTTAAAGGCTTATTACATATGCTAAATGTAGTCGAGATTCTTGCGAAAGTGAGTTAGGATTTTATCTTATTTTATAGAGTAGTTTTGCTCGAGGACTAGCAAAATATAGGTTTGGGGGTATTTGATTGGTACATAAATTATCCAGTTTTAGTCCCTAATTTTTAATTGTTAGTACTTTTATTTATGATAATATTATAATTTTAAATTATTTGGGTGGAACATTTAAATCCCAAAGTTAAATGTAAAACATGGGCTAAATGATTTGTGGGCAGTTGATATTGGCTACAGTACTCAATGGTCGGTTGAATGGGTAGTTTGATGGCTGGAGTCTGTTGACTTCTGTTGGAAAAAGGCTGATGGCTGTTATAATCAGAGAGAGGGACGTGACC
Organism: Papaver californicum; assembly: GCA_023531435.1. Lineage (NCBI taxonomy): Eukaryota > Viridiplantae > Streptophyta > Magnoliopsida > Ranunculales > Papaveraceae > Papaver > Papaver californicum. Next base: position 1,044,699 of record JAJJMC010002939.1, read on the forward strand.
TTGTCTTTTGGCTGGATGTGACAAAGTACAAGAGAAAGGTGAGCGGATGTGATTGGTGAAAGAAAACAATAAAAGAGGTCAGGCTACAGAAGATGTTGGATAGGATTTTAGGCATTGAGGAGTTGAAAAGAAGCATGTGGAGTTGATATGACGTACAATAGAGAGGGGGATGGTTATAAGTGGTAACGTGGCATAAAAGATGGGGACGTGAACATGATGTCTCTTGATTTGGAAGTTCACTATGCACGTGAAGGAGAGAAGACCTAGAAGAAGTCTGCTACCGTATATGTAAAAAGCAAAGGAAGAAATACCTAGTCGATGAAGTAGTTCACGTCGGGCACTAGGAGGTGAGAAGGCAAAGAAAAAAGAGGAAGTGAAAGGGACGTGAGAGGTATTCTTTTATAGGGAGAGAGAAGGTGATTGTAAAGCAAAGAGAGGGTACATCACATGGGAGAGAAGTAGGATATGACGTGGCATGAGGAGTATAAAAGAGAGATAGCGACAAGTGAGAAGAGTTAGTTTTCTTTTTAGGTTTTCTGGGGGAGAAGAAAGAGCTAGGAGTGCGGCTAGGGTGAAGAGGTAGGCATGAGAGAAGGAAAAAAGATTGATTGGGAGAGAAGAGACTGTACGCGGAAGAAGAAGTCCGGGTTGGTGTTGACGGCTGACAGGCGTACAATGGAGATTTTTCTGGTTCTGGAACAGAAATCAAAAAGGGTTTAATCTTTTCCCTTTCTACTTTTCTAAATTATTTTTATGGGTTTTAAGAAACCCAATCCCATGTCTTGCTAATTAATTTGTAGCTAGGGTTTAATGTTGAAACCATTTAAAGTATTATACCAACTGAATTGATTATTTGGTACAGACTATTATAATTTGAATATGATTAGTTCTTGAATACCATTTATTGATTTAATGAATTTTGTTAAACAATTGTGATTTTGTTAGATGGTAAATGCTTGGCCTATGTTTTTGATGTTCCATGCTTTTGGTATACAATTGTTATTTTGAAAATCTACTTGTTGCAAATATATTTGTCTACTTATTTGATATTTCATGCTTGGGTTAAATCCTTAGATGGGGTATGCTTAGAATAGCCAGGTATTATTTGTGGACCTATAATTAGTTTCGTATAATTTTCTCGCTAAAGCAATTTGATGGTGTATGATTAGACTTATAACTTTTGATGCACCATGCTTAGGGCGTCCCAGTGATATTTGCGACTCTAAATATTCAGGAGTTATGTTTCACTTCAGTAATTAAATAGAAATAATGGTGGACACTAAAAACCCTGGTTACTGTTTCTCCCAGTTGATTTATTTTATTAGTTTAATTTGTTTTTCTTGTTTTAGCTTTATTTCTGAAAAATCCAAATATTATTTCTGATTAGTTTATTAAGAATATTGATTGCAGTATTATCTTCGCTCCCTGTGGGTTCGACCCGTACTTGTCGTTGTCTGCATTGTAGACACCGTGCGATTGCGTTTTATTTATATAAGGTATTCTAAAATCTTATCAAAGAACTAAAATTTCTTGTTTAAAAATTGAAGCTCGTGTTGGAGTTTCAAAAGCGATCAACAACACTCTAGATAGGGTTAAAGCTGATTGATTCACCAAAGTTTATAGCCGCAAGGAAATCCCTAAACACCCTTCTCCTAGTGCAGATCCTTCTGTTCCTTAGTATTTTCCTTCTGAATTATATTGGCAAGATTCCTTTTTGTCTCATATCATTGTGCCTGCAATACAATTAACGAATATATATACATAATTAGTTTGTTGATTGAGTGTGTTAATTGATTAACCACAAGGCGTTTATTATACCTTGAGTTACCTTTGAGGGTACAGTCACATACTAACTTCTCTCTGGCTAGGAGGAAATTAATGATGCGGTCCCTAAGAGTACCTTCTGAAATGGATAGTACCTGATACAATAATTAATGTCATGTTAGGCATCTCTTGCTCGTGAAAGATCCAATAGCCATACACTCATAAACATTTATATGGATTTTCTAGTGAGATTGTATTTGTTCTGCTTTACCTAGTATGAAGCCAAATTATTGTATAATTGATTGATTGGTTATGGGTAATATGATTTGAGATATTGTGCGTTCCAAGGATGCCGTAAGACTTCTTCATTCATATTCCGCAAATGGTACGAGCCCTGTCCTCCGCATGTGGGTGCAAATTTTGTCGCTTTTTTATCTTTTTGGTATTCTGGGATTTGTCGCAGAACATAATGCCCGTCAACAAAGTTCCATAACTTTAATTTTTTATTATATTCTCTTGCCAGTCTTCTTTGATAATTCTCCATTTTTTGGAGCGTAACCTCTCTTCTTTCTTCTAATTCATCCAACTTCTCAAGCATTAGATCTGTGTTTAAATTATTTTCCCACGCTTCTTTCCTTGTTGTGGGTAAAATAATTTCCGTTGGAATAACTTCTTCCGCTCCATAAGTGAGAAGAAATGGTGATTCTCTAGTGGCTTCTCTTTTGTCGTGCGATATTGCCCATAAAGTGTTATGAAGATGTTCGCACCATCGTTTATGATGTCCATATAGAGTCATTTTTAGATTCATGGTAATAGTTTTATTTGTAGCTTCAGCTTGTTCTTATGGATATTAAATGCTTCGAAAAGCATATCAATATTTTTCCCCTGTAGTTGTTGTCCATTGTCCGAGACTATAGCTACCGGGATTCCGAATCTGCAAATTATATCTTTGAATAAAAACTTAAAAACATCCATATCTCTAATGCGAGCAAGAGCTTTGGCTTCAACCCATTTAGTAAAATAATCAGTTGCTACAATCAAGTATTTTCTTTTTTGTGTGCCTTCCACTAAGGGCCCAACAACATCTACTCCCCATTTTGCAAACGGCCACGGGATGAGTACAGAATTGAGTTCCGTGCAGGGCTTTAATTTTTTTTGCAAAGCGTTAACATTCTTCGCACCTTCTTGCCATATTGTCCGCATCTTTGTGCATAAATAACTAGTAATACCCTTGCGTCTTTGCTTTCAGTGCGAGTGATCGTCTTCCGCTATGATTTCCCGCATCTCCATTATGAATATCTGTGAGAATACGTTGTTCTTCTTTTTGTTGCAAATACCAAAGTAACAGTCCCAAAAAAGAGTTTTGGTACAAAATTTTATCCCGCAATTGATACTTTGCAGATTTTGATTGCACTTTTCTCGCCTCTTTAGTGTCTGCAGTCAATATCCCACTTTGTAAGTATTGATGTATTGGGAGCCTCCAATCTTCTTTAGATGATTCATTTTCTGGTTTCTGTGGAAAGTTTGCATCATCTTTAATGGCTGCATCTTCAATATTTTTATCCACTTCCTCTTCCATGTTTTCGACTGCCCATATCTTAATTGACGGCTCATAGATGCGCCCAATTTTAACTAACGATGTATTTTGATCTTTTATCATTGAAGAAATGAATGCTAATGCATCAGCATGGCGATTTTTCTCTCTGGATAAAGGTCGAAAAATTATATTTGGAATTTGAGATGCCAATTTTTTAACAAGATTCTTGTATTCTATCAAGTCTTCATCAAACGCTTGATATTTCAACTCAACCTGCCGAATTATCAACTGTGAATCACTTGTAAGCCGTACATCATTTATTCCAAACTCGATGATACGACGAAGGGCATGAACCACAGCCTCATACTTTACTATATTATTTGTGTGTTCACTGAATTCAAGACGAAATGTATGTACCATCCGATCTCTTGTAGGGGTTGTAATCACAATTCCGATTCCCGCTCCTTTTTTATTACGTGCCCCATCAACAAATACTTCCCATCTGCATGAGTTTACAGAACTCATAATATCTTGAGAATCATCGTCTTCTATCCCCGGCAAACCTTGGATTTCAAAGTCGTCATCCAATGGTAAATCCGCAAGGAAATCTGCCAAGATTTGCGATTTTTGTGCAGTTTGTATTTCAGATATGATATGGAATTGCTCCAATTGCGCATTCTATTTCGCTATTCTCCCTACCTTTCCCGCATTCTTTACGGATTCTAGCGGAGCTTTACTTGGTACCCGCACATAGTGTGTGAGGAAATATGTGCGTAATTTTTGTGTGGAAAAAACCAGTGCTAATATCAATTGTTCAATTTTGGTATAATTCCTTTCTGCAAGATTAAGAGTTTTACTGATATAATACACTGGTTTCTCTACTTTCTCATTTGTTCGTACCAATACCGCACTTACAGCATCTTCTGTTGCAGCTATGTACCAAAGTGGATTTGGGAACTCCTAAAAATGTGGGAGCTCCCTTTGGTTGTTATTCTGGAATATTGCCCCTTTCCTTAGTTTTTGGTATGCTCCCTTCTGAAGGAGTGTTTTTATTTGTTTCATTCACCGATCCTTTACCCGCAGTCTCAATCAGATACTGATTTATTGCCTCTTCTTTTGGCTTTGTTTTTCGCTCTTTTTTTTTCTCTTGATGTTGTTGAATTCGTTCCTCATTCATGTGTGTCTCTGTGAGGATGCAAGATCTTGCAACATTTTGATCCCCCTTTATTTCCACTTCTCCTTGTGGTGTTGGAAATCACAAATATTGATGATAAGTTGCGGTTACTCCTTTCAATTGGTGAACCCAATGTCTGCCAATGATTGCATTATATGGGGACGGTGCCTCTACTACAATGAATTTGGTTAAAACTCTTATTGGTCCCTCCATGACTTCAAGTAAAATTTCTCCTTTTGGCTTTGATGCTATCCCATTAAATCCATAAATAGTGTAACAAGAGGGTGTGAGTTAATCGTCCTTTAGTCCCATTTTTTAAAATGTGTCATAAAATAACACATTAAGTGAACTTCCCCCATCCATGAGAATTTTTTTCACATTCCATCCAGACATTGGTAAAGTGAAAACCAACGGATCATTGTGTGTCTCAATTTCTTGATCAACTTCACCCGCTGAAAAAGTTAATGGGGAAGCCATCCATTCCTCCCACGTTTCTGTCATTCTTCCCGCAACTTTAAAAACTTCATGATTGTCAATTCTTTTACTAAACTTCTTATTAATTGTTGCGTTCATAGATAACTGATTTGAATCTGTGTAGAAAATCATGTTGATGGTTCGGTTATTCTCCGGTATATTTACAGTTTTCCCTGTGTTCAACCCTTGTGGAGGATCGGGTTAATAAAGGAATTCCTTCAGTTCTCCCGCATCAATTAACTTATGGACTTGCAATTTTAAATTCTTGCATCTATTTGTGGGATGACCATAAATACAATGATATCCATAATAATCTTTAAACTTTCTGTGTGCGGTGGTTGCCTTTCTTTCGTCCATGGCCATTCAAAATCTTGCATGTTTTTAATTGTATTTAAAATTTGTGAATATGGGATATTGATCTTAGTAAAAACTCGATCCTTAAATTGCTGGTTGATCCTTCTTTCTTCATCTGCTCTGCCTCGCTTAAATTCATTATAAGGATTTCCACTCTCAACTCGCTTTCCAAAACTTGTTGCGAGTTCCACAAAATTTGTTCTGTTTGCAACTCTCCGATGTTGAGAAACTTCTCTTGGATTTTGTTTTTGTATATCTTGTAACCTTGCATATTTCTCGATTATTACCCTTAGATCCCCTTCAGTTTTTGGATCCTCTCCATGAATATCTACGAAAAGCGGGCTTGTTGCTGTTTTATATTCCCCATTTATATCAATTTATAGAGATTTCTGGACTAACATTGCCTATTGCTTATCAAATTTCCTTCTATCGATATGTGTAATCTCGGATAGTTTCATCTGTCCAAGACGCAAGGGTAAATAATTTATCCATTCCAGCATTTGCGGGTTTGTTGTACATGTACGTCTCTAAGAATTTTCGGTTCAATTGTGTATATGAATGTATTTTTCCTTCTGGTAGATTGTCGTACCATGTCAATTGCTGGTCATATTGCGGTTATAATATTTTAAGTGAGTTGTGGGATCCTTTGTTCCATCGTAACATTCAAAGACGGGGAGAGTGCATTTGTGCGGGATGGATGCATGCACAAGGTGCGGTGCCAATGGTGTTTTACTGGCCTCTTTTAATACTTCCTCAAGACGTCCTCCCTCTTGTTTGTTTGTCAAGGTCTTTATTTCCTTTCTCATTTCTTCCAAATCCTAAAAATATTTGTGCCACATGTTGTTCTACGGTTCTGAGTCATCAAAATCTGGTTTATTGGGCTCATACCATTGATCAAACCTGTTTTGTTTTGGGTGAACATATGTATCATCTGCGGGTTCAACTATCATCACTCTTTGATCTCTATTGATCCTTATTTTGCTCTCTGCAGATATTTTTGAATTTACTTCCTGCCCCTGTAACTTTGTAACAGAAGCTTCCGTATCATGTCGAGCTTTATGCCTGAGCATATGATTTTCTTGCGTTAGAAGAGCAATTGTTTCTGCATAAGTTTTTTAAGCCTTACACATTTCATTCGATTCTTCAAATAATTGATTAATGGGATCAATCCTTTTATGTGGTGCTTCTACATGTGTTTGTTGCATTGTTTTGTTGCTATCAATTAATTGGTTTATTAGGATGTTTGGTTCTATCATTTCATCTTGCAGTCTCTGTAATTTCTCTACTCCGTTTTCCTTTTGTAATTGATTCCTTGTTTCGCTTATTTGTAACAAAATAGTATTTGCAACTTCAGTATCTCTTATTTTATTTTGTATTGTCTGGCCCAAGGGTTGCGGTCCCTGGGACTCTTCTACAATTCCTCTTTCTGGTTGATAAAGAGTTTTTCTTCCAGTCCCCATTGTTTGATTACCCAAATTTCTTACATCGACTTGTTGTTCTTGTAAAGTTTTCTTTGAAGCTGTCTCCATTTATTTGCTTTCTCTTGGGATATTATAATAATTCTTTGCTCAATCTGGTGTTGTTGTAGAAATTGCTTTCTTGATGTTCTAATAAAGTTCAGATAATGAGAGGTGTGTTTCATAAAATTTCAACATACGCAATATATATATTTATATATGAAATAATTTGATTGATAGAAAAAAATCTAGTTTTAATTAAAATTTGATATATCACATAAAATTTAGACAAAATTCCAATTTAAATCAGGTTTCAAAGGTTCATCCAATCATTTTTTGTAAACAAGTAGAAAGCAAGTTTAGAAGTTCAGTTCAAAACTTATTTTTCCTGTTTTGACGAGAATCATAACTAAGCAGCTGCAAAACATTCTTAATTTATACAATCAATTGACACAACATCATATGCAGCTAAATATGGTTGAATTGCAGGCACATAAATTCCCTAATTTTAAGCCAAATTCTTTTTGCAAAATTATTTAAAACATAATATTTTGGTGGAAGTTTATGAGCAAAGTTTTCAAACCCATAGTTAAGAGAACATATAAAATAATCAAAATATTGATTTAAATGAGAGGTAACAATTAAAAAGGTGTTGTATATGAACATAACGGTTAAATCGAAATAGACATCAATTGAAAAGTTCGGAGAGAAACTATACGCAGAATTTGAAATATCAATTAAAATCATAGTATATGTAGGAAAAGGGGTTTTCTAAGATAACAAGATTCAAGATTTTAAAGATGAAGATTTGGACAGGTAGAATAAATTCTTTACTACCTCCCTGTTTCTAGCGCCAAATTGTGATTACCATTTTCATGATTACCACAACCAATGATTCAGATATGAAGAAAAACAATTATGATGAAATCAAAATATAGCAAATAAACAAGAGAATGACACCATTATATAAAGTGGTTCGACAACGGCGTGTCTACATCCACGGGTAATAAAAGATTTGGATGGTTTTTATTCACTATTGTATGTTGCAAAAGGATAAAATGCTATATGCTTCAAGTAAAATTTATCAAAGAATGATTGAACTACAAAATCAATTAACACAAGTCCCATACCTAAACTTTTTTCTTGCATCCAGTTCCTCCAAAATTTTCCGTCCCTTCTTTCTGTTTTGGAGCTTGATATTTATAGTAAATATCATGGGTCCCCCTCTTCTTTCCACCTATTAGTTCTTATCCAGATTTTGGAACGAAGCTTATCCCGCATTCTTATTTGTATTTCCCGCAAGACTTGACATGCGTACTTCTTATTTTCCTTAATTTCTCGCTTGATGACCCGCACCTCTTCTGCGGATTTGTATTCAATTTATTGCTTTTGGATTTGGATGAATGCTGCAGTCTTATTAGAATTATGGCATGTCCGACATGTGCCCCTTGAAAGTGACATTATTATTTTCAGAATTTGGCATGTCCAATACGTGACTATTGAAAGTAACTTGTCATGTTTTGTTCCGCAACCTATACAATTGAGACGTGTCCATCATGCGTCAATGTTTGTCAGTTCTATTCATTGTGTCATGCTTTCCCGCAGCTTGCGTGTCGGTCATGCAACGAAGATGTCTGTTTCAGTACTTACCCAAAGAGTTTTATTTCAGTGTTTCTCATTCCATCATAACCTGATATTCTTTCCATAGTATTTGAACACGTGGTGTTAGGGTTTTGATACCCTCACACACCTCTTCTTCTACGACGTACTCTCCCCTAGAGAGGATCCTGCAGCGAAAACTCAGCTCAGAGGTATAATGCAGCATAAGCTAAACTTCTGGCACGTGATGCACGACTGCTGGCGTCGTAGCCAGGGTAAAACCAATATCAAATCTTAAAATCCCTTTGCCCCCGGTCGGAGCAAAAGAGAAGAATTTACTCTTGAGAACTTCAATACTACTTAAGGGGATGTTGTCCAGAAGAACAATCGTCTCTCATGGAGCGTGGAACCCCGTGGTCTTCAAGTGACTGCTGAGAAGTTCCCGAGTGGTGGAAATCTTCGTCTTTTGGATGAAGCTTACCAGACCAATTTTTCCATCGTTCAATATTATGTGAATATTCCTCTGCCCCCTCGTGATAAGATTTGTCTTGACTAATGTAGTCCATACCGGATTTCGATTCGTACCGTTCGAGAGCGATACACTGGTACGCCTTTTTACCGGGGAAATTTCGGTTTCAAATATCGGCGAAATACCGGTCCAAATATTTTTTACCTATAATTATTATATCAAACGTTTTTTTGCATATTGGACCTATTAAGATATAAAACTAGTACTCATCTTTCTAAAATACTATAAAAACATGAGTAACAATTGAAAACCCTAGAACAATGATAAGGATTTTTTATTTTTTTTTGGATTTTTTTTTGGATTTTCTTTTTAATTGAAAACCGGCCGTACCAGTCAATATCGGCCATTTCGATCAACTCGTACCGGTCAATATCGGTCGATATTTTTGATCAAATACCGTTCTAACAATATCAGATATTTCGTATCGGGTAAGGCCCGATACTAATAAAATCGGCGATATTTTAACCGTACCGGACGGTATGGACTATATTGGTCTTGACTACAACCATAGGTGGGCATGAACACATCTTCATATTATGGGTACCTGGGCTCGGGATTTTTCCACTGCGGAGCCAGGTGCTCCCCGCTCTTCATCTTCTCTTCCGCCCAAGTATGCTTATTACAAACCCTGGGTTTTTAACCCTGCTCCTATTTTTGAGGTATGCTTTTTTCTTCTTTGTTTTTTTTTACAGTTTTATATTCATTGCCATGCCCTGATTTATGAGTTTGATTCTGAAGGTGGCTCTAACTTTTCCACAAATACTCGTCCTTCTGAGGGTGTTTCTATTGGCCTTACCCATGCATGCTGCCCCCTTACCCTGACCTATGATGATTTATTTGGCCTATTTAACCTTCAAGGAAATTAAGAAGCATGTTCCTCATGTTGTTATTGAGGCCTACATCTTCCTAGATATTGGTGAGAGTTCTTCTCCCAATGATATGGAGGATGCTAGAGATGACGAAGGATATAAAGATTCTGAGAGGGACGCCGATGTTCGCGGCAATGGTTAATCAAATGACCCATCTGAAATCAAAAAAACATCTGAGGGGGTAGGTGAGAGCAACATGTTCTTCATCTCCGCGATGCCTATCTCTAGCATTGGCCCTTCTACTTCTCCTTCCGCAATTACTCCCGTTAAATAGGAAGCTTTTGCTGCTTTATTGACCTCTACCTCTGCAGGTGCTCACTTAACCACACATGGAGCTATCGGAAGTGCTTCTAAAAGAGATCTTTGGTTCGCTATTCATGACTCTAACGTTGGCAATGGTGTCAGTCCTCAAGCACCGAGGATTATTATTTCGTTGAAGGAGATATCTTTGGATCACATGGATTTTGCCTCTCTGGGAAGTTCTTAATATGTTTCAACCACACCACTCTCTCTTCCTCCTTCTCTTATACCTTTGCACCCGGATTTGTCCGGCTTCGAACCACTTCATGATGCTGGTAACATGGAGTTGAACCCTGATACCATAAATTTTGTAACCTCATCCGTTGCTGCTGACCACCCTATATTTTCTACCGCTGGTATGGACCTGATTCATCAAGTGTGGAAGGGAGGCTAAAGTTTCTCCCATTCGGGGTGCTGCTGAATCTTTGGGTCCGTCCTGGTGAGCTGGGAAAAAGGTGGTTGAGGACGATCTGTCCTTAGAAGATACTGATGAAGCTATTTTTGAGGCTGTTGTACAATATTCAATGTGTATTTTTCTGCGGTCCCCTTATTCTTCTGACGAAGTGGGTTCAACAGAAGCAAGCACTCGCGAGCAGGTCTTGGAAGCTTTTTTTTTTTTTCTGAAAGAGAAAAGATTATATCATTAAAGGTAAAAGGTATGTACAAGTATCTTGGATGTTCATTATCAGAAGATTGAGGATTTGTTCCTTGGCCCTAGTCGTTTTCAAGCATGCTCAACTTTCGGCGAAGTTTCCCCTGGAAGTTTCCAGGAGATGGAGGCCTTCGTGGATGGTTATGCCAATTTCTTGCCTCAATTTTCTTTGTTCTGCATAAATAGCTTTTATTCTTTCCCCGACCTTGTTATATTCTCATACCGTTATAGTGTTTTCTTTATCAAATTCGCATTTTGCTTAGCAAATGGAGTTTAGCCATACCCTTCTTCAGTTCAATTGGACCAAAATGCCAGACTGAGTATTCTTCTTGAACGAGCCCATCGCGAGCATGACTTAGTGTATACACAATTCAAGGCTCTTCGGAAGCAGTCCATCCCTCGCCATGAATCACCGGGTCATTGTCGAACCAACCCGAAAATATGACTGGTTCATCGGTACGACCGACTGGTCCGGTTTTCAAAACACCCGCTAAGAGAAGTTGATAGTGTTCACTATTGCACCACTTGCAATTGATTAATGTAACGCTAATCCTCCTATAACTTAACATCTGAAGTATAAGTAAAGAATTATGGTATCCTGCCATAGTCATAAACAATGCCTTGGAAAGGGTATATTCAGCCCAACATGTAGTAACATTTTACTGTGCAAGCGTACTTCCCTGCAAGGTCTGGTTGCAATCATTGGACTGGAAATACAAAGTACAGTTGGAAAAAGAGACTGAATCTGTTCCTAGGAAAACGCTAGAACACTAGTCAATTCCACCAGCAACAGGTTTGTGCTTACTTCATCTTTAGTCGTAAGCCTAGTTAACAAGTTCGTGCATTTTTGCTGAATTAGTGCATTTTTGCTGAATTAGTCTCAATTCTCGAACCGTGCATTCCTATATAAATTTGCCGTTCAATTACAAACTCGACCGAGAAATGCCCTTATTTAAGATTAAACTGTTTATTCGTAACTTTTCCGAATCCCAAACAGATTGGCAAATTAAACTTACTAAGATTCATTCAAATAAAAAATAATATCATCATTTTATACTCTATTGCACCCACAAAAACAAACGACGATGTTGATGAAATCATTGCACCCACAAAAACAAGCAACGATGTTAATGAAATCGACTATGATTATAAAGGTTATTGATGAAACCAATTATTATTAAAATAACGTTTAATGTGTTAGTAATTATAAATATGATTTAAGACGTCAAATTAGTACATATAAAATGTATTAAACACACATTTTCATATTTTTTTAAATTCCAGATATTTGACCAAATGTGCATTTTTATATAGCCAATTTTTGAGCATATTTTTACCGATCCACATTTTTTTTCTTCGGCGAATTGCTAATTGGGGTCGTAAGATCAAGGGTTATACAACGAAATAGTGTAGCCAAACAGAACAAACTTGCTCCCACTAAGGAAGTAAACCAATCCTCTTTTTCTTCTAAACTCAATCCCACACTTGACTGAAAGAAGGAGTGTCTGATATTCCTTCTTAAGCGGCACAAGAAGTGACCCTTGACATGAACGGCACTGTTTTTGTAGTTCAATTCTAAATATCACTTAAAAACAAATAAAAAATTAAAAAGATTTTATGGGGTCTTTAAGTGGAATTTTTCACTTTGACGGCACTTAAATTGGGGTTGCCCCCTGGAAACTTCTTTCTTATAAATTTTTTTGAAGTAAAATATTTAAAAGTTTATTACACGGTATCGCTCTTTACTTGTTATAAAGGAGGGACAAGTGAGGTCTAAAGTCCCACCTGATTTTCAATTTTAGCTAGAATAGGCTTGGTTATTTGGAAACTTGTTGGTGCTATGGTAAAACTAAAATTTCTATTGGCAAAGGGGCCATATTTTTAAACATAAATTTTGTTTATTGTTTTTATACTCTATTGCCTGACAAACTCTTTTAACTTCGTCTTCTTTATTATTTCCTCTTCTCTAAAATTAGAAGAAAACGGTCTATATTGTATATTTGTGTAAATTTGTTGATGAACACTTGAAGTCTATTAAAGCATGTTAAGGTAATTTATTTGGAATTGTTTTTTTTTTCTTAACTTTTGAATCTGAAACTGATACATATGCTTTCATTTGGTTGATAAGGATAATCGTAAGTTAGGGTTTTTTCTTAAAATAAAAATGTTAAAAAAATGTAAGTGTAATTGCCTTGCAACTCAACAATTGATAACCACGGTGTCTATTACATGTATCGACATTTAGAAAAAGGAATTAAATGTCTTAAGTAAAAAAAATACTCGTCTTAATACATATTGTTTTTGTTGTTTAATTGCTTCTTCAATTATTCTTTTTCTTCTTTTCTTCTTTAATTTTGTTTTAAAAATCATCTTTACAAGTTTGTAAAGAATTATGGTTTATTAATCTGATTTAAAATCAGTGATTTTGTAAAGTGATAATATATATTTTATTATTTAGTGAATCAGTAATAAGAATTCCAACATATACTCGTTAAACCCCAAAACAAAAATGAGTTTTAGCTCAATTCTTTTTTCAAACGAAGCTGAAAGCATGAGAGCGTGAGAATGGGAAGGTAGTACAATGGATGGTTGAAAGATTACTTGATTGACGTACGTAACCCTTCCCTCTTTAGATAGGAACTTTGTTTTCCACATCTTTAATATGGAACTTTTTTTTCAATAGATCAACTACATAAACATGTTATATTTTAATCATTTTAGCCATACTTTTTCAGTATACTTGCAGTGTGACGCCTCAAACCTTTTTTTTCGGGTTTAACTCAACTTGGTATATGTATCAAATAGGTTATCCTTTAGTAGTATTAGTGTGTATGATTAGTAGATACTATTAAAACCACCAGAAATTTTGAGCATGCTTGACGCATGTCAGATAAACAGTCTAGGGAAATTAGGTAATTCTATTTGTTAAAGCTAAAACATAAAATGAAAAAGAAGAGGGGAGGGGAGGAAAATGAAGAGAGACTCTACCTTTTCTCCTGTTTTTCTCTTCTTCATCTTCTTTTTCACTCTCTGAAAAGTGTTTCTCTTCTTCTTGGAAAATTATAAGAACAATATTGGAAATATTATGTGAGTATCTTTATGGAGATAAATTCATTGAATTGTTGCACTAAGGGAATTCTCTTCTTTTTGTTTTTAAGTTGAGAAACTGTTTTAAAGAAGTCATTCTTTTTACTAAACTGAACAAGTAAATCTTATCAGCTGGTGGGATTCTGATGGTTCACTTGATGCATGTTTTGATTAAATGCACTACTACAAGTTCTTCTTTGAATTGAAATTGTTGTTCACAGAGAAATTAGGGTTCATGATAATCTAGGAATTTATCGAACTGGAAGATTTAAACTTCAATTCAAGTGATATTAAAGTATGGGACAGATGCATTTTGTACCAATTTAAAGGTTATCAAATTCAAAGGTGTAAATTGATAAATTAGAGTTCATGATTTCAAAACTGGGGATTTTAATGCTAGAGGCTGGGGATTTACTCCAAATCTGTTTGTAAATAAAAATTTATAATTAATGGTTATGTAGAGTGAGGAAGCTTAAGGTGCAAACATCTTATTTGTTATATTGTTAAATGATTGATTGGTGTTTTAATCGAATTGATTACTGCTTAAATTCCATAATTCCTTTTGTATTCGCGTTCTACAAATTATACTAAGATTGGGTTTATGTTAACTTTGTATTTTATTGTGCATAAGAGATATTGTATTCTCACAATAAAACGATAGAAATCATTTGTTGGAATCGATCATCCTTTGAACTAGAATTATGTTCAATATAACTCGATTTATGAAATTGTACGTCGGATTCGATTACCCTTGTGAAATTGTGGAATCCTTTAGGATTCATGGGTATGCGGTATGAGACGGATGCTCAGAACGTCCTAATTGGCTTCACTGGGAATCTTGTAGGATTTCTGAGTACTGTGGTATGTGACATATTCTCAGAGAATCCTAACCCTGGAATCAATGAGATTTCTGTTCAGAAGGATCTTATATCCAAACTTTGGTATTCGTTTGAACATTTGCTTGGTGAAAATATATTGGTTCGAAAAGTTGGTAATATTGGTTCCTCGAATGGCGTATTGGAAAGTTGAAGCTTACTAAGCGGATCGTAACCCGACCCGTTGGAAACGAAAGAAATTCTGGTCTGTCACATGCGACCTTGTAATATTAATAGGACTAGTAGTAGCCTAAAACACATCATTTGAGTACCTATTTCTTATGTTTTTCTTTGTTAATTCTCTTGCATTAGTGTATATTACGATTTTTTTCTATTTTGTAGGTATTTTGGAGTCGTTTGAAGTAAAAGTAGAAAAATTATCCAAAAGGAAACAATTGTCATTATATTTTGTATACAAGAGGAAACAAATGTCATTTTACAGGCAAGTGATGTTCGCAGTCAGCCATACACCAAGGGCCAACCCGACCATTTAAGGTTTGGTTGATGATTTTGGCACCTTACTATTCATTCAAGGCATCCATTTTCTTAAAATTTTGGGCGACCTGGATCTAATATGTGGGTGCTTAAATCCCTTCCATGTTTAACCTAAAACTTAGGTCACGACCACTGTAGTTAATTTCGGCCGGTACGGCCGAAATATTGTCGGTTTTACCGGTATCGGCCCTCACCCGATACGAAACACCCTATACCGGTGAAACGGTTTTTTTCCGAAAATATCGGCCGATATTGACCGATACGGTTTAACCGAAATGGCTGAAATGGACCGATACGGCCGAAATTAGGGTTTTTAACTAAAAAAAATCCAATAAAAATAAAAATAAATAAATAAATAATTTTCTTATCATTGTTCTAGGGTTTTCAATGGTTACTCATGTTTTTTATTGTATTTTAGAAAAATGAGTACTAGTTTTATATCTTAATAGGTCAAATATAGTAAAAACGTTTGATATAATAAATATAGGTACAAAATATGTTGACCGATATTTGTCGATATTTGGAACCAATATATTCCCGATACAAAGGTGTACCAGTGTATCGCTCTCGAACGGTACGAACCGAAATCCGATATTGACTACATTGGTCACGACCAGTTTATCTCTAATTCAGTTTATGGCCGAGTATGCTAAGGGAGGGGGAGCAGCTTAGTGTCGCCGGCGATCCATGGTTCCAAGGTCGTGTTCGGTGGGTTTTTACAGGTTTTCAGGGAGAGGAAATGTCGTTGTAATGGATTTATGTAGTGATGTTATTTGAGAGTTCGAGAAGAACTAGGGAAGAGTTGAGGAGATAGTCGAGTCCTGGTTACTGCGACTGTGAAACAAGAAAGAAGATCTGAGTTTTGATGTTTCCAGCGACAAAAAATACGAAGATGATTGACAGAGAATGGGTTTCACTCGAAATTGAATTACAGCAAGACTGAAAGAAAAGATGTACATATAATGGGTTTCATGGGCTTTTGTATTGTTGATGGTGATGTAGGAAGGAAAGAAGAAAAGTGGTGTTCTTCCATGGTTTCTGGGTTTGAATGAGTTTAGCAAGGTGTGCTGATGGTCTATTCGAATAAGAGAAGATGGTGGTGATGTTTTAGATACAGTTTAGAAGTGGAACACGGAATTGGTGGACTATGAAGGATGTAGGCATTGTTGGGTTGTGGTGAATCAACAGTAAAAGATATGGAGAGATGGGTTTGATGACTGGAGAACAGAAGAAATCCGTTCCTTACTATCGTAGGTGGATGGAAGGAATGGATTGAATTTATTTGAGTTTGTAATGGCTAGATTGGTGTGAATGAATAGTCTGTATGAACTAAAATTGCAGGGAAGGAGAATTGAATGTTAGAACTTTCAAACAATTCATGTTGGAATCAACAGACAAAAGTGCACTTCAAGTGTTTGAAGAAATGCTCGAAAGAATTGCTGTGAAGTTGAACTGACAAGCTTAGCAGATCAGACTTAGATGGAACTGATTTTTGTGGGCTAGGAGTGAATGGGTTGTTGTTTGAAAGCAAGTTTGGTCTTGACTTAGATTTAGAAATTGAGTTTTTGAGTTGCACAAGAATGGTGAATTCTACTCAAAAAGGGACTGTGCAAGTTAGAAGTAAGGCTGCACAAAGGTCGGTTCGGCTCGGTTCTTAAGAGTATCGTGTACCTGTACCGACCTAAGGTCGGTTCTCTATTTTGGAACCGGTATTTGTCCTGTCCAGGGTCGGTTCGGTTCTAGAACCATACCTGTCTTATCGGTTCCGGTTTTGTACCTATGGCAGTTTCGTAATTACCAATTCGGTTTACGGGTCGGTTTTACCCATCCCAAACCGAATTTTCCCTGTTTTTTTTTGTTTATTTCTTCTTCGGCCACCGTCCTAGAGTGAGTTTATGCATGAGATAGCATTACCGCCGTAATCATACCATTGAGTTTCTTGAACTTTCTTTCGTTGCCGCAAGCAATGTTAGCTATTGACACTTGGTTCTTCGACGATATCTCGAAATCCTCTCTTGATCAATATTCCCTCGAGCATGCTGGTTTGTTCTCAGCAGTTTGCACCTAGAAAGCTGGCCGTTGGTAGTACTAAAATGGTGTTCATGCCGTGACTAGATCATCTAGTTCATCTATCGTTTTACATCTTCTCTCGCTGCTACTGATGTTGTTGCAATTTAGTTCTTCGTTGAAATTCTGATCTGGTTTGGACTTGTTCTTTTTGTGCTAGTCAGGCTTGTTACTGTTGTGCTACGAGATTGTTGTCATGTTACACTTCTCATAGCCATAGGTGGATGTTGTAAGCAGACCACGCCATGATCCCAACCATTATGATTTGAACGAGTTGAGATACAAAATTGGCTATCCGAACTGAATGAGTGCCCGAAGGTGCCTATCAACTTTCTTGAATTGAAACATTTCTTTGATTAAGGCTGTCTCTGGGGTGAGCTTTTGTGCTTAGCTCTCTTCCCTTCTGATTAATTGCCTCGCCGAAATGTGCTAGTTTCTTTGCTATTAACAGTGATCTACACATACCCATATGAATATCAATTATATTTCTCAGGAAAGCTAAGAACAAACAATAGTACCACAACTTGAATTTCTAATAACAGTTTCTACCAATGTTTATATACGTAGGTCAAACCGATGCTACTGTATTCATAAGTTTGAATGTTCATACTTTCTCAACTGAATTCTACTTAATCGGGGCTTGCTTTCTAAGAATTCTAATAGTTGGCATCATTCAATGTGATAGTTGTTTAAGTTAGAGATGGGAGGATAAGAATACTTCCCTTTTGGCAGTGTTGCTCGTGGCCCTTGGAACCGGATGATCTAAGGAGAGATGTGTTGTCGTTGATGGCCTGAGAATGAATGTTCTAAGCGAGTAATTTTGACGAGTCTGAATTGATCCATTGGTACTTGTACCTATCTCGACCAGGAATACCCTAGTACTTGTACCTGTCCTGACCAACCCCTCGGTTCTCACTTTCATTCCATGTACCTGTCATGAGCCCCTTGGTTCCGGTCCGGTTCTATCCCGGTTCCATAGGTTCCGGTCGGTTCTTGTGCAGCTCTAGTTAGAAGCTATAAAAGAGGACAACTTAAACAAGAGAGACATCTCTCACACTCTCACGCATCACATCTCTTCTTTTGGTTATTAAGGGTTTGATTTAATGTATTTCTTCTTGAATTTCATTATTTCTGTGAACTCTAAAAATATTAGTAGCTAATAAATTTGGAAAAAAAAGATTGAACTCGCACTGCTAGATCAATAAATATTTAGCAACATCTCAACCATTCGTTTTGTTGGATATGACATCAGATAACCAGGAAAATAACCATGGTTATCGCTCCTGATTCATAATATATTCCATATTTTAATATAGGAATCTTCTTCCTTTGAGAAATACTCGTTGTTCTTCCTTTTCTATTTCTAATCAAAAGCAGATATGTATACTCGGAAAACTGTTGTTCTAATCGAAAACATTTAAAAACATATCATAGTTATTGAAAATCAAATAAAACTAAAATAAAGAAGACGAGTTGAAACAATGTTAATCATGAAAACATATACGATAAAACGGAATTATTTTGATTAGAGAAAAGGAATAAAAACATATATGATAAAAATGGAATTATTTTGCTTAGAGAAGAGGAGGATTAAGATGGAAACTGATAAGTGCATAATTTACATGTTCTGAATACAATTTTGTTACACTTATTTGCTAGATTTTATGTGAATTACTTTGTATTATTATTTCTTGTATATTATATCTTTTGTAGGTTACATCTCTAAAAGAAGTGAAAACGGAGTGCTTTAAAGGAGAATTAAAAAAGACCCATTGGTTTTCATTCTAATCAAAGATTTCTTCAACCATGTCGAAGAGAATGAAAAAAAACCAACGGCAAAAGAATGAAGTCATTCCAACTTCGTATGAGAAAGTTACGGGCAAAAAAAAAAGTTAAAGTCGTCGGTTTCATGGAACTCACAAGTGAACGGATTTAAAAGAGAACTAATAAAGGAACTTACATTCTCACTACGGGCAAATAGTGTTAGAGGAACCAACAAGTTTTACTCGGGGCCACCTTCTTCATCTTCATTATCACCGACTGGGAACTTAGGACAGTTGTTTCCGGCTAGTATTTGTGGCAGTTACTGGCTGCGATTCAATGAGTTCAAAGGAGTGTTTTGAGGTGTTTGAGAAAAGAGACAAGGGAGTAAAACAAGGGAACTGATTCAATCAATAAAACAGGAAGAGGAAGGATGCGCTGTTGTGTTTGATCATGGTTTCTGGTGGTGGTTAATTTCGAGTTGATGATGGAGTTGCTTCTGTGGTTCTGTGGACGACAAAGAACAATGAGTGATGTTGTGATGTTGATCAATTATTAATATTGGTTGTTGGAGATCGAGCTCGAAGTTATTTTGAGATTTAAGGTCTATATCCGAGATTTAGAGTTTGTTTCCATTAATGGTTCAAGAGTAATGGTGGCAGAGATGTTGAAAAACTCGACTTGGAGCTTTAACTTTTAGTAATGTCAGTAAGGTTGTGGTGCAGTTGATAATAGCAGAAATCGACAGAATAAGAGTTTGTCGTAGCTCGAGTTCGTTTTGGCAATGATGCTGATGGGAATTGTTCGAAGATAGCCTAGTGGCTGTAATGGTTTTAATGGAGTTGATGGCAGTGAATATTGGAGTTTTGACGCAGTGATGAATATATATATCATTGAGCCTGTGATTGATGTGTTTCTTTCGGTCAAGTCTGTTAAGGTGGTTGGTCGACAACTATCGAATGGTGATGGCAGAGAGACTAAGCTGGAAGTTTTTGGAGGCAGTGATAATGTCTGTGTGTGATGCTCAAGTTCGAGTTAATCGCTGAAGTTATGCTCGTGAGTTTGAGAGACAGAATCGGAAAAGATGGTTATGGTGTTACTGTGGTAGTTGGTGTTGCTTAGAGTTCGAGTTTGAGAAGGATTAGTTTTTATCGGCGAGAAGATAGGAACTGAGTTTACAAACTCGGAAGAAAATAAAAAGCTTGATGGGTAAGTCATCAAGGATAACCGAAAGAAAAAGTAAAACTCATATGAAAAAATATGCGCGTCAAAGATAGCCATCGAGGAAAATAAGGTGAGAAAGAAAAAAGGGTTAATTGATGTTTGGTACTGGAATTTTGATCAACTTTAGTCTTTGGTCTAACATTTGTCTAACGTTAGGGTTTGATATTTGGACTGGACGTTGACCCGCGTTGACGAAGTTAACTCATATTGACTTAGTTAAGTATAATTTTAATTTCAATTTATAATCTAAATATTATGCATTTACTATTATATCCTTCACTGAGAAGGAATATTCTAACATAACCTAACTTTCCATCCTTCTTCTATCTTCATCTTCCGACAGACCACCACCGTCATCTTCATCTTTCGACAGATCACCATCACCACCATCACCATCTTCCAACCAGACCTAAATTGCTTGATCCGCTTATCGAAAAATACCAAAGCTTGCTGCAAAATAATTAAATCCCATTTCAATTCATTCATCAATCTAAACAATTATCAATAAATCAATATCAATAAAACAATTTATCCACAACTCACTATTCATCCTTGTATCCAAAACCTTATTCACCAACAGTTACACCACGATTTATCATCATCAACATTATAAAGAAAATTAAATGAAAACCTAAACTCATACTTCATTCAGTTTCAACAGCAAACCCTCAAATCACCAACAGTTGCAATCTTCGCCGTCTTCTCCAATTATCTCATACCCAGATCTCCTTTGTTCTTCAGCGAAACCAATCTTGCTTCTAATTCAATATCATTTCAATTCATTCATCAATCTATGAGTTTGGGTTTTCAATTCATTCCCTTGAGTTCAAGCTTACTTCTTTTTCGCATTCTATCAGGTTCTTGAACTCAAAAACCCCATCGCAAATTCAACTTCTTTACTCGACAAATTCTTCCCACAAAACACCTTTAACTGAATCTCACATCATCAACCAGAACCTTCTTCTTAATTCTATCCATAAAATCGAATTCAACCCTAACCCTAACATCAGAATAAGTATAACCCATCTAATCTTCACTGTTATTTCGAGCTCGCCTAAACCTTCTTTCTCTGTTTCCAAAATACAATTACAAAAACTAATTTTCTTCTCTTGAAAGCTCGACAGATGAGCCTCGACCTCTAACCTAACCCACTGCTGATGGAGGGAGATTTATGGAAATTATTATTTTATTATTATTATTATTTATATTTTATTAATGTTATTTTTAGTAGAAAAATAACTAATTTTCGGATTTATTATTTAGATTAATTTTAGAAGAGTCTAGAAGTTTATTTTAATAGTTTTAGTAGGTTAGGAAAGTTTCCTAAGGGCATCCACAGTGGGACGAGGATACCCAAAGACTAACGACTAAAATTTTAGTCTTTGGTCCGGCCCAAGAACAACGGTAAATGATCGGGCGGTGTTCCAATATAGCGCCTGGTGTTGGGAGGCTTTCTAGCGTATCGCTTGTTGAGACGGGCGTGATCCTAGCGTAACGCTTGCGCGAGGCAGACGTCTAGCTGAACGCTTGATGTGGGGCGGGACGAAAGATAACGCCTGATGGTGGACGGTCTCCTAGGACCACGCCCCAGAGACGGGCGGAGCACTAGACAAACGCCTGATGGGGAGGTGTGCCAGCATCACGCCTGATCGAGTATCCCTTGTGCGAGAGAAGCGTGTGATTTGAAATGGACGGGCGGTGTCCTAGCGCCCCGCTTGCAATTCCAAGCGAGTTGCTAACGCCTCGCCCCATCTTCTCTTTCTTCTTCTTCAGCCGCAACTTCCATTTTTTTCTCATTTCTTCTCCTGTGAAGCCTCCAACTTGAGAAACTCTGCCACCACACTAGCACCCAGCCTGATTTTGTGAGAAACGCCTCATCAATTTCGAAGGTAATAACCTTAATCTTTATTATTAGAAGTGATAATCTTAATTTTTAATTTAATGTTTAATAAATTTTGTATACCATTGTATTTTAATTTTGATATGAGAATTTAAGATATAGTGTTTTAATTGAATTGAATTTAGGGGTATTGAAGTTATTGTGTTTTAAAATTGGGTATAAATTTTTTTTGGTATTATAATTGAATTGAAGTAATAATTGATAATGAGAATTTTAGGGTTTCATTATAGGGTTAGAAGAATTTGTTGAATTGAAGTAAAATTTGATAAAATATTTAGTTAATTTTAGTTGGGTTGTGGATAACTATTTGATTAATTGAATAATACTCCATTTGTTTCTGGAAAAGTTTCAATATCACTTTTTCATTTTAGCCTAAAAATAGGCCAATTTGAAAAAGTGATAATAACTCTTTTCCTGAAACGGAGGTAGTATTATTGTTTATGAAATATGAAACTCTATTATGTTGAATTTTATTTAGCCGTAAAATTTACGCAAATTCTGAAGATGAACAGAAACAATGTTACAAGATCGGGACGAATTGGTACACAAAATATGTACTTTACTGGTCTATATGTTGTTGGAGGTTCGAATGGTTGGAATCAAATACATATTGAACCTGAATGTGGTGCATTTGTTGATCCACCAACCTTTGTTGATTTGGTGGATGAGGAAGTTCAACCACCAGTTGTTGATAACCGAATTCTGTTATAAGGGTACGAACAGATGTGTTTGTCAGGACAATGACCTGTTTGCTTGAATCTGGGGAGTTGATGAGTCTTGCAAAATAACGGGGAGTTCTACAAATGCTTAAGGAGATAGCTACCCTTTCTTATGAAGAGAATGAAAATAGCCCCAACTAAATGAGTTATCTACTTAGATGTTTTTATCTTTTAAAGCGTTGTTGTTTATGGTGTTGAACCTTATTAGTACTTTTATTAAGAATATGAATCTATTAATTTACCGTGAAAGAGTAGCTTGTAGTTTACGAACAACATATGCAGTTGCTAAGTTATTTTCTTTATTACCTACTTATAAGAGTATGACAATATCTTACTAGTTTCATACATATTCCAACAATTGCTTACATATTTATTGAAACTTAACCTTCTTACATGTTTGACATAAGTAGTATCTGTTTCCAATAGATTCTGGTTTTGTAGAAGTGAGCAACTTCATCTTACCATCACAACATGGATTGTTGCATGGTAAGAGGTTGGTTCTGCAGTTATAGGCCATGTGTCAGCTTCCCCACATGAGTAGCAATAAAATTGCATCTCTTTTAACCACTTTTCATCATCTGGTAAAGTTGGTGGAATAGGTGGTGGAATACCTTGGTGTGAAGCTACATAAGCATCTAACCAGATGAAAACTCCACAGTAGTTGCACTTCACATAAGGTTGAAATCCAGTATTTCCTTTTTTTACTTTTCTAAGAAACAGGTACCCCTTGCAGTTGGTTAATGTGCATTTTCTACCTTCCCAATGACAATCTCTGGCAACATGGCCAACAAAATTACAAAGAAAACACTTGGTAATTGGTGATGATCTTGAACCCTCCATACTGGTTGTTTTGTGTGAAATTTTTTCAAGAATTGTGTTGTTGAATAAGAAGATGAGACTTTGCAGGTGATGGTGGTGAAAGTAGGATATGACAACAGTCATTTTATAACAGGAGTGCCAACAGTCATTTTTTTTGGAAAATGCAAAAATCAGACCGTTGAATCCGAATTAAGCTTAGATACTGTTAAAGGCATGTGAGTTTTTAAAACTGCCATTCACAAAGGTTTAAGGTATTCCAAGAATCTTTTATGGTTGGTTTAATCTTTTCGTCAAAATGTCTGTCTTCCTAAGTTCGATGTACTGTCTTGTTACCGGATCCATCCCGGAGACATCCATCATCATTATAAGAAACTCCTCGTCCGCTTCTCTCTTTGCGTCAAGTTTTTCTTTCCTAGCTTGTTTTGCCGCAAACTTTACCGAAGACTCAGCTAGTTTTGCTGCAAACTCGGCTTCTCTCTGCGCCATCTTCATTTTTGTTTGTTCTGTATATTTGGTGTTGAAGTTTTGTTTCTCTTTAATAATAGTTTCTATCATTTCCTGTTGGCCACTACATTTTGTTTTCCCTTTTGTCTTTGTCGTTTCGCCTCTTTTTTTCCCATTTGACGGATATATGTGTTAGGGATATCTCATATGTCTTCATAGCCACTGGAATTGTCTAGGCTTATTTCTGTATTTCCCGGTTTTCCTCACCGCTTTTGTAATCTGACTCAGCTTGTGATGAGTCGAAAACATCTGTCGATCGTCGGGAATATTTTATAGTATCTAACATAATTGTGTAGCACTCGTCATGCTTAAAAAATTTCCCACCATTAGCTTCCTTGAAAAGCCTCCTTACTTCTGCAATCTATTTTTTTTAATTCAATTTAGTGGAGGATATACAATTCAAAACAGTAATGTAATCGTCAGAATTGAATGAGTAGTTACCTTATTTTCGGGGCCCCATCCAGTATGGTGTTCACGTTCCACTTCCGCCTCCTTTGCAGAGAAAAGTGCCACATCTTTACTTATTTCCTAAAATCGTTTCTGAAGGGAGGTCCAACTGTGTTGTGGCATTGAAGGTATGGCTTCTTTCATCTGATATAATATGCGAGACCATAATCTTTCTTCTGATTTATCGGTACCAATACTACAATCTTGGGATATTGACAAATGAATTTACACATCGTTACATCTTCAAATATAGTAAAATTTGGACCTCGTGGTCTTGGTGGTGGCATAATTCTATCGATTCGGAAAGTAACTAAATGAAAAAGAACTTAATTATTTTCGAATACTAACTAGATAGCAATGAGTGAGTTTAGTAAAATGAAATTGGATTAGTATTCCATATATAGTGTCATAATATAGCCGTTTCCGTTGCAACGGTAAACTCAACGGTAAATATATAGCAGGCGTTACTCTAGAATAACGCCCACAATGGGGCGGGCGTCTAGCAACACACCTTATAAGTTTAAATTGCAAGCGAACTTCTAGGAGGCCGCCTGTTGGTGGGCGTATCTTTAGGGGACCGTTTTGATGGGGCGGAGATTTGGAGTCCGCCTGTTGGTGGGCGTGATCCTAGACGCACGCTTCATCAGGCGTTATCTTAGGATAACGCTTCGTCAGGCGGAAACTTGAACACCGCCCGCGTTTTCAAGTGGTACGCTAAGAGAATGCCTGCCATCAAACGTTATACACACGCCCGCTTAGAAATCAGACGGTTCCCTCCGAGACCTCTCGACTATGTTGGTTTAGTCCTGGAAAAAGAGTAGATTTACTCTGCTACAGTTGAAATTCCGGACCAAAGACTAGAACTAGTCGTCCCTCTGTGGCTCGAAAAACTTGACCATCGACTACTTCTAGTCTTTGGTATGTGGTTTAGTCCACCCATTATGGATGCTCTAAAGGTATTATATACCTTGGGAAACAAGTTTATAGAATTTCGATAAGTTTATGGTTTGTTTAGTAGGAGTTATCTATATAAGGAGCTCCAAAAACGAAAAATTAGGGAAGTTTTTGATTAATTAAAATTATTTTATTTTCATTAAACTTGTTGAGTTTATTGATTTTGATTTTTATATATAGTTGGGTTTACCCCGAAGTCTGAATACTAATCTCATATCTATAGTCGTTATTCGTAGTGAACGAAGTCTAGATAACCCCGTAGATTTTAGGATATCTCTTTGAAGATCAACTAATTTCTATCTATTTCTACCCATTCTACCGGTTACTTTTCAATAATTTTATTCCGTTGCGATTATTATCATCTTTACGCGCTTCTGATCTGCATCAGTTGGTATCAGAGCAAAGTTTGATTCTAGGGTTAATAAGATGTTACTAAGACGAGTATTCAGGGTTAATAAATTGTCACCAAGACGAGATCCGAGAAGATATGAATATTTGATCAAATCAAAGAAGGAGATTGTGGAAGTGATAAAATGTTATTTGAAGAAGTCACTAAAATATCGATCTAAACCATGCTCGTTTATAGAAGAAAATAATAGTGCAGATAACGACGTTGAAGACTTGTTTTGCCGTCATGACAATGATGCACAAAATCAAGTTATTGTTGAGAGATATACAACTCCAGTCTTTGATAAATATCCCGATGATGAGGAGGATATGAAATTTTCTTCTCAAAAAGGCGAAGAACATCTTGTTTCTGATAAAGAAAAACAGTCCCAAGAAGTTTCACATGATTTAATGGAGTTTCATGGTGATTCATCTAATCCTGATAAACTTATTTACTTAGAAATTCCTGTTATCGATGAGTTATCTTTGCACGAGAGTAAGCTAGTTGTTGATTATTGTGATACACAAATGGTCTCTCATATCTACCCTAACAAGAGAGAATTTGTTGAATCAACTTATGAAGATCCATTTTGGGTTTCCATCATACCTCATGCTTCTATACGGTGCATAAATTATTTTTTTACAACATCAATTCATGTGTATGAAGATTTTCATCAATGAGTTACACATGCAGAACATGGTACTGGCAAGATTCGTGGACGAATCTTCTCCAACACCGGTAGAATGATGGGGGGAGATTTATGGAAAATAAAACTTTTATTTTATTATTATTATTTATATTTTATTAATGTTATTTTTAGTAGAAAAATAACTAATTTTCGAATTTATAATTTAGGGTAATTTTAGAAGATTCTAGAAGTTTATTTTAAGAGTTTTAATAAGTTAGGAAAGTTTCCTAAAGGTAGTAGATACCTTGGGAAACAAGTATATAGATTTTTGATAAGTTTAGGGTTTGTTTAGTAGGAGTTATCTATATAAGGAGCTCCAAAAACGAAAAAATTAGGGAAGTTTTTGATTAATTAAAATTATTTTATTTTCATTAAACTTATTGAGTTTATTGATTTTGATTTTTATTCATAGTTGGGTTTACCCCGAAATCTGAATACTAATCTCATATCTATAGTCGTTATTCGTGGTGAATTAATGAAGTCTAGATAACCCCGTAGATTTTAGGATATCTCTTTGAAGATCAACTAGTTTCTATCGATTTCTACCCATTCTACCGGTTACTTTTCAATAATTCTATTTCGCTGCGATTATTATCATCTTTACACGCTTTCGATCTGCATCAGCTGCACTTGATAACCATTGAGCAGATTTGAGAGAAGCAAGAAATAACAGAGAAATTGAGAGTTGGTTTTTTCGAGATAATGGCTACAATTCAGTTTTGACGCTAGATTTTGGTTGAAGAGGGACAATTGAAACATAAGGTGCAGTTGCGGCCACTGAGATTGGTGATTCCTTGAGATGGATGCGAAGGAAGAAGTGTAAATGGAGGCGGAGGAAGAAGAGTAGATAATTAGGGTTAATAAATGATAGTAAACAAAGAGTAGATAATTGAGGGTGAAAACATAATTTTAGGTTTTTATGTAAATGTTAGGAAATTTAAGGGTATAGTGGTAAATATGTTAATATTTAAATTTTATATAAATTTATTAATAATTTATTAAACATAAGTTAGAAATTAACCTAATCAACGCGGATCAACGTCCAGTCCAGGTACCAAGCCCTAACATTGGACGAATGTTCATGACTTTAGCGATTACAATATTTGTTGCTTTGTAGAGACGTAACGAAATGTTGACACCAATTGGGGATACTTTAGGGTTATTGGTAACATGAGAGAGTGAATGACAATATTGATGTTTAATTGCACAGCATGTGTAATGATGGACGGCGAATTCCTTAACCAGTTTTCTCTTATAATATTTTCTTAAACACTTTTAGCTTAAGTTTTAGTTTGAATTATTTTTGAACAACAAAATCCCCCCTGTTTACAATAGTGATCAAATGCAATTAACAACTCATATCTCCATGTGGATCGAATTCGTTCTTATTGATATACTCTTATTTATAATTCTGAGTGAAAAGAACTTAAAATAATTTTGCTTGGATGATAACTGACCAGAAACCTAGTTTGGCAGACCACCATCGATCCTCCATGTTGTGTTAAAAGAGGATCTTTGTAATGTAACTTAATTGTTTTTTTATGAGATTCAACTTTTATGATAAAAGAAAACAAAATAGTAATTAGATTTGAAGATCTGGTGGCACCAAGAATGGCGAGAGATGAAAACAATAATCAACATACTAAACATTTAGAGAATAAGTATAAATTCGGAAGATGAATTTTCATGTCTAACAATAGTAAGTTCTTTGGTTAGGTGATGTCATATCTGACAAACGGACGGTTGAGATGCTGCTAGATATTTGTTGATCTAGCAGTCCGAGTTAGTTTTTTCGATAAATTTGTTTTGTTGATTATATTTTACCGTTTTTATGATCATGTGATGCTTGCGAGTTATCAAAGTGCGCAATTGAGTATCTTGTATGCAACTCTAATGCTAGTAGAGAAAACTCTAATAAGTAATTGTTAGAGTAATCTTAACACAAGTAGCGATACATAATTTGTTGCAAAGGGATTTTATGGACAATAGTGTGTAAAAGATAACCCTAGGTTAATAAGACGAACTTATGAGCATGTGGTTATGAACAATTTGACTCAAAAATATTATTGCAATTGATTGAATTACCCCCAGAGAGCCTATTTTGGGTGGTTCACTTGATTACAATCCACTAGAGAACTTATTCTATGCGTTGAATTAAGTGATTCGGAGATTAGTTGAACTTATAACTAATCTAAAGTTGTTAAAAATCAAAGTTTATTGAAGGTTACATTTGCATGGTCAATAATATCCTTGTTTGGTAGTGAAGAATGATTCCCTTATCTTTTCTCATCCTCATATTTGTATTATTAGTATTTCACTTGTTTTCATAGATTTGCATTATTTTTATTTTTGTAAATTTATTCGACAACTTTAACTCAACACCCTCTTAGGAACGAACATGATTACCTTTGTATTCTAGTTACTGTAAGAAAAGTAAGGAACATATTTTTAACGAGTATGACACCTAAATCAATGACAATGGACTAATAGGTTTTATTGGAAATTTTATTTATTGATTATCAATAATTCTTGAACGATTTTTTGGAACTCTTGAGTTTAATTTTAAAGGCCCTTAATAAAATAAAATAAAATTATAATTAAATAAAATTTAGTGACCTTTATCCATATAATTTTACGATTGAAAAAGATTTCTTTATAATCACTAGCTAGTAAGGTTCACCGTAGCAGATTACATAAAAAAAAATAATCAATTTTTTTAACACTCGGAATTGTCTAGATCCAACCTAACCAATTATAAGAATTAAAATAATGGTAATTGGTTAGGTCCAACTTAGCCGAGTGTAATGTGTCCTATAAAATGAACAAGATTCATAATCAACTAAATTTACCCTAATCGACTTAGTCGACATTGCAACTTTGATTTTCAATAGATAAATCGATGCCTCTTAGATATCCCGTGACTTGCCTAATCAAGTCGATCAAAGTTGAGGGGGCCGTCGCCCTTTGAGACTCCCTTCATACTATAAAAAATAAAAAATGTAATTTTAATACAAACAATTATGTAACTGAGAAAATAATATAATTATTGGAACTAAATTAAATTCTATATAGTGGAATATGGGTAGTTGGATAATATTAAAGCAAAAGAATAAATTAGTTATTTTTATATCCCTAGGACATCCATTATCCCACCATCCTAGATGGGAACCCAACAACTCCCAAAATATTACATAATTAACATCCCTAAAAATCATTTTGATTTTTCGTTCACCAAGGTTTCTCGAGAAAAGAATCTCATCCAACAACTAAAATCAGGGTCTACAAATTTATCTAACATTTACAACCTAGACCATTCCCAAGTACCATTGGCTCGAATTTTCATCCAGCCAAGTTGACGTAGAATTAAGCCTGTTAATTAAGTTGTATTCACCATGGTTCGGATATTCTTATGAGGATCTTTTCCAAATCCAGATACTTCTCAACTATATCCATGCATTTCGCTCATTCATTACTAAAATAAACTAAAATAAAAGACCAAATAAGAGAGCAATATAGTAGTAGAAGAAGAGAAACTTTGTTGATTTTTCTTCATCTTTACAAAGGAGGAAGAGACCTCTTATATAGGCTTTCTTCCATTAGGGAAATAACTATACCATTAAATCACCAATTACACCTAGAATAAGGGGGTTACAAGAGTTACAAAATTAATACCCATAAAGTGGATATTAAGTGTCTAATTACTATGAATTAGTGGAGTGGTGGTTCATCTCCATATAATTATTTTATAACACTCCCCCTAGATGTCCACCACGTAAAAATGTTGCCTCGTTAAAACCTTGCTAGGAAAACCCATTGGGAAAAACCATAGCGAAGGAAAAAGAGTGCAATATGTGCTGAATGTTAATAGAACTACCTCATTAAAACCTTGCTAGGAAAACCCTGTGAGAAAAACCATAGCGAAAGAAAAAGAGTGTAGTTTAAAAAAATTTCTCCCCTTCTTTACATCTTCTATAACACTTTTAACTTGACAAGTATTTGAGTTGCCTCATTCCAATCTTGTGCACCAACTTCTTGAATGTAGAGGTTGGTAATGCTTTATTGAATAAATCAGCAAGATTCTCACTTGATCGTACCTGCTTTACTTCAACTTCTCCGCTCTTTACAAGTTCATGTGTGAACAAACATTTAGGAGAAATGTGCTTTATTCGATCTCCCTTGATATAACCATTTTTGAGTTGTGCAATACAAGCGGCATTTTCTTCATATAATACTGTTGGAGTGTTTTTAGTCGAAAGAAGCCCACATGATTCCTGAATATGATGAATCATACTTCGCATCCAAACACACTCACGATTTGCTTCATGGTATGCCAAAAGTTCAGAATGATTTGAAGAGGTAGCTGCTAGTGTTTGCTTTACTGACCGCCACGATATAGCTGTATCACCATATGTAAACAAATAACCTGTTTGTGATCGACCTTTGTGGGGATCAGAACGATAACCTGCATCTGCATATCCTACTAATTTTGTATTAGATTCTTTTGAATAAAATAAACCCAAATCAATTGTTCCACTAAGGTAGCGCAAGAGATGCTTAACACCATTCCAATGGCGTTTAGTTGGTGCAGAAATGTATTTTGCTAGTAAGTTGACAGAAAATGCAATGTCAGGTCTTGTACAATTTGCAAGATACATTAGTGCCCCAATTGCACTTAGATATGGCATTTATGGACCAAGAAGTTCTTCACCATCTTCTTTGGGACGAAATGGATCTTTGTTTTCATCAAGTAATCTAACGACCATTGGAGAGCTTAATGGATGTGCTTTGTCCATATGAAATCGCTCCAAAACTTTCTTTGTATATGTAGATTGATGAACAAAGATACCATTTGACAAATGTTCAATTTGTAGACCAAGAAAAAACTTAGTATTACCAAGATCCTTCATTTCGAATTCTTTATTCAAATAGTTAGCAGTTTTTATGAGCTCTTCAGGAGTCCCAACTAGATTTAAATCATCAACATAAACTGCAATAATAGCAAAGCCAGAACTTGATATTTTGATAAAGACACATGGACATATAACATTATTAATATAAGCTTCTTTCAACAAGTATTCACTAAGACGGTTATACCACATTCGACCCGATTGCTTTAGTCCATACAAAGATCTTTGCAGCTTTATAGAGTACATGCCTCTTTCTGCTGATTTGTTTGCTACAGGCATTTTAAACCCTTCAGGGATTTTCATGTATATGTCACTATCTAGTGATCCATAAAAATATGCTGTGACTACATCCATAAGATGCATGCCCAAATTTTCTGAAACTGCTAAACTTATCAGAAATCGAAATGTAATTGCATCCATTACCGGAGAATACATTTCTTGGTTATCAATACCAGGTCTTTGTGAAAAACCTTGTGCAACAAGTCGAGCTTTGTATCTTACAATCTCATTCTTTTCGTTGCGTTTTCGTACAAATATCCATTTGTATCCGACGGGTTTTACATTGTTTGGTGTCTGAACAACGGGACCGAAAACTTCACGTTTTGCTAATGAATCGAGTTCTGCTTGGATTGCATCCTTCCACTTTGGCCAATCACTTCTACGTCGGCATTGTTCGACGGTTAGTGGTTCAGGATCATCAGTATTTTCAAATACATCCAAGGCAATTGCATAAGCAAATTTATGATTAGGAATGATGTTGTTCATATCCAATAGTCCTTCTGTACCTACATGATTTATAGAGATCTATTTATTTTCAGGTACTTCTTCCTCTTGATGTCCAATACTTTCTTTTTGTGGATATGGTATTTTCCAGAATCCCCACATCCTTTCTTTTCTTCCGCGGAACTGAATCTTTTGCACCAAGAGGTCTTCCACGCTTCAAGCGTGGTTTAGACACATCATTTTGTCCTTCAGAGACTATTACTCTCG
Organism: Papaver californicum; assembly: GCA_023531435.1. Taxonomy (NCBI): domain Eukaryota; kingdom Viridiplantae; phylum Streptophyta; class Magnoliopsida; order Ranunculales; family Papaveraceae; genus Papaver; species Papaver californicum. The sequence continues at coordinate 1,077,233 of JAJJMC010002939.1, forward strand.
CTGGAATATTTGCAGCAGGTATATATGATTTTGTTACTCTACCCGTGTCTGTGAATGCATCAGGCATTTTATTCGCAATAGTTTGCAAATGTATGATCCTTTGAACCTCAAGTTCACATTGACTAGTGAGAGGATCAAGGTGAGCTAAAGAGGGAGTATTCCATGAAATTTCACGACGTTCCTCAAGCTTTAGATTCTCTCCCCCTAACGACGGGAAATTTGACTCATCAAAATGGCAGTCTGCAAAACGTTCCTTAAAAACATCTCCTGTTAATGGTTCCAGGAACCTGATTATTGATGGAGAGTCAAAACCAACGTAAACTCCAAGTCGGCGTTGTGGGCCATCTTGGTCCGTTGCGGAGGGGCTTTTGGGACATATACAGCACAACCAAAAATTCTTAAATGTGAAATATTTGGTTGTTGTCCAAATACAAGCTGTATAGGTGAGTAGCTATGATAACTGGTAGGTCGGATACGCACCAGCTCAGCCGCATGTAAAATTGCATGACCCCAAGCATAAATTGGTAATTTAGACCGAAAAATTAATGGTCGAGCGATTAATTGTAATCGTTTAATTAAAGATTCTGCTAAACCATTTTGGGTATGCGTGTGAGCAACAGGATGCTCAACATTAATTCCAATTGAAAAGCAATAATCATCAAATGCTTTAGATGTAAATTCACCAGCATTATCAAGACGAATAGTCTTAATGGGGTGATCCGCTTGTGCCCTTAGTCGTATGATTTGAGCAAGTAGCCTTGCAAAAGCTACTGTACGACTTGAAAGTAGGCAAACATGAGACCATCGGGTTGATGCATCGATTAAAACCATAAAATATCTAAATGGTCCACAAGGAGGATGGATAGGTCCACATATGTCTCCTTGGATTCTTTGTAAAAAGTTAGGTGCCTCAATACCAACCTTTGTTGGAGATGGTCTAATTATTAATTTTCCTTGAGAGAATGCATCACAAGGAAAATCATGAGGCGTAAAAATCTTGTGATTCTTTAAAGAATGACCATGTGAGTTTTCTATAACCCGACGCATCATCGTAGATCCTGGATGACCAATACGGTCATGCCAAAGTATAAAAAGCTTTGGATCAGATATTGCAAGATGTGTTTCTATTATACTAGTGTGGTATAATCCATATGCAAAAGCCGGAAGCCTTTCTAACACACATTTATTGCCTGAGATAATATAAGTTATACAAAGACATTCAATATTATTTTCGCTAATAGTCTCAATATGATATCCATTTTGACGAATATCTTTAAAACTAAGCAAATTTCTTGTGGATTTGCTAGAATATAAGGCATCTTGGATAATTAATTTTGTACCATTAGGCAATAATATAACAGCTCTTCCGGAACCGTTAATTATTTTTGATATTCCCGAAATGGTACTAACATTAGCATCGGCTAGTTTTAGACGTGAGAAAAATCTCTTATCTCGGAGAATTATATGTGTTGTTGCACTATCTACGGTGCACATAACCTTATCACTTACATTAAAAATGCTCAAGCCTTTAGCAATATCCATATCTTCAAAAATAAAAATATAGTTCAAAAATGAATGTAAAAATAAGAGAAATTTAAGTATACCTTAAAATTAAACTTAAATTCATTAAGAAACAAAACTACATGAAAGCAAAGTTCACCAAAACAGAATAATTAAACACACCATTGCAGAAAAACAAATACTAACTAACAATAATCACTTCTAACAATAGTGCAATTGTCTTTAGTGAAATGGAAAATCCTACTGAAAATAAAATGGAGTGCCAATCCATATTTTCAAGATTCATTGTTATTCTCATGGAGAAGAAAATCCGAAATGTCGAAGTGGGTAGTCTCCCCATTCTCAAAATTAGCAAAATTCATTTCGACGTTATTTCCTTGTGCCTTAAGAGATGCTTGGTACAGATCAACCAGATGCTTGGCAGTACGACAGACGCGGCACCAATGTCCTTGCATGCCACAACGGAAACAAGTAGTCTCTTTGTTTTCCTTGGGCTTGCTTTGTAAACCCTTTCCTTTCCCCTTATCTTGAGGGAGGTTGTTGTTGTTTCCTTTTTTGGCGTTGTTATGACCACCCGTCTTCTTGTTATTGTGACGCTTGGGCCCATGACAATGGCCCTTCCCACATCCACGAGATGAACTGGCATTCACTTCAGGTGTTGCTACAGTACCAGTGGGATGGGACTGATGATTTCTCATCAATAATTCATTGTTTTGCTCAGCCACAAGAAGACAAGAAATTAATTGTGAGTATTTCTCAAATCTCCGCTCACGGTATTGTTGTTGCAGGAGAACATTTGAAGCATGAAAAGTTGAGTAAGTTTTTTCCAAAAGGTCATATTCATTTACAATTTCTCCGCATAATCTTAAACGACAAACAATCCGGAAAAGTTCAGAATTATACTCACTAACCGTCTTGAAATCTTGCAAACGCAAGTTCATCCACTCATGTCGAGTTCGAGGGAGTATCACGGTTTTTTGGTGGTCATAGCGATCTTTCAAGTCAGACCACAAAGAGTATGGATCTTCCACTTTCAAATATTGGGATTTCAATGCCTTGTCAAGATGACGACGAAGGAAAATCATGGCTTTTGAACGATCCTCCAGGGATTCGTCGTTTCCTTCAACGATAGTTTTTCCCAAGTTCATGGCATTGAGATGAATCTTAGCATCAAGAATCCATGACAAGTATTTCTCCCCCGACAAGTTAAGAGCAACAAATTCCAATTTTGAGAGGTTCGACATAGTCTGAGAACATGAAAAATATTAGCATTTTTTTTATTCACATACCACAAATAAAATATATACATAAACAAAAACCACAAAGAAAAATGTTAACTATATTATATATATATATATTCATTGCAAATGGTCATTAGCGATTATGGGTACTAATCCATATTTTATTTAATTGAATCTCAACATCGTATATGTTATCAATTTAACATGTGAAATAAAATAATAATAATAAAAAAAAATATAGCAACATGTTCATGAATATGCTTAGAATAGTTAAACAAATAAATCAGATTATTTGCTTAGAATAATAAAAAAAATATTTTGCAAGGTAAAAATTATATCTTAATTTCTTACCGCTAAGGAGAGCTAGCGTGCTGATAACGTAAAATAAACTAAAATAAAAGACCAAATAAGAGAGCAATATAGTAGTAGAAGAAGAGAAACTTTGTTGATTTTTCTTCATCTTTACAAAGGAGGAAGAGACCTCTTATATAGGCTTTCTTCCATTAGGGAAATAACTATACCATTAAATCACCAATTACACCTAGAATAAGGGGGTTACAAGAGTTACAAAATTAACACCCATGAAGTGGATATTAAGTGCCTAATTACTATGAATTAGTGGAGTGGTGGTTCATCTCCATATAATTATTTTATAACAATTACCATATTATTGTAAAATTAAATTTAGGATATTTGGACTACTCCCAAAATCAAGCACTTCCACTATAAGTGCCTTTCAAAAAGTCTGTCGGTTAGAGCATCCACAATGGTGCGATTAAACTCAAAGAGTAAAGATAAAAAAAAATTAGGTTTACTCTGTCCAAAATGCAACGGGTAGAGAGTAAATTTTGATCATACGTAGCCCCATACGAACGTCCCATTAGGTGTTCACCTAGACAACCGCCTGGCGAATCACCAGGCGTATCACCCGACGAACGCCCCATCAGGCGTTCACCTAGACAACCGCCTGGTGAATCTTCAGGAGCAGTCCTAGACAACCGCCTGATGGGGCGTTCACCTAGACAACCGCCTGGTCAATCTTCAGACGCACGTCTAAGAGCACGCCCAAGTGACAGGCGTATCCCTAGACAGCCGCCTGATGGGGCGTTCACCTAGACAACCGCATGTCAATCTTCAGACGCACGTCTAGGTAAACGCCTGGCACGAAAAGGAAAGCCAGCGTCACGTATGCCACGAAATGTACGGGTAAGTTAACGCTCCACCATATTTATGTTTGGTCCAGTTCTCGGATTAAATATGATCCGAAACAGTGGGAAAAGTGGACCAAAATCCAAATATACTCGTACATCTGTGATTGATTTTATCCGAACCAAAGATTAAATTTGGGTTTGATCCGAAATTCGATCGTCCCACTGTGAAAGCTCTCAGGGGAACTCTTGCAACTAGTATTTCTATGGAAATTGTTTTTGTCTGCTGTGTTCCTCGTTTTTAGAAACAACATATCACTTGTTGACCAAATGTTCATTTGGTAGGGTGGTCTGGTTTGGGTTCAGTAACGCATCTCGATTTAGAGGTAGACATGACTTTCGCCACTGGATCCAATAATGGTATAACACCCATCAAAGTATGATGCTACCGGTAATGACTGGGTTTCGATATGTGCATGATATAGTTACATGGAACATTTGGAATGAAAGATCTACCTTAGTATTTAAAAGACCAACACAAATACCCTAGTGACATGATTAAGAATATAAAGATAGAAGTTGAGGTTTATAACGCGGTGTTGTCAAGAAGCAAGTTCCTCCCGAGGGATATATAAACTTAAACCTTATTGCTTCTAAAATGAGTCTAACATGGTAGTGGAGCAAGGTTTTATTGATTGTGATCACACAAGTACTTTTGATGGCTACGAGCGTCCCTTCATGGACGACTTAGGCAATTATGGCAGAGAGTCTTGCACCTAATGGTGTAGGTACTTGGGCATTTTAGCAATTGATATGTAATTTAATATTTGATAGGATAAGAATGTCAATTAAACCTAGTATACCACCAACTTTAATATTTAAAATGGAGAGGATACCCAGCATACCACCAACTTTTTCGTTTTTAAACCTATAAGACAATCCTTCAATAATATTTATTTAAGATTGTAAACAATAAAGATGATTAACATACTTATTAGCTTTCACTTTAATGATAAAATTTTTTATAATGCGGAAATAAAAGTAAAACAAACATATACCAAGATTTTGTTAACGAGGAATCTATTATCTTGTAAAAAAAAAACCCGAACCTTTAAGTTCAGACTGAACATACACTGACTTAAGTTGTTACACCTCTTGCCTACTATCAGACTTCAGACTTGATGTAATAGAGAAAAGTATACCCTCAAAGTGTCACGCTTCAGTTATATTCAAACACCTGTGAAATCCTAGCATAACACCAATTCTCTTTAGAAATTTCTCTTGTGAATCTTCTAGCAGAACATCAGTTCTCTTTAAAAGGATTTCCACAGTTCTTTGTGAAAACTAATGCTACATGACACATATTTTATTTTCTGAAGATATTATAATCAAGTTAATGGAAATCTTTGCTTCGAGGAACTCTATGAAAAAATAATTGTCAAAGTAATCCTTAACAATCAGGGTTTATACGTTGTAAAACCTAGTCCTCACAGGATCTAATTTAAGTACATGCTTAGATCGTAATCTTGTGGAACCAAAAAGGTCTGGTATGAAGAACTCCTTGTAGTTTCTATAATTCTTATTCTTAGTATATAAGTCTTGAATGGCCTTATATCAAAAGAGAACGATGTTATAATAGACAAGAACTATGATGATTAAAATAAAATACCAAATACCAAAGATTTATCAGGTAAAAGATAATTTGACTAGTGCTTCACGAATCCTGTGTGAAGTATTTAAGTTGCAACCTAATTATGTTTCACAAGGATACCTAGGTTTATTGAGGACGGTTCTTTGTAGCAGCAAAGATGCACATCGTGCAGGGACTGACAATCCTTGTTGCATAGAGTCCTATATTTATAATGTTGATTAAGTGGTTTTGTGAACTAGTTTTTATGTCACAAATTACTATGCTCCCAAGTAATATCAATACTTCTTAAAATAGCTTCTACCTTTGTCCCAAGTAATCTTGTTTCTATAGTTGTAGATTTCTAGCAATAAAGTTTTTTTCCTTCGATAGAAGTTGCAAGAATCGTTATCAAATAGTTCCCAAAGAAATATACTTCTACTCACTTGGCAAAAGAACTAACTTACTCATAATAGCATATTATCAAGAATGCAAACCATTAATCGTGCAAGAAGTTTGCCTTGTAACACAAAAAAGAATGTGCAATACGTATTTTTCAATAAGGATCGTGCACCAAAGTTCATGAGCTAACCAATATGATTCGTCAATCAAACAAGAAAATTACCAATATCAACATGGTTCGCGAACTCAAAGCTTTTTTAGTGTCAACAAAAAAAACCTAAAATTGTACAGTTTGCGAACTACAAAAAGTGGTTTGCAAACTAAAGTACAAATTGGAGTCAATATACCAAGTTTTGCACCTTTCGTGAATTGATAAATTTAGTTCGCAGACTCAATTTATAACTTGTAGTTTTAAGAGCTTTACCCGAAAACATAATTTTTTGAACAATTAGAGTTGTTCTCAACCTCAAATGCGGTAAGTCCTTTGAACTTCCACTGTTTAAGTCCGAGTTTCGAGATTAATCAAGAACAAGCTTGAACTCAAAATGTCTTCCTTGTACATCATCAATATTAAATCCAAGGACTATGTCTCAGAAGATAGATAGGTAAAAATCAATGATTCAAATAGGATGGTCAATCTTTACTTACGTTTGTTGATGAAGCCCTCGCTGATGTCTTCGTGTGATCTACAGTCTTCAATCTTCAAGGGTATTTGGAGAATTCTGAGACTCAACTACCTAAATTTAATCCTAGTCTGAGACTGAATTAAAGACTTAGATCAATAAATATTTTTGGTCATCTAATATTGACAACAAGCTTGCACCAACTACTTGCCAGGAAAGTATCAGAGTATGGATTGACAATGCAAACTAATATTAGAAGAGGTTAGAAGAATTTTCAAAAACTTTTCAGTACTTTCAGGATATATTTTACCAGAAGACCAGGGAACCAGGTGGCTAACGCGCTCTCAAAGGAAGGAAGAACCAAAAAAACGACGACTCACACTCCATCCTATAACTATGCTCCATTATTTAATTTACAATGTGAGGAATCTAATTTTATTTTACGCAAAAAAATTTACTACAACAACATTACAATTTAATTTACTTTTTATCTCTGCTTTAAAAAAAACGGTTATTACTAGATGGTTGTAAAACTACTTGCCGAATAAGTCAAAATTCTGGCGAGAAAGAAAAAAAAAATCAGACACGAAAAATAAATTGTGCCTCCATAAAGAAAGAAGAAAAAAAAAATTCCCCTCACTTTATGCGATTTCAAGCGAAAATCCCAAAATTTCCGGCAAGCTCTAACTACACAGATCTACTCGGATGTTTACAGATCTGGATAGATCTGAGCAAAAGAATAGTAGTTAGCATTTAGTGTCGTTTCTATTTTGTTTGTAATTTTTACGGTTGTTGCCTTTAAATGATATTTCTCTTTTCCCTTTAATGGAGATGCTCAAATCTACTCGGATCTTTACAGATCTAGATAGGTCTGAGCAAAAGAATGATAGTATTTAGTATCGTTTCTCTTGTATTTGTAATTTTCATGGTTGTTGCCTTTCAATGACATTTCTCTTTTCTTTTTAATGGAGCTTCTATTTGGATTTAATAGTTATTCTTTGTCGGGTTACTTCGTTTTCAGGTACATCGTCCGGCCGCATGAATACTCATGGGTAAGATCAAGACATTGGGAAAAATACACCGTTGGAACATATCTTCCTCTAGAAGAAAAATCAAACAAAATGGTTGGATTATATACCAGAAGAACTTCCAAAAACCATTCCTTCTCCGGCTTTGTTGTTTCTCACATGCTTGTTTTAGGTCATTTTTTTAGTGGTTTCTCACATGTTTGTTGTTTCTCACATGCTTTTCCGGCTTTGTCGTTTCTCACATGCTGGCTTTATGGTAATAGAAACGGAGTCCGAATACGAAAATCTGCCTCTCCAGCAGTTGATGGCTCTAATAAGGTTAGGGGTTTACCATAATTTGTGTTTATATTGCTTAAATCGCTTGAATTAGTGAGTATAATACCAAGGGTTTTAGGTGCAGTAGCACAATCAGTAGTTTCATGGTTGTATTAAACTACTGATTGTGGCAGTGTTCTTCACTGTTCATGAAGATCATGCGCAATCGGTAATTATCTTTAGGTTAAAACTACCTATTTTTCTTCTGTATAAAAATCGGTAGTTTTGTATAGGCTTAACTACCGATTGTGAGTGTTCAGTGAACCTCAAAAACACCCATCACAGTTAGATTTAGACATAAACTACCGATTATTCTACTGGATGCAAAAGTAGTGATAAACGGTAGTTTCGTTTAGTGTTAAACCTCTGATTGTGCTAGTTAGTGATCCTCAAAAATATCGATCACAATCGGTAGTTACTTTTACACCTAAACTACCGATTATTCTACTGGATCCAAATTTAGTGATAATCGGTAGTTATTTTTTATATAACTACCGATTGTGTGTGTGTCCATAGACTTTTGTGTTCCCATTTTTTTATATACAATCGGTAGTTAATGTAGATCCCGAGCTACCGATTGTGAACAATCGGTAGTTAATTTTTTTTTTTTGTACTACCGATTATACACAATCGGTAGTTAAGTTGTTTTTTTGACCACCGATAGTTAACTTGAGTTCAACTTACTTTGTCTACCGTTTTATGTACTGAAATAATTGTTCTTTATCTTGTATCAAAAAAGGGAAAGGCGATCAAAGCAAGCCCACGATACAATTCTATCGGGGCCTCGTCGTGGAGGCGGTAAGAAGGTTACCGCTAGTGCTAGACGACAAAGGAGCGCTAGCCAAAACGAAGAAGGAGGACCAAGTGCTCCTCAAGCTCAACACTTCGAAGGAGGTGGACCAAATGCTACAGAAGAAGAAGAAGAAAGTGGTACAAAGAAACAACCAAGGAAGAGACGAGGGCACAAGGTCCCAGACTCTCTGAAGATTAAGGGTCTACGAGAAGGTACCGACCATGGTACGGCGGTCAAGTTTGACTATGTGAAGCTTATGGCGGTCAAGTTTGACTATGTGAAGCAGTTAAGCTGGGAACAGCTTTATGTTTTGACCGAGAAGTGCTTTGGATGGGACCGAGAGACCACCAACCAAGAGTTTGACCGGTGCGCAAGATACAGAACCAGGCAATTTAGTATGGTTCATCTGATGGAAACGTTCAGAGGCACCTTGGAAAAAGAGAAGGCCAACCCAGAGTTCAGCGATGACCAGGTCAGAGCTGCAGCCACTGCATATCTTCTCTGCGTTTTGGAATGTGTAATTTTCCACAATGCTAGTGGAAACCGGGTTGATGCCAACCTACTACAACTTCTGGATCCCATCGAGAAAGTACAATACTATTCGTGGGGCACTGCTTGTCTTGCGTTTTTTATTGAAAAGATGAGGAAGGCATCCCGGGAGGAGACTAGCCAAATAGCCGGGAACGTGAGCTTATTGCATGTATTTTAGTAACTTCATTGATGGTTTGATTGCTATTTATTCTTTCTTATTTTGCTCTTTTAATTTTCTCATACTTGGTTTGATATGTTCACTAGGCTTGGATCTATGATCACTTTCCCTCCCTGGAGTTGGCAAGATAGAAGCCGGATTGGGAGAGAGGCACAACCCGAGGCCAAAAATACATCTTTTCGGGCAACCATTCAAGGTTCAAGGAGCAGGAGTTGATTGCTTTGAGGAAGAACCTAGACTCCATGGCGGCCCCAGATGTATGTTTTGATCCCTACAGGGAAGAGCTAGCTGATCGTACTATACCTCGAAGGTCTGAGTTAGCCATGTACTTTCGACTCTTGTGGCATCCAATAGGATATGCCATCTACAATGCCTCTAGGGTCCTACATCAAATAGGTTATGTCCAAGTAGAACATAGGCCTCACATCCACAGGAAGTTCAAATTGGACGTTCTAAATAGTGTTTGTGGTAAGGACACGATCCAAGTTGTTTACACGCCCAACCCATCTGTTGAAGATTGGAACAACATAATGCATTACATGATCGACGAGGGGAGACCTGTAAACCAAGTTGATGAGATAACCTCAGCCTATATGGTATGGTACCGGGAGCATTCTCATCTTAAAGTAATCTGTGAAGACAACGGAAAGATCACCAGGGTGCAGGAGTATAGGTCCATCTTCAAATACAACCCGTCGGCCTTAGCAAGGATGGTACGTAATGTTATTTCCTTCTGATTTTAGTTTTACGGGTCAATATTATAGATAATAATCGTTTGATTGTTATTTCCTAAAAACAGAAGAAGAGGATTGCATTTCTGTCGAACAAGGTAGGTTCGTGCCTCAATGCGGGAGATAAAGACCTCCTTGACAACCTTGATAACGAAGCTTATGCTCTCCAGTTCGGAGATACATGTACGATCACGATCGCGACGAGGAATATAACTTCTAAGAAGAGTAAACATTCTCGCGGTTCAACGAGTGCTGCTCCTCAAGCCAATGTCCCTGCTCCTCCATCCAATGTCCTTGCTCCTCCAGCCAATGAACCTGAAGCCTCTATTACTCGTGCTCCTCTTCCTAAAACCAAAAAAGTTAGGAATTAGGTTGTAATCGTTAAATTGAAGGATATTATTTTAGTGTTTAACATTTCTGGTTTGAAGGTTTCCTATTTGAGATGATTATATATACTTTTTTTTAGTTATCATTTGATTTGCCATCGATTTATTTTTAACAAGTTATGTTCTTCAAATTTTACATGTACAATCAGTAGTTAACGGGTTTGAACAAACTATCGATTGAGTAAATTCATCAGTAATCGGTAGTTTAAGAATTACTTAAACTACCGATTATGTACATTCAGCGACAATCGATCGTTTGTACAAAATTTTAACTACCGATTGTGAGTGTCCAGGAGTTTTTAAAAATTTGGATTTCCAATTTGGGGCTACTAATCATAATCGGTATTTTGTACAAATTTTAACCTACCGATTGCGAGTGTCCAGGAGTTTCCCAAAAATTTCGATTTCCAATTTGGGGCTACTAACCATAATCGATAGTTTAATATTTTTTTAAACTACCGACTGTGATTGTACAAAATGTTGAAATTTTTAAAAAAATCTCGATTTCCAATTTGCGGCTATTAATCATAATCGGTAGTTTAATATTTTTTTAAACAACCGATTGTGATTGTACAAAATGTTGAAATTTTTTAAAGAATCTCGATTTCCAATTTGGGCTACTAATCATAATCGGTAGTTTAAGATTTTTTTAAACTACCGATTGTGTTTGTACAAAATGTTGAAATTTTTTAAAAAATCTCGATTTCCAATTTGGGGCTACTAATCATAATCTGTAGTTTAAGATTTTTTTAAACTACAGATTGTGTTTGTACAAAATGTTGAAATTTTTTAAGAAATCTCGATTTCCAATTTGGGGCTACTAATCATAATCGGTAGTTTAAGATTTTTTTAAACTACCGATTGTGTTTGTACAAAATGTTAAAATTTTTTGAAAATCTCGATTTCCAATTTGGGGCTACTAATCATAATCGGTAGTTTAAGATTTTTTTAAACTACCGATTGTGATTGTACAAAATGTTGAAATTTAAAAAAAAAACTCGATTTCCAATTTGGGGCTAGTAATCATAATCGGTAGTTTAAGATTTTTTTAAACTACCGATTGTGATTGTACAAAATGTTGAAATTTTTAAAAAAATTTGATTTCAATTTGGGGCTACTAATAATAATCGGTAGTTTAAGATTTTTTAAACTACCGATTGTGATTGTACAAAATGTTGAAATATTTTAAAAAATTTCGATTGCCAATTTGGGGTTACTAATCATAATCGGTAGTTTAAGATTTTTTTAAACTACCGATTGTGTTTGTACAAAATGTTGAAATTTTTTAAAAAATCTCGATTTCCAATTTGGGGCTACTAATCATAATCGGTAGTTTAAGATTTTTTAAACTACCGATTGTGATTGTACAAAATGTTGAATTTTTTTAAAAAATCTCGATTTCCAATTTTGTTACCGTTTTGTTACCGTTGATGAACGGCTATAATTTGTATTCTGATATACCTATAAATAAATGAATTTATATATATCATTCCCATTTCAAATCCGCATCTTTTACATTTCAGTGAAAATTTCTAATCTCTTGTTTTCATTTAATGTCGGGTTACGAAAATTTTAGGCTTAATGCAGAGAATTTTACCCTAGAGGAAGATTTATCCCTATGTCGAAACATAGTATTACATTATCCAGCAAGGGGTCATGAACGTCGGATGAATGGTTCAATGAGCATGGAATGGTTAGAACATATCCATGCTAACTTTTGTAATGAAACCGGTAACCCCAATAACCAGAACAGAGAAGGCCTTTTTTGTCGATATATGGAAATCACAAGGGAAGTACTAGAATTTTATTTTTTAACCGCTAAGGTGAATGAAAGAAGAATTAGGAATGAAACTGATGATGAAGTTGTTGCCAGATCTCTGGAGGAATGGAGAAGATGGAAACGTTCAGATTTCAGGTACCAACCTCATTTCAAGATCCTAAGAGTGATGGAAGAATACAATCCTTTTGTGTTGATTATTCTCCCAAGAAGTGAAGAACGTCGTCCCGGTCGTCATACGCCCCGTTGAAGGTTTGATAGTAGGTTTGCTTAAGTGTTTAAGTGTAATCTGCTGATTTATTATATTTATTTTCTTTAATGTTACGCGATGTAAGCCTTTTCGATTCAATGAAATGATAGATGTTAAGTAAAATTGGCATAATCGGTAGATAGTAATGTTTGTAAACTACCGATTACATACAATCGGTAGTTATTAAATTCACGTGCTACCGATTATCCACAATCGGTAGTTATTTATGTTCACTAACTACCGATTGTATCAAGAAAAGTCCTGGATAACAAAACCATTATAATCGGTAGATAAAATTCATCTTTAAACTAACGATTACAAAGTTTAAAATTTTGAAGTTTAATTCATTATATGTTTAGAATCGGTAGATACAAATTAAGCAAGGATAGATTAGCCATTATAGAAAATAGATGGATATGGGATGTATTGAGATTACTTCAAATGACCTTATTTTGTTTTATTAGTCGTCCCTAATTAGTTTTTGGTAGCCCTCAAAAACGTCAAGTTTATTTACCATTCCCTCTCGGACTTTGTTGTTTCATACATGTTTTTAGTGTTTCGACTTTTTTTCTTGTAGGAATAGAGATCGTACTAATCTGGTTTGTTTCTCTATGGCTCTGGATGATGCACTTATTATCTATGTAAGCTTAATGAAATGCTATTAATGAAATTGACTAAGCTTTTATCAGAAATAACAATAATAATAGATGGAAATTGAAATGGTAACTGTCAGTGTTCATGATTTTCTAAAAAAGCCTGTGTACCTGTAGATTTAAAGACTAGTTCCAAAAGGAAAGTAAACACGTACTTGGGAGTCTTGGACTGAGAGATATAGAGACCGATTCAAGTCTAAAATCTAAATGCACAGATGGGACGGATAAACAAACCACAACTATCTTGAGTACAAGAAAATTACTCTATGTGAAGAAGCCATGAATCGACTCTTAAGCTGTTTCCAATGTTACTCCCATCTTACTTTGTCAACAAGGATAACCATGCAATCCTTAATCAAATTCATGAAAAGTTGGTGAAACTTCAACTCCACAGTTATATTCTTGTTGGGCCATTTCAAATGACCCATATTTCCATCGTATCAATTGACAATTTCACTGTTTCACACAAAGTTTGAACTTATCATTTAAGTAGGTATTACAACGGTATTTATCAGAACGGATAGTAGCTATCCCGTATCCGATATCATTAGTATTACCAGATATCCGATATCCTATAATATCCGACGGATTATGGCTGTCAATCCCAATCCGAAATCCGATAACCGTTTCCGAAAATCCGGGATCCTATAGGATATTATCTGATATAGCGGATATCGAATGTCGGATACGGATATTCTATCGGATATTTTCGTGTTATCGTAACGGAACCGGCTTAACCAGTATTCGTCCGATAACATCCGATACCGATAACTATAAGGGGCGTAAGTAAAGAGAACTAAAGACTAAACCTACCCGGCTACCCCCTCTTCTTCGTCACTTCTCTTCTCTAGTTCTTCAGTAGTTCTCTTCCTTCTCCCCCTCTTCTTCACTTCAGTGAACAGAATAGGAGATTCACCACCATCATCTCTCTCGATCTCGGCTTTCTCTTCACCACCATCTCTCTCAACGGCACCACTTCATCACCACCACCTTCTTCTTCCTCTATCGCCACAACAGAAGTACAGAAGAAAAAGGTATAGACAAATCCTTCTTTAGTACTGTTTTGAATTCCACTTTTATGTATTTTGGTTCTCTGATCCGTACTCAATGGAATTTTTGATTCATGCTTGTTCTCTTTGATTTTGATTTTGATTCTAGGGTTCATGAAATAAATTAGAGATTTCTTTTTATTTGATGTTTACACAATACTTCTTGTAACCCTAGTTTGATTAAATTCAACTTCAAATATGGGATTTAATTGAATATGAAATTATGAATTTTGTATAATAGACTATTGGCAACTAAGTTCAGGTCATGGAAGCCTAGCTTGAATTTCGAACTTGCCTTTTTGACATTTATAATAGATGCACTGTTAGAAATATAAGTTGAGATCTAACCGTTAGAACTCAATGATATTTGGATATCTTATTCTTAGATATGTCAGAAGAACTCGTCCAAAATTTCAGGAAGATCAGACTTGGGGAGGTTACATAAACTTTGTATGTCAGAAAACTATAGTGCAGAATTTTTACAATGTTGCAGAGTTCTTGAAATTAGAATGAGGCACTTAGACAGTATGGATTTGTCTGATTTTTTAATATGAGTAACCCGTTTTGGTGATGATTCATCTGTAAAAATTTCAAAACAAATGAATCATATTAAATACCCCAAATATGGTATTTTTTGTAGTCATGTCTGTCAGAATTCAGTCCCTTTAGAGTATATAAAATCAGTCGTAGATTGATATCAAACTGTTACATTTTTATAAAAATTTTGTATAATGTATTTGTTATACTTGTGAATGTATGGTAAAATTTTGGTTATGATCTGATCAATGGATTACTGCTTTCTAGTTTATAATTGTAGTGATATCATATAAACTAAAACAACTGAACTTTATTTAGTTATTGTGTAAACGACTTCATGTTACTTGGTTATCGGTGGTGATTCATACTTTGATGATAATTATCATGTTACTTAGTTATCGGTGGGAATGCATGATAGGGTCAGTTCTCGGCAAAAGTGGCTCTGTATTAAAATTTTCTTTAGTTACGAGTTATGAAGAGGTTTTACTGGAACTTTTAACAATAAAACTGAAATCCGACGGCATTCTGTCTAAGATTTGTCATGTTTTCTACTCAAAACTTTTAAGCTTGTAAGATGCTAAGGTTATAATGTTACATTGGCAATTGATAGACACATTTTAGTGTCTAAATTGCACCTTAATTTCCAGTGAGTTAGTATTCGATTTTGTGTCTATTACATGTTTTTATGCTTTTGTAGGTACATTTGAAGAATAAAGATTTGTGGAACAATGGGCTCAAAAAGTGATAAAGGCACACAAGGAAAAGTGTTATTTGGCACCCTAGAAGTGGATAAGGAGTACCCTCGAGTCAAATCGGTCAAACCCGAGTCAAGTCGGTCAATCCGAGTTGACCGAGTCAACTCAGCACGGGAGTATCGGGACGGAACTGCTGCACACTTTGATTCACGTTTAAACTTTGATATTTTCGGCTCAAATTGATACACAAGATAGATGGGACCAATACAAGACTAAACACGTGAAGAATTAGAGGTTTACGCCGGAAAAATAGCCCCAAATCCGAGTTTCGCCGGAAAAAGGGTATTATACTTTGATTCGGATTTGGATGAATTGGGGAGTGTTTTAAGGAGTTCTATTAGGTTTAGAAGACTCACAAGGATACCTAGAGCCTATATATACCAAGAGAAGCCAAGAAGAACGAGGGGAGATAGCTTAGAATTGAAGTTTCGGAGTCGCCGGAATTGTGGCCGGAATTACCCACGATCCGGCCAACTGCTGCTGCACCGGTCACCGTCGGTGACCGTGTTCTTCATCCCATCGCTGCCGAAGAAGAAAACACAGCAACTCTTTCAACTGTTGATGTTCCGTTGCCTTAGCTTTCACATTTCTTCCCCCTTTTCTTTGCCTTAGCCTTTTGCAACGGCTGAACCTTGTTCTGTAACACTTATAAACGCGTCTGTTTAGCTGTTGCACCGTTATTCAACCTTGTAATCAATATTTTGAGAAATGAAAAGATCTTTTGAGCAAGTTTTCTTCACCATGAGCTAAGTATATTTACTGGGATGATGGAGGAGGTTTTTCTCTCAATTTTATGTGGTAAGTCTATTTTTAATTAATTAATTATAATTCTTTACTTATTAAAGTTGCATAGTTTTGAAATAGAAAAAACGGTTTTCATTCAGTAGTGGTGTTTTTGTTTGATGGGTCATGCTGGGTTAACAACCTCTGATGTCCCATGCTTATGATTTACCTTTACTTGTTTGCATAAAACCTATTTTGGCAATATTTGAGCTTAATTTATTTAAAAGAATTACCCGATTAATCACATAAATTGCTAGAAATAACTGATTCCTGATTCCTGGTTTTCCCCATATTTTCTAAAAATCATCTCTAGTTTATTTTCCTGATTTTTATTAGTTTAGATTTAGTCCAATATTTTATAAAATCATTACCTTCACAAGTTCGAGAATCGAACCTCTTTTTACCACTATTAAAACCACATCAGCAATGTAAGCCTGTATTAAACTAACATGTGTGATTCTGTTCATTTCAGGGTGATGTCACAAAGTCAAAGAACATCAAATCAATTGGGTACCTCAACTTCATCAGTTGCATCACATTCACATTTACAAGAAGAAAATGTACAGACCTTGCAGGAAGGTTCAGAAATGAACTATGTCTCTGTGATTCGTCCCAGAAAAGAAGGAGAAGAAGAGGAATATCCACTTATAACTGAAGCAAAGAAAAAATTACGTACAACAAGGTCTGATGTATGGAATGAATTTGAAAGAATTATTACTACAAAAATTGGACCATATGGGAAGAAGGTGCTTGAAGTTATAGGTGTATCAGTCATTGTAAGAAGAGATTTGAAACAGCAAGTGCAAAAGGAACCAGCCGCTTGAGAGCACATCTTATAAACTGTGATCATTTGTTTGTTTTTTGTATGTGTTTGAACTGAATTATGAATTGGAAACACTTAAATGAACTTAAAATTTTAAAGTGAAAAAACATGTTTTAAGATTTATATCAGCTATCGGATATTTATCGGATAATATCCGATAAGCTTATCGAAACGGAATCGGATTTGAAGTTTAAGATTCCGTCGGAACTTATCGGATATCGGATATCTGATACGCTTATCGGATATCGGAACCGGCTGAGCCAATATCCGTTTTGATATCATCCGTTGACATCCCTACGACGGATATTATAATTTTATTTCTGAATCCGTTCCGTTAAGCTTAATGGATATCATGTACTGTTATATAGTTATCCATTCTGGTAAGAAAAATAGAAATAGCTAAAGTAATTAAATTCGGTAACAATGAACATTTTCCGTACTGCAAATCTTTTTTTTACAAAAAAACGAAAAGTAAAAGTGAAAAAAAAAATAGACTACTTTTGTTGTTCATACGAAAGAAAAACAAGGAAATACAAAAAGTTAAAATTCCTTATTTTTGGTTAGTTGATTTTATCATCCTCATCTATGACTTTCTTCTATTTATTTCTTCTACTTATACTAAGTGTTTTATCCCCTCTTAATATAAACATACCTGCATACAAATACAATAAAATGTGTTAGTTTAATAAACCAAATACATAAATCAATGTGTAGACTACACTGTGTACAAAAAAAACTCAGCAGTCTAATAAGAAACTATTGCTACTTCCAACTAATTTCGGAAACAATAATAACTTTGTTTCAACTGAATCTCAAGGAACAATAAATTGTATTGATTTCATAAAACAGAGCACACCAAATGTCTTAAAAATGACATTCCATAACATTAACTGGCAACAACATTTCTCAGAATTCAGATGAAAGCCATAATAATGTCTAACACAATGAATATGCGTATGGATATATCTTTGATTTATGTATCTACACTTTGGATACATAGTTGATCAGTTTTCCAGAATCACCAGTACAATTGTTCTAATTTTTAAATACTACCTATTTGACATGTTAATCTCTTACATAACTTTCTCAATCAAATGTATAATGTATTAAACCAAAGATATACCTAGAACTCAATGGGTGCAACATTGATTTCCACCTTCACCTAAGCTTGTTAACTTTCAGCAATCCCAACATCTGAAATAAAAAAAATTATTCATTGTAAGACACGGATTATATAAATAATTCACCAATATATATAAATAAGAAAGTTACGAGTTAACCTTTAAGAGGCAACCAATCATTTAAGAAAAATAATACTTGTACAACTTCCGGGGTCAGTGAACTCCTATGTTTTATAAGTACCCTACCACCACTACTAAAGGTAGATTATGATGCTATGGTTGACACCGGAACAACCAAGAAATCTCGAGCAATTTTTGCAAGTGTTGGGTACATGGGGGCATGATTCTTCCACCAACTTAATATATCAAATCGTATTTCATCATCGCTTTGTGCAAGCAATGGTTCTTCTAAGTACTTCTCCAACTCTGACTTATGAATCTCAACAAAACTGTCTTGCATCATAAACTCATTGAATTCAACGTCAGTTTGAGATTTAGAAGCAGCTTGGGTATTCTCAAGGTTAGATGAAACTGTTCCGCTCGTCAAGAGTTGCTGAAATAATTAGGATTTGAAGAACCACTTCCAGATTTATACGATGAAAAAAGATTACCTAAATCTTCATGAAAATCCTCAAATTTAGTTATGGAGAGAATATCACCACATAGTGTCCTGTAAATAGAAGTTATCAACTACGCCTTATACCGTGGATCTAAAACCACTCCAATGTTCATCAATAAATTACATGTTCTCCAATATTTGTCAAAAAAAATTCCCATCTCCTTTGACATTTCTATGATATACTCATTGGGACTACTTTCCCGTTCACGAATGCTCATGTTAACTTCATAAACACTTTTAAAGTACATGTTTATTGTTGGATACTCCACACCTGAAAATTTTACTGTAATATCATGAAACATTTGAAAACACTTGCAAATGATTATTCCTTGTTCCCATTCCTATGAATTTGGTAGACACTTGAAACCATTATCTAACTTTGTTAAACGCACAAATCCTTGGCATAAATCAATAGCATTCTTAAGCATCAAATAAATCGAGTTCCATCTCGTGTCAACATCTAAAGATACCTTTCGTACAGGGAGCTTCACTTGCATTAATGCACTTTCAAACTTCTCTTTTCTACCTTGCGAAAACCTGACATACTTCACACATTCACGAATTCTTGTTATAAAAGACGCATTTACTTCCATTTCGTCTAGTACAACTAAGTGCAGTATATGATTGTTGCACCGCATATGAAACATCCTACCTTCAAGAACCAAAGAACCCTTGTTTTTAAGCCAGTCCCTGAGGATATCCATCATCAAATTATTAGTAGAAGCATTATCAGCAACTAAAGAAAACTATTTATTATCAATATTCCACTCTAAAGCCATGTTTTTTAACAACTTCTCCTAGAACTTCAGCCATATGTGGAGCTGGCACCAAAACATAAGCAAGTGTTTTCTTATGCAACTTCCAATCATCATCTATGCAGTGGCATATAACACAACAATAACCATCCCGTGTAGGTTTAGATGTCCATATATCAGTGGTGAGATTGCATTTAGAAGTCAATGAATCTAAAGACCCTTCTAACTCAAGTTTAAACTTAGCATAAATTTTCATAACGTCTTCTCGAGTTGTATTCCTTCCAAGTAACTTTCCAGATGGGTTGAGAGGCTTCACAAACTCTCGTAAATATGGATGCTCAACCATATTAAAAGGATAGTCATGCTTAGCAATCATTTTAGCAAGAAGGTCTTGGGAAATTTCAGCATTGAATTTCCAATTCGCTAACTTTGTACCTTGGTTAACTGTATTCATGGAAGTCAATTTGGCTTGGCCAGGTTGATTATCAGGTTTTGACTTGCAGGTTCTTAGATAATTTCTCAAGTGGGTTGTTCCGTTCCTACTATCCATGTTGACTTTAAGCTTACAATGGGAGCATATTCCATGAATAAGGACCTCCTTCTTCCTATCTGGTTGATTCTTCTCAGTAACCGTCCTTTCAAATTCGTTCCAAACTGCTGATCTTAATGGACGTAGTTTTTTCACTACCCAGGATGCCTCTGCAGTAACCTATGTAACATCATCTGCTTCTGGTTGAGGACGTTTGCTTAGATATGATTAACTTATTTCTTCGTTCCGAGAAGGTACTTGTGCGGCCACCAAACATGGAGTAAGGAATTAAATGTACCAACATTATTGGATGATATATTTGACATTGACCTACAATAAAGTAATCAGAGAATCATTGGTTATTGAACACTGACAGACCTTATAAATGACAATAAAATGAATACTAGAAAGAAGAAATAGCATGTCTAAGTATGGGTACACAAAAGTAACTCAATCTATCATGCAAACAGACCATACAAAGATAGTTCCAGGGCATAAGAGTCAAACCAATATGGGACACATGCATAGTAGAGTTTCATAACCTGTGCTACATGTGGAATCCTTATATTAATCATGTGCACTACAATTAATAATTAACAGTTTATTAATCAAGATAGCAAACAATCACAAATGTTAAGTATCATTCTTACATCCTTTTCTACAGATTAGAATTCTAAGTATTTACACTTATCTTTATCGTAACTTCATGATCTTGCTAATTATCAAAATGTTGGTGAACTAAAAAAAAAACTAAAGCGCTAAGCATTTACACAACACATGAACTCAAAATTCAGTGCAAATAGTACAGGTTTAGTTTCAAATATGCATACTACATAGTACATATATTTATATTAAATCAAAACCCAAACAAAAGTGTCTAAATTTAAAAACCCCAATTTTTGTATCCTAATTTCATTATAAAAGAAAAAAGAACAAAAAAAAAAGAATCAGTGCAAAACCCCAATTTTGAACTTCACACGCTACTTGAAGACCAAAATTTCTAAAGAAAGAAGAGGATTTAAAGATTACCTGATAATACTGCTTAAGCTTTACTAGAAGTTCTTCCACTAAATTGATTCTTTCACAACTTTTGATGATGAAACCCTAACAACGCTGGACTTGAATTGAAACCCTAACAATGGAAAAAAAATGAAATCAATACCGAAAATAACTTTGTAATTCCATTTGAAAGTTATAATCATAAATAGTTATCATTTGAAAATCTTTACATAACCCTAACATAAAATTTTTTCTCAATAACTTCTAAAATTAAAAAGGAAAGGGATGGTGATGGTGAAGGAGAAGAACCAAACCTACGACACTTCAATGGCAGTATGATGATTTCTTCCGGTAAGGGAATTGATGGTGAAGGAGAAGAACCCTTACTACAACAGAAAGCCTTTACTCTTTATGCGAAAGAAGAAGAGGAGTCGATTTGCTCGTTTCACATTTGCCAGTGACACAATATATCATATATAAAATTACTAAAATATCCTCTTTTTTTATCGGAAACGGATAATTATCTAGTAATACCATATCCGATCCGTTAAACGTCTATTATCCGTTAATATATCAGTATCCGGTATTTAAAATTTCAGATAATATCCTAAATTCTCGGTAAAGATATAACACATATTCAATTATCCATTTACATGCCCACACCAAACCTATTCTTTTACTTCGTGAATGGTATGATGATATTTTCCTTGTTTAATACTGTAATACATTTTCCTCGATTTCTTAAAAATTTAAAAAAAATTAGAGATTAATTAATTAAATATAAATATACTACCACGCCCATGCAGTTCCAAAATAAAGAGAGAAAGTAAAACAGGCTACATAATAGTTTATCCAAGAAATGAAAATGAGATGATAACTAATCATAAACACAGAAATTTCCATAAACGACATAACAATATTTCTTTAATTTAAGAAAAGAAAAAAAAGAAATATCTTCCTGAGAGTTATACATGATCAAAGAAAAGATATCGATTAATCTGAGAACAAAGATCAAACGGTTTTAGATCTTATCAAGTTTTTCAGCTTTAACAACAGGATTAGCTTTAGCGATGGATTCTCTTCCACCAGTTTTAAAATCAAAACTACAATTATGTAGTTCTGGGTACCTATGTGATGAGCAAAACGTTATTCCACATTTGCACTTAAATCCTGTCAACCCAACACGTTTCCTACAAGTTGAACACCGATTTGGTTGAGCTGGGGGTGATGGTGGCGGTGGTTGTTCTTCTGATGGTGATTCAGAAGCGCTGGTGGTTGTATTAGTGGCGGTAGAAGTAGTGGTGATTGCAACTGGTCTTAATCTATCATCAGCTGATTCGGGTAGACTTATTGGAGGAGGAGAAAGAAAATCCGTTGATGATGATGAAGAAACAGCAAATGATTTTTCAACAGCGATTTTAGCAGAAGAAGCTTGTTCTTCTTTCAATCGAAGGTCTCTGTAACATTTAGAACAAAGATTTAACGTTGTTGGACTCCCAAAAAATCCACAGTTATTTGCACATAATAGATGTCCTTCTGGTGATTTGCATCTGTGTTCTTCTGCCATATTTCCTTCTTCTTGAATCTGTAAAGCAAAAAATAAAATAATTTCCCTTGATAAATATAGAAGATCTAAAAAATTATGAAAAATCTATGATATAAAAAAGAGATGAACATAACAGGAAAATCTGAAGATCTGAACAAACAGAAGAGAACACAGATAAGCTTTGGTTACCTATTTTAAGAGTTTTTTTTTTCTTCTTTTTTTTTTCTGGTTAAGGAAATTTTGATGTTCTTATTCCTATTTATTTAAACCAGAGAATCCTTCAGAAGGATTCAAAGTTAAGAAAAGAAAAGATAGGGGAAAATGAAACGAGGAGAGAGAGACAGCGGAGGAACGCGTACAAAAAGGCGACTAAACCAGGCTGGAGGGAGGGTCGTCGAGGAATGGGGAATAAAACAGATTTTTAAGATACTACTGCTATCAAGAAAGTGGCTGTGGGACACATAAGAGAGAAAGAAAAACGCTGAACCTTTCAACTGAACGGCCCCAGCTTCAAGTTGCACTAAACGGGGGAAATTAGTAAATTTACGTGTGGGTTTTTATCACAATATTGATAGGAGCATTTTGCGCCGCGTTACTTTAATAGTGGTTGTTGGAGTCCACCACTTCATCAAGTTTTTCACATTTTCTTTATTTAGAAGTTATATCTGTTATATTCTCATCTGTTAAGGGCATCCACGGGACGGTTAAACTCATCGATCAAAGATTAAAAAATTTAATTTTTAATCGGGGTAAGAACAGCGGGAGATGATCAGGCGAGAACCTAGCATGACGTTTTGTGGTAAGCGAGGTACTACTCTCTCGTTGGAAAAAACGGACGAAACAATAACCCATCGCCTGGTACAAGCGAGATTGTGGTCTCCCGCCCCCCAAAAATAAAAATACAGGCGAGATCCTAGAACCTCGCCCAGTACCAAGCGAAATTCCATTCTTTCGCCTGTTGAAACTCGCCCAATCGTAAGTGCCACTTCAGAATCTCGCCCGTGATTTCAAATTTTGGACGGTATGTCAGCACCTCGCTTATGTGTAGGCGGCCTTCTAGGGTGTCGTCTGGTGGAGCGGAATTTTAGTATCCCGCTTGAGCTGGCGAAATGCCAACTCTTCGCCCGTATTTTTAAGCGAGATTCTGGAGAATCATTCGGTGACAGGCGAGGCCTTATGATTTCGCGCGACTATAATTTTTCGTCGTCAATCAACGACGAGATTTAATCTCGAACAGTAATTTTCCTCGACTAAATACTATAATTGATCGACGACTGTGGCTGCATTTCGCTGACTATCGATCAAATTCAATCTTTGATCGTCAAAATAGTCGACGATTGCAGATGCTCTAAGGGGAATATAGCCGGTGTATTAGACTCTGGGTAAAAAAATATTAGCAGTGTTATAAACCATGATTTATAAAGAGTACCATTACTAACGGGATACTAACATCTAAACGATCCAACAGTCAGGATCAGTTAGTAATTATTTATCTTATATATAACGGTATTATCCCCGTTAAAAATAATATCCTCTATAAATCGTGCTATAAACAAGTTGTTCATGGGATTACTGTTCAGTACAGTGGCATAACACAACCTCATTTTGCTTATAATAGCACAGGAGAGCGCGGGCTGCAAGAGATCGAATCTTTGTTCGTCAGATGAGCTCTTTCTATGAACATCTCCTTTGATATTCACTCAAGCTAATCTCTCTAGTGTTCTTTAGGTTATGTAGAATTATAGTTCTCAGAGACAAGTCAAAAGTTTAGATAAATCTTCCATATTCTTCAAAAATCTAAGTACCCATGTTTGAGATACTCTTAGCCACATTTAAGGTGTTAAATCTATATATCTTGGATCTCTTTTTTTTATCGGCAAGTCCATGACATGCTTCTTCCGATGAAGTTAAACAAGCTTATAAGAGAAGACTGGCTAGATAAAGATCTAAAACTCTTAAAGAAGTAGGAAGATTAACTATGGTTAAGTCGGTTCTAAATTTAGTTCCCTTATATTAAATGAGTACTTTTAAAATGCCTAGGAATTTTATCAAGAAGCTTGACACTCTTCAAATAAAATTTTAGTAGGGACATAAATTCAGTAATAAGGTAAATCTTATTGCATGGATTTGAGTTAAAAATGATAAGAAGACAAGGATTTGGGTTGATAGATGGATAATAGGCTTGGATTCTTCTCCAAAACCTAAATCTCCTAGTCACTAGCAGTTTGTATTCTTCAGTGAACTTATAGTCCCCAATTCTGATAGCTGGGACTTAACACTGCTTATTAGTATTTTTGGTAGCAGTATCCTGGTGAAAAATAAAAAAATGAAAGTTTCTTACCAGGAAGAAAATGTTATGTGGAAATCCACTAGAGGCGGTAAGTTCACAGTTAAAAATGCTTATAACAAGATTGCTGAAAGGAAGGCCAACTTTCTATCTCTTACCAATCAAATACCAAAATAACTCTATAATATTTTGTAGAAGAGTAGTATCCACCGTAGATTCAAGTTGTTGATATTGAAATGTCTCGAAGGCATTGTGCCAACCACAATGAGACTCTCTAAATTCAACTGATGCATTGAAACATACTGCAATATTTTTGGCTACATGGAGGAATCTTTATATCATTTATTGTTTAATTGTGATCATGCTAGAATTGTTTGGAGGGCGGTCAATATAAATATTAATGTGGTAACACCAACTGTGATGTTGTTCAAAAAGGATCATATTATGGTTCACTAGTATTAGTGGTTCAGATTCAGTTGATCAAGAAAGATAGAGAACCACACTCATGGTGGGATGTTTTGTTAGAATTAAAAATAAATTTTTACTTAAAATGATTTTTGTTATTTAATATATCTTAGTGGGATCAAGGGTTATTAGTCTAAATTTGGGGTGGAAAAATAGAGCCATCCATTTTCACTTCTTAGTGAATGGGAAACTTTTGGTTTGTCCCATATTGGGCAAACCAAGGAGGAAGTTTATCCTCTTTACCACAAACATTCTATATAAGAAAAAAGTACTAGTGGATTGGATATGGACTTAGGAAATGGACTAGTGGGAAAATGCACCGCAGGCCGCGGGCTTGCGGAGCTTGCGTGTGCTTTTGCGTGACCCTTGGCGTGAGCCTTGGTGTGAGCCTTGGCGTGACCATTAGCGTGAGCCTGCGTGTGCCCATCAAAGATCCAACGGTTTTATATTTTAATTTGTACATTAAGTATTTTACCGTTTTGAATTTATAAAATTAAATCAGGCTTAATAACAAAATCTTTTAATTAAATATCTCGAATTAAATATGTTTAATTAATTGATTTTTGACCGTTTGATAATTTAACAGTCTTCTTCTTCTTTAAAAGAAAAACAAAAGTTAGATTTTTACTTACCCCAGTCGCAGCCACTGACCTGATGACTTTTCCCCTCTTCTTGCTTTGTTTTGCGCACTAGTTTATTTCTTCATTTTCTTCTACTGTTAAGTTCACAACGGGCCAACGAGTCTTGCTAACTGGGTTGGTATCATGTGGTTTTATCCTGTGTCATCTCTAAAGGTATAGCAACATCTTTCTAAAGGTGTACCTGATAAATATCGATTTAAAGGCAGTCTGTTGAACAGGCGACTCCATCTCTCTGTGCTTGTGTGGTTGTCTGAAGTGTGTTATCTGTTCTAACCCTTAATCTCTTTCAAGTTTCTGTTTGGTTTGCTTACTATTACAGGAATATTCTCCAACAGTTGGATTACTAGGAAAGAAAAGTGTGAGTATATCTACACGAAAAATCTCTAAATACTGTCTCTAGAATAACATATTATCTGCATAATTTATCTCTTCAGATCATACTCCTAGTAATTTTTGATTCATAACACTTGTCACAGTGTTAGCCGTGTGTGGATTCCGCCCGCCAGATATTAGTAAAATAATGTAGATGCATTTTTTGATTATCTAACTAAAGATTTAGATACCGGTATGGTACTACTTAATAGTGTAGATGAATGCATGGTGGAGTCAAATGCTCTTTTGCATTTGGAATATTAGACTCCAGAAGGTCGATGGTGCATAGAAGTTCGTGAAGCAATATTGTGGGAATTATGTAAGGCTTTTTCCCATATGGGCTAACTTTAAAGGGAAAAAGGATTTGATCCATTTGTTGGGAAGTTACAACCCACTAGACTCTCCCACCTTTAGAAAAACCACCCACTATATCTATCGGGTAACTACTCTATGATGGCTAGGGTTAGTATACAGAAAGATAGAAAAATTGGACAGAAGGTCACCAAAGCCATTCTCATTCTGTATACACCATCTAAAATTGAGAAGGAGGGTTTGGAACCAAAGTTCATAGCAACCTAGAAATTAGGGCAAACTCAAGGATTAAAGATCAATGGCTGGAGGTATTTATAATCTCTTTCTTTTGCTTCCGCTTTTAATTTGTATGTTCATTCTGTGACTAGAACATGCATTTAGTCTAACATATGGTATCAGAGCAAGTAATCACCTCTGCCTTGATTGTAGTAATTTAAGTTCTTTTAATTTGGGTATTTTGATTTTACAGTTATGTCGTGATTTTAACATTAATTTATTTCGTGAGTGGTTGTTTATAATGCAAAGGTAGATCATAGATTGAGATCTCAGCCTCACCCATCTGTCACCAAGCTAAGTTATTTGGGCACAAGGAAACAATGACGATTTTTCATTTCTAGGCAGCAAAATTCGTGAAGTTGATACATGCAATTCAAGTTTTAACCATTTACTTATTCTGTTCATATGCTACAACCAGTGGAGAAAAACAAAACACTTGATAACATTGGTTATTTAAGTATCTTTAACTCATAATGAACTTCAGTTATATCCACAACATAATTGGGTATTATCTTGTTGTGTTAATTGAGCTGAAATGTTATTACTACCTACCGGTTGTCGTTGATAGTGACACAGTTGAGAATATACTAGCCTATTGGAACCTAAATAAATTAAGTTATGTGTTGATTTGTACCTATGAACTGTTTGTTAAAATGCCTATATGGCCATCAGTTGGTCAGACCTGCTAGGCATACGATTGGATAAATGAATGTGGATTTGAAACCATGATTGGACTGCATTTAGATTTGCTAATATGCAAAACAAGCCGGGAATGTAGAGTGGGAGGTTTGTTGTCCCTCTTTTTCCCTAGGGTCTGCTACGGTACTTAATAGGATCTGAATAGTATGTGGTAATTGTGTGGAAGTAGACAGACATATATGTGATACGTTGATGTACTATATGTACGTATGTGATTAAATCTTTATAAACAAGCCGAACCCAATTTAACTAGGTGGACAATGAATTAATGTCTACAATCGGAATTATCATCTCAAATGTTAGCAGTTTTCCTGTTGGTAACCAGTTCGCCAACATTGATGTCCTTGATAGAGTTATTTGTACACCGTTAGCCACTGCACGCCGTATAGGATATTTCTGCGCGTGTAACATCGGTTGTTGCAGTGCGGAGGGAAATTGAGATGACTCATCAGTGGGTTATTTGGATTGGAGATTTGAATTCTAGTTTCGACTTCCTATTGCTCTTTTTTTTTTGAGATTTTTTGTATAAGAAACAGAAAATGGAGATGAGTAACTGATAGAACTTCATTCCATTTCGGAATGAGGTAGAACTTTAAGAAATACTATTGTACTACTTTTGTCGCATCAATCTGTATCTATTGAATGGAATCGTCCTCGATAGTAAGGTGTATTGCATTAATATTTAACCTATGGTTACCCTTAATTCTAGAGATTAACTTTTCTTTTCTGGATTCAAAATGGGTTTGAGACAAGTCAGTCTTTCAGAGCATTTCTAGTTATAACATGATTTTTTGTAGACTAGTACAGAACGTTAAGTACACGAAATGAATAAATTCGTACCTCGAATTAAAATGAACGTTGGGAATGTGACCTTCAAGTTTTCCAGTCACTATAATATGTTTAATCATATTAATTTTGTTCTAAAATATTTGTTGTATTATTATTTGTTGACATGTGCAATGGTTATAAATAATTAGTTATATATATTATGACCATTAGGATTGTACATAAACAAAGATTATGTCAAGTGATTTAATAATTTTAGTAATTAGAGAGTAGCCACAGCATCTCTAGTTATTTAAAATTTTCTTAAGAAATCACATGTGGAAACTAAACATAAATTTGTAATTAATCATACGTAATATGATGCAATATGCCCACAGGAAATTTTATTATATTTGTATGATTAATTGGGGTGCAATATTGAATTATGTTCCTTAATCTACCCACAGGAATTAAGGAATGGATATGGTTTAATAGTTTTATCATGTAGTTATGAATCTAATTTGAGTAGGACTTTAGCCCACAGGCAAGTTTTATGTCACTAGATTCATATTTTTATACATGACTTGCATTGGTAAATCATGATTAAGTTTAAGTCTTAAATTTTTTGTTTATAAGCATGTATATATATTTTTCTTTGCAGCAATTTTAACTGGAAACATTTCTGATGTCAATTGTGACATTCCTGAATTAAAGGGTGATAACTATAAGGTGTGGAAAGAAAGAGTGCTTTTACAATGGATATCTACTATGCTATTCGGAAAGACGAACCACCTAGCATAACTGAGACTAGTACTCTAGATGCAGTTGATCTTTATGAAAAATGGGATCGATCTAATCGTGTCTCAATTATGTTCATAAAGACCAAAATTTGTGCTAGTATTCGGGGTTCTGTCGATAAGCATAATAAGGTTAAAGATCTCCTTAAAGCCATTGATGAACAATTTGTAAGTTCTGACAAAGCTCTTGCTAGCACCTTAATTATGAAGTTTTCATCCATGAGGCACAATGGGTTTAAGAATGTGCGTGATTATATCATGAACATGAGGGATATTGCGGCCCAACTTAAGGATTTGGACGTTACCATGTCTGATTCTTTCCTAGTTCATTTCATTTTGTGCACTCTTCCTCCACAATATGGCCCCTTTAAGATATCTTATAACACACATAAGAATGGTCAATTAATGAACTTATGACCATGTGTGTTCAAGAGGAGGGGAGATTGAGGATGGAAGAGGGCGAAAAGGTGAACCTTACTATTGCTTTTTCTTCAAAAAAGAAAAGGGATCACAATAAGGAAAGAGGAAAGCTTTCAGTTAACCAAGGCATAAAGAAGGAGTCTCCGTGTTTCTTTTGTAAAAAGAAGGGACACATGAAGAATGACTGCATTAAGTTTAAGACTTGGCTTGAGAAGAAACATAATTTTGTAGCGTTTTGTTTATGAATTTAATATGGTTAATATTAATCATAATACATGGTGGATTGACTTTGATACTGCAATCCATGTTTCGAATACTTTGCAGGGTATGAGAAACCTAAGGAAACCAACGAGAAGTGAACATTACATCTATTCAGGCAGTCAGATGAGTTCACATGTGGAAGTTGTTGGGACATGCAGTTTAATTTTAAGTAGTGATTTTATTTTGCATTTAGAAAATACATTTTATGTACCAGGTTTCACTAGAAACTTGATTTCAGTTTCAAGACTTGTACCTTTATGAATTTCCTATAATTTTTCAGATTCTGGTTTCAGTATTCTCAGAAATTCTGAAGTTATTGGTTATGGTATTTTGTCTATCGTCTTTATTTACAAAATGATATCACTCATAGTTCTATGCATGTTAATATTGGGTTAAAAATATGTATTATGAATGAGGACTCCTCTATTTTGTGGCACCTGAGATTGGGACATATCTCCATTGAGAGAGTTAAGAGATTGGTAAAGGATGGGGTACTTGGTACTTTAGACTTTACTGATTTTGATACTTGTGTTGGTTGCATTAAGGGAAAGCAAACTAACAAACACAAAATTGATGCCAAGAGAAGTTCAAACCTATTAGAGATCATACACATGGACATTTGTTGTCCGGACATGAACGCTAATAATCCGAAATACTTTATCACCTTCATAGATGATTATTCACAATATATGTATCTTTACTTGTTTCGTTCTAAAGACGAAGTTTTGGATGCCTTTAAATTGTTTAAGGTTAAAGTAGAGAAACAATGTGGTAAGCACATTAAGATTGTGAGATCAGATAGAGGTGGAGAGTACTATAATAGATTTCTTCATAGCACTAGAATTGTGGAATCAAGAAATGCTAAATTTCTTGAGAATGACTTGATTAGTGGGAGTGATCATTTCAGGATAATGTTCCTAAAAAGGATAATGATCAACTTCCACCTACTGTTTCATGTGACAAGTTGATTGTCAACTATTTCTAGTGACTATTTAGTATATCTGCGAGATTCAGATTGTAATATTTGAGCCGATAATGATCTTATGTTATTTTCACAAGCCATATATTCTACAGATTCAGACTTATGAATCAATGTATATACCTTAAGGTCAGTGGGAGCAAGATTTATTTTCTTGTGTTCGATCAATGTATATACCTTAAGTGTAGCACCCATTGTAAAAGATGATTGGTTCAGTTTGGACCAATGCCCAGGAATGACAATGAAAGGGAACAAATGAAAAATGTTCCATATGCTTCAACTGTTGGTAGCATTATGTATGTTCATGTCTATACTACACCTGACATTTCATATATCGTTGGAGTATTAGGAAGACATCAGAGTAACCCAGGAATCGATCACTGGAAGGCTGCGAAGAAAATGTTGAGATACCTTAAGGGTACTAAGGATTACATGCTTATATATAAACCAATAAATAGTCTTGAAGTAGTGGACTAAGTTCGTTTCTTGTTTTGAGATTTCCTCACATGGTGTATGGCTGAAAGGCTTCATATCTGGGATAAGATTTATTGACTCTATTAGCCGACCATTAGGAATGTATTGTAGCAATTCAGTTGTTGTTTTATGGCTAAGAGTAATAAGAGTCGAAGTAAGCACATCGACATAAAGTATCTAGCCGTAAAAGAAGGTGTACAGGAAAAGAAAGTGATCATTGAACACATTAGCACTGAATTGATGATAGTTAATCCCTTGACTAAAGGCATGCATATTAAAGAATTCAAGGATCATGTAGTAAGGATGGGACTTGGTCCTATTATGTAGTACATTCTTTATGTTTTTTCTGAAGCTTTCATTTAGTTGGATTATTTCTCATTTGGAATTATGTACGTACTTACTTTAGTTATCTTGTTGAGAAATATCATTATAGATTGACCTAGAGTAAACATATGGTTCACTCATTAAGTTAAGTATGAGTGGTGAAAGACTAAGTATATTGTGATACATGGAAGATTAATTCTTGCTCTTAAAGAGGATTAGTCGCCATGATCCGTATATGGAGTCTCTCGTGAAATGGATCAGTATGGTACTACTTAATAGTGTAGATGAATGCATGGTGGAGTCAAATGCTCTTTTGCATTTGGAATATTAGACTTCAGAAGGTCGATGGTGCATAGAAGTTCGTGAATCAATATTGTGGGAATTATGTAAGGCTTTTTCCCATATGGGCTAACTTAAAAGGGAAAAAGGATTTGATCCATTTGTTGGGAAGTTACAACCCACTAGACTCCCCCACCTTTAGAAAAACCACCCACTATATCTATCGGGTAACTACTCTATGATGGCTAGGGTTAGTATACAGAAAGATAAAAAAATTGGACAGAAGGTCACCAAAACCATTCTCATTCTATATACACCATCTAAAATTGAGAAGGAGGGTTTGGAACCAAAGTTCATAACAACCTAGAAATTAGGGCAAACTCAGGGATTAAAGATCAATGGCTGGAGGTACTTATAATCTCTTTCTTTTACTTCCGCTTTTAATTTATGTGTTCATTCTGTGACTAGAACATATATTTAGTCTAACACATTATCTTCAAAACTTAGCAACATCCATGTTGAAGGTGTTGCGGAAGTGGTGGTCCAATCTATCAATATTGCCTCTTCTCTGGTCAGATGGAAAAATAGGAAATGCATCAAAGAAAGAAGACTATTATTAGTAAAGGTTACTGTTTAGAAAGTGCCACATGTTAGTAGAGATGCCAACAGTGTTGCTGATTCCATTTCTAAGTATGTTAATTAACTTGGAGGAGTACTGTAACTCCACTCCATGGATTGCTTCTTTAGTAATTAGGGATTTCAACTCTATAACTCGCTAAGTTTAATAAATTTTTATTTTCTATAAATAAATTTTTGGATCGCACCATAATATGTATAGCAACGACACTTTTAAAGTACTACATGGCAAACTCTTAAAGTTGGCGTGTTAACAAAGTTGATTATGAAATGAGTATAACTCTAAACTAGAATCACCAAAACATAAACTGTTAGAAATACTTTTTGAGGCTTACAGATTTTCAATATCGTGCATGGGTTCAAACACAAAGCTGCCCACAGTTTATATGTAGTGGTCGAGCAAGAATCTATGTCAAAGCGGGCATCTTTATTTTATTTTACATTTATTTTACATTAACCGGCATACATTTATTTTATATTAACTGGCATATAAAATTGATAATTGTTAGAAGGAAAACCACTTTTATTAGAGGGGAAGTTTATTTTGGGATGAATTTTAAAGAAAAAAATGATTTTTCTCTTATTAATAATCATTTTTTATCTTGATTTTCACCATTATTATTTGAACATTTCTTCATATGCTTTGTCTTTATTACACGTGAAAGAGACTCCGACAGCTTCATAGACTTCCGTTCAAGCAACTGGTGGAAAGTTGTGTAAATTACTTTGTAGTATCTACAACAAAGCTTTTTAGCAATTCTTGTTACACATGCCAAAATCCTATTTCAATACGTAAAACATAATAATCAAAGCACACAAAAGACCGTAATACTTAAGGTCAAACATGAAAACATAATAATGTTGACAGCCAACATAATATTCATTTTCTCAATGGAAAAAATGAACCAAGTAATTGAGTAACACCTCTAATTATATGTCATTTTCTTGAACAACAATCTTAGCTTGTAGAAAAATTAACAAAAATAGATGAATGTCAATGAACCTGATTGCACGTTAGATAAAAGTAATATGAAAAATTAAAATAAAAAATAATTATTGAAAATGGATTTTTTTTAAATTCAACCCGAAGTCGGTTTTTCCAGTAGTAAAAGTGGCCTTTTCTATATGGAATCATTTTTTTTTCTTTAAAACACGTTAAGACTTACCTAGTCCATAACAATATTAAGCCAAATTTGAAATTAAACTGTAGAAAGGAGGAGGATCATGTTATGTTACGACAGAATGGCGTCAGCACAACATAAGTGATCGAGTCATTATGTTCTACTGATGAATTTGCATATCTTAAAATGAGCTGATTTTTGCATATCGTTTCTTTAATAAGGTCAACAAATCAAAATGAATGTGTATCCCATAACTCTAGCTGGGTTAGTAACGTTCATTTGTCGGCGTGCCAGGAGAAACAATTCATGGTAGAGCTTTAAATCCGAGACTGAATAAAAAAAATCTCCTCTAGTTTTGTTTACATGTTTGTTTTTGTACCTTACCTTACCTAAAGCGTTGAGACTCGAGAGAGATGAATCACCGTTAACTGTGCAGTGAAGGCTAAAGATTGGTTAATCTTGTTTAATCTGTATTCAGCGTATAGATAACACTACCAAGTATCAAGATCCATGAAACACAAACCTAACTTATTAGGAAGGAATAAACCGGTTTACTGGTTGTTCAAAGAGACTAAAGTTTAAATTGATCAGCCCCAAATCAGTGTGCCCATTCAGTTACTGTTTACTAAAAGATGAGATCCTACTGTACAAAGGTCTGAATCAGTGTGCACCAATTTTGACACTAGGGTTCTGCAAATTCTGAAGTAAAACCAGATTGCACCAGTCTTGAAATCAATGCTTAATTAAACTTCTTGCAGTCTAAAGGAGCTATACATAAACAACAATTCATATCACCATAGATCAGTTGGAAGTTTTAGGCTGGTCCATTTTCCTTGAAAGAAACACAACACTGGTAACCACATTCTAAATGAAAGACAAATACAATAATTTGCCACATTCTTTCACTTCTTTAAATTCTGCAAAATATTAAATAACTGGAAAGACTATATGAAGTAAAGCTATATACACTCAAAATATATAACTCAGTTGGATCACGTGAATGCAAATTTCGCTTCGCCGTAATTTTTAGAGTAAGTATTGAATCACGATAATGTGCTTACCCATTATAAAGAAATGAAGGGAAAGTCACACTCCCCAATGTGAGGCTACAAAAGATTAAATATGCATTTAATTTACCAACGTCAAGATACAAATACAATACCTGGTCCCATAATCACAGTGTTTTGCGCTTTGATTTAATCCCACATCAGCCTTCCTCTCCAAACTCCTTCGTGAATCTCTCATGCACGTTTAGGTCCTTTTTGCTCACTGTTGGCCTCTGTCTCACGAGTACTTCATCGAAATCTGTTCTTTGAATTGGAGGAGGAACAATCTGCAGTTGGCATCGAGATAAGGTGTATCACATTTAAAAGCATCAATAACAGTCTATAACTTAGGTAATCAAAATATATAAAGTCTAGTTCTGGCTCTACATGTACTTAAAGCGTGGCCATTCCCAAATATTCATACCTGTGAGGCAAGGCCTTGTGCATCAAGTTCTTGCATTGTAGTCTGAATGGCTTCAGGTTGCTTTGGGCCACACGGGATCCACATGTTATCGTTCTTATAAAAAAACATTGCATCCTGAGTTTTGCGGACGGGTTCAAACAGGACATCTTTGACCTGTTAAGACGTCAGAAGACAATGAGTATTCCATGTCAGAACAAGTCCGAGAAGAGGGTACAATCCTAAGCAGTAAATCTAATAACAGTGTCCACTTACAGAAACTGCAATATCAGAACCAGAAAAACCATCTGTTTTGCGAGCTAGGGCCTCGAAGTCACTTTCAGTCAAATTATGGGGGGTATCTCCAAGATGCACCTACCCAAAACAAGCAAACCCGATCCAGAAGGTAACTAAATAACAATTGGAATGTTAAAATGCAACAAAAAGAGAATTTTCTCAGAGATACTGCATTAACCAGTCGAGCCCATAGGCCTGAGTAGCAGAACTATGGTTACCTTGAACATGTGTTGTCTGGCTTTCAAATCAGGAAGAGGGATGTAAATCCTCTTGTCAAATCGCCTACGAATGGCCTGTCACTCATCACAGTAACCATAAATATGCAAGATAGATGAGATTGTGAGTCCAAGTGTATGAGCTCGAGTTTCCCATATTATTACCTGGTCCAGCGAATATGGTGTGTTTGTGGCTGCAAGAACGAGAACTTTCTCATCATTGTTTCCAACACCCTGAAATTTGTAATGTGACATGTTCGACGTTATTAAACTGAGAAGTGTGTTGGAGTCAATTTTGAGGTACATCCACATTCTTAAGAACAAGGAGAGAGCAATAAGATGATAAGCTGTTGTCAGTGGCAAAATTCGCGCCAATCACTACAATGGCAGCTTGGGTTATGTAAAATGACTGATATTAAATTAACTGCGACAAACTCCCAAGTGGAAGCACAGTCACATAAATAGGCCAGGCCCAACAACTTAACTATTAAGATTGTTCATATAAACATATACTCCCTCTGTTTCTAGAAAAGTATTACTATCACTTTTTCATTTTAGCCTAAAAATAGGCCAAATTGAAAAAGTGATAGTAACACTTTTCTAGAAACAGAGGGAGTACTAAACTAGAAAGGAGATAGTAGTTCAGAAATTAACTCACAAATACCTGCATCTGTACAAGAAGTTCTGTTTTGATTCGCCGAGAAGCTTCACTCTCATTTCCCTCCCCACGCTGCCCACATAAAGAATCGATTTCATCAACGAAAATGATGGAGGGAGCACTATCACGAGCCATCTGGAAAAGGTTTGAAACAAGCTTTTCACTTTCACCCATCCACTTTGAGACCAGGTCAGATGAAGAAATACTGCATAATGTAGCAATTGATCCGCGTCAAACGCATCACCCCCTGTCTAAGCATTTAATAGGCAAACTTGATTTTGGACAACATAATTCAACTTCTCACTCATGTCTCTATTTCATATCAGTTAATGTAGATGATCATTTACACCAATCTAATAGCATGAACCTTTTAGTGAGTGGTTATTACCTAAATAAAAAACTACAGTAGGAATTTAAAGGGTACATGTGGCATGTTTTGATGAAAAATATATGGACAAACAAAGTTGGCATCCTACTATCCTTAAGACAACTTGCTAAAACTAATTCTTTGACAAATTTTAAGAAAATGGTAAATAGCAAAATAAATCAAACTCTAGAAAGTGCTTTGTGACCTGCAGAAAAAGTGAACGCGAAGAACATCTAAATCTCAGGAACTTAAGTAAGTTGATTCATCCATGTCAACGTGCATGACATAAAAATAACAGTAATTGAGTCTGCTTCTGTCGCAACAGCCTTAGCTAAATAAGATTTACCAGTTCCTGGTGGACCATACAGAAGGAAAGCTCTCCAAGGTCGTCTTTTTCCTGAAGAGAAATTAAGCAAATATTACTGCAATCAAAAGAAAATTATGGTTGATCCTCAACTTCCAATTCTATAAGGAAGACCAAGTGGTTGGATATTAGAAAAGTTGAAA
The DNA here is from genome assembly GCA_023531435.1 of Papaver californicum. Lineage (NCBI taxonomy): Eukaryota > Viridiplantae > Streptophyta > Magnoliopsida > Ranunculales > Papaveraceae > Papaver > Papaver californicum. The sequence goes on from JAJJMC010002939.1 coordinate 1,114,551, forward strand.
ACTGAAAAGATCCTTTTCATGAAGTCCTACTTCATTCGACCAAGTGGTTGGATTTTATCACCACTTGTGTCTGCATTGTCTATAAAATCAATCCACATTTACTTTTAATCTATCGGATCAACAATTAATTCACATATCATACTAGATAACAAACTTACAGTTGATGCCCAGTACAAGATTTCAACAAAGGAACGAGTTCTGAGTACAGCAGAGCTCATGATATTTTGTCCGAACATGTAAGAATGAAAATACTATGAGCTCCATTGCAGTCACAATAACAGAACTCGTTCCTTCATGACTATAACCTTATCTAAACCAATAAATTCTAACATTATAGCTTAAGCAAATCAAAAAAAAATAATGCATATCAATTATGTTAGTAACACTTACCAGTAAAAAACTGTGGAAATTTAACTGGTAAGATCACTGCCTCTTGTAGCGCCTGTTTGGCACTCTCTAGCCCAGCAACAACATTCCACTTAACATTCGCTTCTCCCTAATAATTGCAGAATTAAGACCTGCTCTAAATTTTGTTTGCTCCTCATCTCCACCTTCCCCTCCATCCTTAGGTTTACTCTTCGGTTTTATAGCAACCGCAGCGTCACCATTAGAAGTAGGACCCGTACCTCCATCGTGTAACAAGGACTGAATCTCCTCAGCTCTTCTCAGGTACTCAGTGAATTTCAGAGTAATTGTTTCTTTAACCTTCAGATTCTTTTCCTACTTCAAATGAGTCTTAAAGTATTCTAAAGCATTCATATATAATGTAAAAGCTTTAGCATGATTCCCTTCGTTATCTTCTTTTACAGCTTGTCTTGCGTATTCTATTCCCTGTTCCTTAAAATTGCTATACATCGTTCAATTCAAACTTGATATAATTACACAAACCCTAGAATCGATCACAAACTCATTCCAAAAATAATCAAAATTATAATGAAAACCAAGGATGTAACAGACCTTTAAATTCCTCTATGACCAAGAGTGAATAGTTTCAGATCGACTTGAAATTCAATTGCGTTGTATCTCCTCTTAGAATTTCGATGGAGAAACTTATTGGAGATTAAGAAAACCCTAACAGAAGTAAAAGGGCAGGAAGAAGAAATAATGGGATTCGGAGCAACATAGTTAATCTCGGATCTCGTCTCGGCTGGGATCTTGACACCTAATAACAATATAGATTATCGGTAAAATATCGGAAGTCCCAAATTTTATATAGGTCATGGGTTATAAGTCCAAAGGTGTCACTATCCAACTAAATAAAACCCAACAAAACAAATTTGATATAAAAAATTCATTATAAACCAACTGTTCATATTACCCTTGCTTATTATTCAGCCCAACTTCAGAACCTATTCACGCCCACTACGCACGCCCACCTTCATTTAACGCCATTAACGCCATTTTTTTCCTCTTAACTTCTATCATCTACCATGTCCAAAATTCATACCTGAACACCTGAACCAACATCATCAGAGAAAAAAACCTGAACCAACATCATCGTCATCATCAATCATATCAAAAATCATCACATTAATCTCCCTGAAACAAAAGTCATCACTTAAATCATCATCAACAGTTGAACTTGAGTCGTAATCAACCTAAATTTCTGATTTTAAAACGATTGTTGATCATCAACAGTAGAATTGAGTCTTCTACTTTTAACTCATCATAATCTACCTGAAGTTTCTATTCAATTCTGTCACAGTTTAAACCTAAGAAAAATCACTGAAGATCATTAAACATGGTGAAGAAACAAGACAAGAAGATGAAGAAAAAACTCAATACACCAGTTAAGAAACAAGAATCTACGAAAGGTAAATTAAAGTTTATAGTTTCATCATATTCTGTGATTGTTTATGGTTGAAAATCAAAATGCATTTGGTAAATAAGGTTTCATCATATTTTGCATGTTTATGATTTTTTAGTTTCCTGATTTTGGTTTCGTCGATGTATTTGGTTAATAAGGTTTCATCTCTTTCGAAATTACAGGTTTCATAGTTAGGTTTCAGTTACATTTTTCTGAAACTAGGTTTCATTGATTTTCATCTGTTTCAACGTTTAGATTTCATCTGTTTTAACCTAAATTATTGTGTTGGAACCGAAATAGTTTTCGTCCTATTCTGTGTGTGGTTGTGACCAACAATGTTGGAGGTTTTTTACTTAATTGGTATTATGATGGAACCCAAAAAGGTTTCATCCTAATCTGTGTATGTTTGTGACCAACAAATGTTGATGGTTTTTTACTTAATTGGTATTATGATGGAACCCAAAAAGGTTTCATCCTAAGATGTGTATGTTTGTGACCAACAAATGTTGGTGGTTTTTTACTTAATTGGTATTGTGATGGAACCCAAAAAGGTTTCATCCTAATCTGTGTATGTTTGTGAC